>CALZFC010000030.1:4377500-4405000 GCA_945643635.1 Allodiplogaster sudhausi | reverse complement strand
AGCCATCAACAACACAGTCGTGTCCCAGTTTCGGCCTGTTGGATAGTATGTCAGCCCCCCCCCCCCTCTGAAACCAGAGCATCCTCCCCCCTCCCCCCCCCCCCCCCCCCCGGGTCTTTCTGACTTCCACAGCCCTGCATTTTTGTTACTTGTTTGTGCTAGTGAAAGTAGGTAACGGAGAACGATGCAATCTTGTCATATCCAGAGACTCGTGTTGAAACCTCCGAGAAATCCTGAGAAATCTCACACTTTGTGGCCAGTTTACTTGCTCTCTGCAAGAGAGGACTCTTACTGCTCAGGAATCCGGGCGTGAAAAAGAGTTGCTTCCTTCTGCAAGGTTGATCTCATGACAGATCTCTTATCTCTAGCATCTCTCTCTCTATCTCTCTGTTTCTCTCTCTCTCTCGCCTTCTCTTCACTTCCTTCCTCAAATCCCCTGGGCACGAGTCCCGAGACCCGCTGATCAGCTGCCGCTTTCTGCCATTGAGAGGGGCAAGAGAGAGAAAGAGAGACAGAGAGGGATGAGAGAGAAAGAGAGAGAGAGAGAGAGTAATGAGAGAGAGAGAGGAAGAGAGACTTCCGGATGTCGTGTGTAGTGTACGTGAGCGTGTGATACGTGTTGTCACCCTTTGTGTGCAGCTCCACTCATCGGTCACCTATCTCTTTCTCTCTGCCACCCTCTTTCTCTCTTCTCTCTCTTCTCTGCTCTCTCTTTCTCCACTCTCTCTTTCTCCACTCTCGCTTTCTATCTCTCTCTCTCTCTCTCTCTCTCTCTCTCTCTCTCTCTCTTACTTCCCATTGCTCCATTACTCTCACTGTAAGCCCCACAAAGATCTCGCCTTCCACTCGATTCATGAGTGAGTACGCAATAGAATGAGGGAAAGCGCCACAAACACTGCTCTCCTCTCGTTGGAGTAAACTACATCGACCTTCCCAGGATTTTCTCTCCCTCTCTCTCTCTCTCTCTCTCTCTTCCTCTCTCTCTCCCTCTCCCTCTCTCTCTCTCCTCCTCCCTTCCCTCTCTCCTCTCTCTCCTCCCCTCTCTCTCTTTTCCTCTCTCTCTCTCTCTCTCTCTCTCTCTCTCTCTCTCTCTGCCTCTCTTCTTTCTATCTCACACTGCTGTTTGATCTGCTCCCACATCCTCCAATATCTCTTTATCACTAGATTTCTCTCTCTCTCTCCCTCTCTCGCTGCATATCTCGCTCCCCTTCATCCCAGGCATCGGAAGGTGCAATCATCCCGGGTGTAATTCGGACGACCCTGTTGTTTTCCTTCCGCCGTTGCGGCTCCTCCTGCACCCACTTCATGGAGATGATTAGAGAGTGTGGAGAGAGCATGGAGACTGAGAGAGGAGATAGACAGAGAGGGATGAGTGAGAAAGAGAGAGAGAGAGAGAGATCCGCGAGCCCTTGTCCCCCGCGGTGCACAGATTCCCAATTCCAGCACCCTGCGCTTTGACTGTTTGCCCTTTGTCCTATCTCACCTGCTTCCGTTTCTTTCCCGTGTAATGTCTTCTATCATTATATTCTCTCTCTCTCTCTCTCTCTTTCTCTCTTTTTCTCTCTCTTTCTTTTTCTCTCTTTCCCCTCCCTCTCTCATTCTCTCCCTCTCTCTCTCCTCTCTCTCTCTCCCCTCTCTCTCTCCCCTCTCTCTTTCTGCCTTATGATTGCTTCCCACCATCATCACACGGGAATTCTTGCCGCCCGTTCCGGTTCTCATTCCTTGTTTCTTTCAGTTGGACTGATTGTGAGCAGATTCTCCCAAAGAGTTCCTTAATGTCGCCTGTGAACTTGGCTAGACTTTCTGCGGATATCCATTGAGAATTTGCGTTCCATTCCCTCTAATTAAGGATTAAAAGTGCACCATTCTACTGATCTACCCTTAATTGGTGCTATGCCCAGTTGCGCAGACACATATTTTTTTTTCGTAAAAATTTTGTTTTTACTCTCCCATCTTGCTCTCCAAATTCTATTGCCCATGGTATTCCCTTCTTCAAATCAGCCGAATTTATGTATTTTATTGTTATTCCATCGACTCATTCCATTATAACTTGTGATCTACCTTTATTAGGATATATATTTCATTCAGAATCAGCGTATTTTTTTATTATTGCGCGAGTTTGTTATTACTATTGTCGTATTAACTTGTTTGGTCTATTATTTTTAAAAGTATCTTTTTTCTTCTTCAGCAAGGCCTTCTCCTACGCGAGCAGCAAGCAGAGCGGCATCGGCTGCGTCGCGCCGCAGGAGGCAACGGAAGAATGTCCAGTGGAGGGCTTCTGGCGGTCGCCGCGGCAGCCACCACTTCGACCGCGTTGGCGCCAGGCCTCAATGGAGCAGGAGGAGCAGGAGCAAGGGTGGCGGGAGGTGAGTAAACGAAAAAGAAAAAGAAAAACTAATTGACTAAATTCAATCATCACATACGGATACTACTTATAATAATAATAATACAATTATTTAATTTGAAATGTCCTTTTTAATTTTTTTGAAGTGTACCAAGGGCATTGTTTAATGACTTGTTGTAATCGAGTAGCTGAGAAAAAAAAAGATATATTTTCGTAGAATTTTTAGCTTTGTATAACGGTCTTGTAAACAAATGCATTCAAATTTAGCGTCTTGTAAATAAATGAATTGTAATTCAGCTTCTCGTAAAAAAAAAACGGAATTCTAATTCAGCCTCATCCTCTGCCGTTGCCGGCGCCTTTCGTGAGCAACTCGAGCTCGGCTCGCCCTCACTCTGCTCGCAGACCTTAGAGTATACATTGGTCCGTGAATCTTATTTAGTCATACTTATGGTTTAAACCATACTAATAGTATTTTCGATTGCTTTTTAACAGAATTGTTTTTTTATATTTTGTTTTACATCAGTAAATGCAAATCTTGTTTCTTTTTCAGATGATTCCTCAAGCAGAAAGCAAGCCCGCCTACACCAAGATTCACCTCCGCGATGTTCCACTGTAAGCTTTTTGGAATTGGAATTTATTTAATTTTTAAAAAAATTTTTTTTTAGCATTTTGATTATTTCACCATTTTCCTTGTTATTTTTAAAAATTATTATTAATAAGTTGATTACCTATATCTAAAAAAAGAAACCATTTCCCTCTTTCTTTACTTTTGTTTTATTTTTTTAAAGCCTAGCATTCCCTCTCATCTCAGGTTTCTTATCCGCGCTCTGGAGCGTATCGACCAGGAAGGAATGGACAAGGAGGGCATCTTTCGCAAGCCCGGAAATACGCAGAGACTCAAGTCGATTGGGTTCGGAATTTAAAAAAAAATGTATATTTAAAAAAAACCTGCAAGTTTAATTACTTCTCGCCGAAGCTTCATCAATTTCCATGCAAAGTCGATTTCTGTTGTGTTTCTCCCTTTCTTCGTAATTTTCACTCACCGGAAGGGAATGCTGCCACCAAAATTGCTTCTGACGAATCTGTTTTCTCAACTGACTGGAAAAAAAAACGTCATGTCCTCCCATGTTAACTTGTTCGCAATCTCAGTCTTAGCAATTGGCCTTTCTCCTTCTTTCTCTTTTCGCGTTTCCACTTCTTTTTTTGCATGCTGTTTCTTTGCTAATTTCCGCCTTGATTAGCACCACTTCTCTCTTTTCTCATCCACCGCGAATTAGTCATGGTTGGGACTCTCTCTTTGCTCTCTCTCTCTCTTCTTTTCCAATTAGCCATGAGAATTTCTCTTTGCCTCCCTCTCTTTCTCTAGCTCTCATTTTTCTTTTATTTCTTCCCGTCTCTCGCTTTCTCCCCCGTTCTCTCTTCTCCCACCTCTCTCTTTATGCTCTCTGCCCTTTACCTCTTGCTTTTTCCATCACCGAACCCTGTATCTCAATTTGCACCATACCCTCTGATGCGTTTCTATACATCTTTGACGCTCTCTCTGCCTGTTTCTCTCTTTTCTCGCATTCTCTCATCTCCCTGCGTCTCTGTCTCTCTCTCCTGTTTATCTTTTCCCCTATTCCTGTCTCTCTCTCTCTCTTTCTCTCTCTCTCCCCCTGATTCATGTCTCCATTCAAAAGGAGCCTGCTCCACCTTGATGAATCAGTCATTTCGAACGGGCGTGTATGGCATCAGAAAGTGCGAAGAAACCTAGCAAATTAGAAGCTCTGAATTGAAGGGGTTAAAGATTTATTGCTTCTCAATTATGCCACCTAATATGTAGTTCAATAAGTTACCCTAGACTACGGCTCATATACTATATTATTACTTTCATTCCCGATTTTACCACCAACTTCTTTGCGACAGAGATAACACGAAATGTCAACTGAAGAGCGCTGTGGATGAAGAAAGTTGGCGCCATGTGAAACGACACTCAAAAATAGCCACCTAAATACCGCGTGCTGTCGCCTTTTTGTAGACTTGGTTGTGGTAGTTCGAGAAGGATGCCGAGAGGAGAGAGGGGCAGGGAAAGCATGAAGTGTTTGAGAGAGAGGGAAAGGATGAGGGAGAGAGGGAAAGAATGAGGGAGAGAGTGAGAGAGAGAGAGAATGAGAGGGAGAAATCGTAAAGCTTTCATGAGCAGTTGAATGTGTCGTAAATGATAACGACGCGAATTCCTTGACTTTCTTTATTGGCAGTCCTAAAATTGGGGCAGAATTTGAGAGGATCACCAGCTGATAGGGACTGGAGAGGCACAGACAAATTTTGGACGGACATATTTCACTGTTAACTTAATCTCAATTTAATAAGGAGCACCCTTGAAATATGGACTTTAACTTAGCTGGACTATCGATAGAGAAATATTGCCCAACTGCTGGAGAAACCATTAAAAAAAAATTTTTTTTTAATAAAAATATTTTTTTTTTAATTTAATTTTACAAGAATAATGAAAGTAAAATTGACAGGATGTCTTCCGTGGCGACGCTTCCGTGGACTTAATTCCCATCCACGACCTCTGCTCACTCATCAAGAAGTTCTTTGCCGAGCTGTCTCGACCACTCATTTGTGGCGACGAGACGGAGAGGAAGCTCATCGAGCTCGCGACACAGTACCCGAGTGGAGAGGTTCGAATACAAGAGAGATAGGCTCCGCCCACCCGTCCATTGACTGAGTAGCGGGCAGTGACCGCCTCCCGAGAAATAATCATGTAGAACTCTAGAAGCTTACTGTATTTGAAGATTCGAATTTCGAGATTCGCCGATTATTCTTAATTTTTTAATCCCGCGTATTTCACGGTAAAAATTGTAGTTAGAATCCATTTAAACAGTGATAATGGCTTTAACAGATTCATCTTTACATGGGGGTGCTTACGCATTGAAATGTAATGAATTAATTGAAGTAGAAGTTGGTTGAGTCCTCGTTATACTGTATTGGTTATGGAATTAGAACTGAACACTTTGGTGTCCTGTACAGATTGGGGGATTTTGGATACCGTACCAATAAATTGCGGATTCTGTATAGATTCTTTACCGTACTACGGAAATTGTCTTTTTTTTTGTTTCAGTTTGACCACTGCAAACTTTGTGTTCTCTTCGAGCCGATCGTCATTCATCATCTGAAGGGAGGAGCGAGAAGAGTGGATATAATGCCGCAGGCCAACATCGGAACTCTCGGCTATCTCATGCGCAAGCTCAAGAAGGTTTCATTTCTTTTATGGAATATTCCACCAGCACTAACTACAATCACTCTCTAATGCATGTACGTAAATAACATTTTTTTTGTTAGATTATTCAACAAATCGGTGTTTCAGGATACTCCAAATGGTTTAGAATATTCGAATTGTTCAGTATGTCTGAAATGTATTCGTACACTCGAATTACTTATAGTCACAGGTATTTCCTGATCTGGTATGATTAAAATTAAGAACATTGAATTATAGCGTATAAGGTTTCCTTTTCGCGTCTCTTCTCAAAATAGAAGCCCTCGTTTTCTTCCAGTTTTCTGAACACTCGCACCAGCACGGCATGACTGTGGAGAATCTGGCGACTTGCTTCGCGCCGAATCTCTTCCCACAGGACACGGGAAACAAGGCCAAGGTCAGAGTGAGATTAGTAGTATATTATACGTCTATTAGTTTGAGCTGCAGGCATTATCATTTTAAATTAAATTAAATTATATTTTCTATTTTTAGGGATAACCAGATTTGTAAAATTTCTTTATTTTCTTTATTATTTTTAAATATTTAATTTTTTTTTTACACATTTTATTTATCTACAGCGAAAAGACAAGACATCGACGTCTGGAGTGAGCGGAGTCTCCGGTGGAGGCGGCGGAGGACTCAATCTTTGTGGAGGATCCGAAGCCGGCGTTGACAGAGAGAAGCTGCTGCTGTTAAATGAACGAAGGATTGCCGTCGTCAAGATTCTGATCATGAATGCCGAATGGATCGGTCCGTGTTTTATTTCGACTTGAAAATTGGAAAATGCTAAAAAAAAAAAGAATTAGTTTGGATCCTGGACTGATTGTTTTTCGGGAAAAGTACGGCACTGGTGGTTTTCTTGTACTTGCCTAGAATATTTTTTAGGGAATTTGTATTTATAACTGATTCGTGATGATGACGGCGTTGCAAGTAAAATCATTAAAAAAAACGAAAATATATATGTTCTGTTTAATCAAAATAAAAATTGACAAGAAGATTAGTAAAAAGAAATCGGCTTGCAAATTAAAAAAAAATTCTTTCTTTTCCAGGTCACCGAATCAACTCATATCTCGCGAGTGGCGAATCAGGCGAATTGAGAGAAGGAGGTGGCCGGTCGTGTTCAGAGCATCCGAGTGGCAGAAGGCCACTCATCGAATCCACTTCGCTGGCTAATGTCAGAGGATTGGTATATTCTTTTTTTAATTCTTTTTTTCTTTCGAATATTCCAAAAATAATTTAAACAAAAATTATTCCAAAATAAACTAGAATATACTAGAATTTGTACTTTTAGGTTAAAAAAGGTATGGATTATTCTAACGCTAACTTTCTTCAGGGACTCTCTGGCGCGCCCCGCAAGGCCTCCCCACAGCATAGAAGCTCTCTGAAGTATCCAGCACCGCCCATCACCAATTTGGTGGAAGACAAGGTGCGGAGTGTACATTATGAATACTGTTTAGTCGTAGGCTCTCCTGCCTAGTCTTTTACAACTTTTACTTTCTTCCCGATATGGTAACACACGAGCATACGATTTTTCTACTCCCAGTCGTTGTTCAATCGACAACTATTTCTTCTTTAATTTTGTTACCGATTTTTTGTCTCTTTCTGCTTCTCTCTCTCACACTATCTCTCTCTGCCTCTCTCTCTCTCTCTCTCTCTCTCTCTTTCTCTCTCTCTCTCTCTCTCTCTCTCTCGACACCATCTTATTCTCGTGTCCTCTTCAGCGAACCAGCCGCCGTAGCAGCTCAACAATGCGAAGCGTTGTTCAACAGGCCGTCAAGCCTTTCGCTAATGCCATCGAGAAAGTGCGTCGTAGAAGTGAGGAGCGGAAAACAATAAATAAGTTGGTTTATTTTTTTTTAAATTAATTAGTTACCCATTTAATTAGTAAATTAAAATACTTACGTATTTTTCGTCCAGAGATCGAAAACGCGACCAGTCGCCTCAGATGATGACGCCGCTTCTTGACGCTGGTCGATCACGTGGACGAAGTCCCAAGAGAATGCTTGAGGTTGGCATATTCTAATTTAGTTGAGGTTGGCATATTCTAATTTAGTTGAGGTTGGCATATTCTAATTTAGTTGAGGTTGGCATATTCTAATTTAGTTGAGGTTGGCATATTCTAATTAATTAATATTGGCATATTCTAATTTATTTGTGGTTGGCATTTTATAAAATAAATTGGGATACAGTTATTAAGTAAGTATACTCTATATTTAGATATCAAACGGCGAGGTCGTACAGGCACCACTGTCTGAGAAGCGCCATCCGAGAAAGGTTGGCTCTAATATTTGATATGAGATATTATTTTTATGATACTTTTTTAAATGTGCGTTGCTATTTGAAATATTTAAAATTGTAGTTTAAAATATTAGTTATAAATTTTTTTCTTATTTCAGCCTTCGACCCGACAGCCAACTCCGGGACCGAACGTTTTCCTAGTGAGCAGCGAGCAACAACCAGCCCGCTTGACCGTCACAACGACATCTACAGGTGGAGGAGGAGGAGGAGCCAGCGGCAGAGCCGGAACGGCCACAGTCGCTAGAACTGCCTCAAGCAAGTCTCAGCAAGCACCCCAGGCTCCGCCCACTCATGCCCCGCCCTCTCAAGCAGCCGGAACCACGGCCATCAATGGATCCAGGGATCCAAGCGTCAGAATTAGAGTAAGTTTATTATGCGTAAAAGTAGACATATATGAAAAACCAACGTAGAAAAGTATGCCTCAAGAGACTTTCATAATGACTGGAGCAAGAAAACCGCTTGGCAGTGTTGTCTCGAGTCGTCTCTGAGACTACACATAAATTATGAGGATATGAATTAGGGCAATTAAATGGGATTTATTAGTTTTTTTCATTCATTCTTTTTTTAAAGACGAAGAAGCTGAAAGACGAGCCGGTCAGTATGCTTGGTGAGGAGTACATCAACCCGAAGCACCGCCATCCGCCGGAGAGAAGACGCAGACACACGACTCCAGTCAAGATTGGCACTGCTCTTAGGTATATTCTAAATAATTTGAAAATAAGGTGTTTTTTAAATTAGTTTAAAAACAAGGTGTATTCTAAATTTGCTTTAAAAATAACCCAAATCATTTGCGCTTTAATTTTATTTGTTGAAACTATGCTCCTAGTGCCTCCTTTTTCTAGAAGGAACCAACCCAACTCGCTCCACTCTGGCCTCAAGGGCCCGGTGCGTCGAGCGACGCTGAACAGCAGCGGCGATGACAACAAGGAGAACACTGGAGGCGCGACCAAGAAGCGGCGCTCCTTTACGGTGAGCCTTCATCAACTCCTTGGCCCTGCTGCCCACTCGGCCAAGCGCACCCCCATGACCTGTCCAACCCCAACCCCACCAACCCCCTTCCTACTTCCCAAACGCCGCTCGTGCCCCACCAGGCTCTGCGAGAAGAGCCGCGCGTCCACTCCCCAAACCCGCACCATTACAACTGTCCTCTGAGCACAGAGGACAGGCTTATGAACTGTTGTTGTTTGTTGTTATCACACCGAGTTGCATGACAAAAAAGGTGGGGGGGAGAAGGGAATTTGGAGAAAGGCTATGTGATTTCGCATCGAAACCAGAGATGTTTGGACTTGATGAAGTTTGGGAAAAAACCTCTGGAGGAATAGAATGGCTTTTATTTGTCGCTTGCATATGAGGAGAGAGAAGGAAAAAAAAACGTAGAAAAGGAGATGGGGAGATGAAAGAGTAACGCAGACCGGGAAAAAAAAGAGATTTATTAGAGCACTTCTGCAACATGCGTATTGCTTCTGCCGTTTCTTTAATCGCCTTCGAATTCGTTTTCAGAGTTCAGCGCAACACAAATGGTATTCAATTGCAAAGTCAATCTTGTTTAATATGAAACAACTTGCTGCCGCTCCTCATCAGAGGAAACATTCGAGCGTTAGTCGGAATTGACTTATTGTCTCTCTTTTGCGAAGGCCCTTTCTGTAGAGTGCACTAGGCCATCTTTTCAGCCATAAATTGAATACTTTTAAATGAGCCATGCTTGGGAAGGTAACTGGGAGGATGGGATCAGGCATTTAAACTTATTTCTTTTTGCTGATATTTCATATCGATTGCTTAATGATTTCTATTTTCTAAAAAGAGATATTTGCATTGAAAAAGGGGAAACTAAATGCAGGTGATCCTCTTGACGAGGAACAGCAGTGTCCGCCTGTCGCGCAGCAATAGCTGCCGAATATCAAAAGCCAAAGCAAAGACAATGCCAACCAGTGCAAAAGAACGAAAGCAAGCAGCGCAATGGCACTTGCAGAAGAGCTTTCCTTCGACCCGCCGCATCGTACATGATGATGTTAGTTATGCCCTGCGTAACTATGGTGCTATATGCTTCCTCTCCCGCTTTTTCGCATATGCTAAAGAATAAAAACACGTGGGCATTCTGCCAAAAGGTTTCGCTTTTTCATTGGTTCCATCTAGTTGTTAGTCTCAGTTTGCCCGCGATTCTATCGATTAACCGACGATTCCCGTCTTTCTCTCTCTCTCTCTCTCTCTCTCTCTCTCTCTCTCTCTGTCTCTCTCACTCTCTCTCCACTTTCTATCTGTCTCGCTCTCTAATTTCTGCCTTTCAAATTCTCTGTCATAACCTTCCCATGTTGCAGGCGGACAGTCCATCGACATCCTCGGAGGACGAGACAGGCGGTGGTTCGCCCCGCTTCGGCCACGCTATCCTCTATCCACCAGGCAGCACTGGCAGCATCGGAGGCAGCTCAACGGGAGGAGCAGCAGCAGCAGAAGGCGCAACCACTACTACATCGAATCTCCTCGAGATTGTTAGATTATCCCATAATTATTAGATTATTTCAATTTTAAAAGTTTATTCATATTTCAAGCATTTTGAACGGGTTGAAGAACATTTCGATTCAAAATTGAAATAATTTTTTTCTGCTTTCAGAAGGGAATCGAAGCTCGCCAGCGAAGAGCCAAGCGTCAGAAGAGAAAGGAAAGCACGTCGTCTGTTCAAACCGTAGCGCCCCCAGGCGCAGCCGCCGCTGCCAGCACCTTCTCTCCATCCATTGCTACCGTATCCTCGGGAAAACTCACTGCTCCCAATGTCGCGTCAGGACCGAACTCATCGGTCAGCGATATTTTCATTCATGCCCAAAATTTAAAACAGTGTTTATGATTGCTTAAAAAAAGAATTTCCATTGAAAAAGAAAGAAGATATTATGAAATTCAGGCGATGGGTCTCTTGACGCCGACTTCTGGAGAAGATGCCAGTGATGGTTCTCCTCTCTTCCGACCCGGAGCACCAGGAGGAGGAGGAGGAGGAGGGGACAGAAGGGCAAGTGGCTCGCCGAATGGAACGAACACCCCGGGCAAGCGAGCTGCGCCACCGCCACCCGCTGCGGTTATGAACGGTGAGGAGATAGATTAGAGGCAGAGGGAGAAAGAGAGGCTTATGATTTTTTTGAACCGTTGAAGAAAGCTTTTATATCTCTAGTTGTTGTATATAAATGACGAATTACTAATAATAATAAATTAATTTAAAGATTCTGTATTCGACGACGATGTTCACATGGCGAGTGACCGAGGAAGCAACGACAACTTGAATGGTAGGGCTTGAGTTTAATTTCACACAGTTTTTTTTGTATTAAACAAAATTAAATTACTCCTCAAGTGTTGTTTAAAGAATGTCTATGAGTATGAATTATTGACAACGTGCTGATACTGATATGTAAAACGGATATCATGTCTCTCTCCTTTCTCTCCTCCCTCCACCGCCTCTCTTTCATCTGTGTCCCCGTTTAGGTCCCCTAGGCTCGCCTCCGCCTCCCCCTCTTCCTGCATCAACTCCTCCACAGCTCATGAAGCCTGAGATGGGTGGAAAGAGTAAGGGGAGACGCTATGTTCAACCGCCCCTCCATCCGAAATGTGTGGATAAGTGGAATATTCTAAAGTTGCAAACAATGGAATATTCTAAATTTTAAAACAGTGGAATATTCCAGATTTCGTTACAAAATTTCATGCCCCCTCACCGCAATCGAGAAGTCATTCCGTATATTAGCACTTCTTCTTTGATATTCAATTGTTTGGCCTTTTTCTTCTGTGATTGATCTCACTTACTCACTTCAATTTTACGTACCATTGTTACAGTCAACTTACTCGGAAAAAGTTTAATATCCTTGGTAGAATTTATCAGCTGTGATCTACGTGTATTTCAGGGTGCCGAAAAGTGACTGCTTCTTCTCGCATGGGAACTCCGAAGACCTATCACGCACAGCAACTCCCTCTGGGAACGCCCAAGACACATCTCGCACAGCAGCTCTCTCTTGACTCGGCACTAGGTAGCTCTTTTTAATGATTGAGACTTTAGTTATAAAGAAGTGTTATTTCCGCCCTTTTTCATCGTTTTTTTTAAATCTCTGTATATGCCACGCGTAGAAATTTTTCGCCAATTAAAGTCTCGTTAAACTACCGTATTCCATTTTCGCTCATCTACCGTATTCCATCTTCCGCTTTCGTGTCAGGAGCCTCGTCGTCCTCTGCATCCTCGTCGCCTCGACTGCAACGAGCCAGTGCCAGTCGTGTTCCTCTCTCACCAGGCACGATGGCGATCTCAGCTGCAGCGGAGCAGATGACGTCACGAGGGGGCGGAGCCAAGGGAAATGAAGGCGTAGCCAGAGCAGCTGGGGGCGGGGCTGCTTCCAATTTCGCCCCACCACAACCGCGAGGACTGCCGCCCAAGCAGCCGACGTTTGCTGTTAGTGAAGGATTATTTGTTAAATAATATTTATATGAATGCTACATTAACGCTGATAATATGTTATATCAAGAACGAAATACGCCCGAAAAAAGGTTTTATTTAAAATACCAGCACCAGGATCAGGTTTTATTTCCACGTAACTAAGATAATAAATTCAAAGTAATTATTTTAAAATATTTTGTAGAAAATTATTGGATAATATTTGTTAATTATTAAACTAGACATTCGTGAAGAGAAAGAATGAATCCTATGCCCGTGTCAGGTTCCAGCGATGCCGGTGACTCGCTCGGCCGCCCGCGCCAAGGCGTCCGCGTCCTCTTCGAAGAACTCGGTGGCCCCCTCCTCGCCACTCTCCAAGAAGGGCTCATCTATGAGTGTTCTCGAGAAATCATCTGGTTGGTTGTTTGTTTGCTTATTTATTGCGTTGATTTGTTTAGTTATTATTTAATTTGTGTATTTTGTAATTTAATTATTCATTAATTTTTTTGTTTATTGATTAGAAAATTATTTTTTAATGATAAAAAGATATATTTAAGAATATGAATGCACGGGGAGACTCGTTTCTTTCTTTAGACGGAGCCGCTTCTCGTTCGTCGTCAATCAGCAGCCGCCGCCAGAAGAGCGTCGGTGACAGTGATTTCAAGAATTCGGACGAGCTTCGAGAAGCCATTCTCACCGCCACCACACCCAGTGTCAGCTTGGGGGGAGGGCGTTTTTATTATTGGAGTCGTGATTAGAATAAACAATAATTATGCTTACATATTTATATTGGATTCCGTAGAAAAAATTTACAAACAGTAAACGAAAATTAACAACTTTTTTGTATGGATTTCAACTGGTATTTGTTTGACAGGTAGATGAAAGAATGCTGAAATAGCAAAAAAAAAAGTCTGACGAAATCGTATTTACATAGTAAACTATCTTGTCCTCCCTCTCAGGCGCTGCCTCGCAACATGAAGCAAAATGCCCTCCGGCCCTCTGTCGCACAGCTGGCCAACCGCGGAGTCGTCGCTGCGAGAGTCAGCCACTTCACAGCCATGGACGCCGCGGCCGTTGGAATGACGACGCCGAGGGTAAGCGCGGGAGATTTGAATCTTATTTTTATCTTTCTCAAATTTATTTATTTTTAGTTTGTTTTAATATACTTTTAAAAAAGTCTCTGGTGCTAAATCATACGGTTTAATTAATAATTCTTGGATTTACATACTATAAGGAAGAGGACGGAAACGAGTGTGAGATCACGTGCGAAGTCGAGGTTGTCATGGAACAAAGGCCCCGTAAGCAAGCGAAAAGCACGCAAGCCACTTGCGCAATTCGGGAAATCTGCTTCGGACAATTAGCTTTTTTTTGTCTATGGGGAGGAATTTGTGTTCTCTTTCTGCTTTGCTTTTCCGGCGCCTTCCTTTATTCTCCTTTTTTTTGCTTTGCAATTAGACAAACGCTGCGAACTACTCTGCTGTGGATTCAGCAATACTACTGTATATTCGAACAAGTAAATTGGTATATTCGAAAAAGTAGAAAGTGGTATATTCCAAAAAGCATAGGGGTATATTAGAAAAAGATTTTTCATGAATTTAAACAGCTCTTCTTCCCAGCCTTTCTATCGCTTCTGCTTTATCAGCATTTCTTTATTATATATGACGGTGCCAACTAAAAAAACCGTCGTTTTTGAATTTTCGACTCTTTGTGCACACTTTTTTGGAATATTCCACATAAATATGCCAAATTGGCCAAAAAGTACGCGTACTTTTTGACAAATTTGGCATATTCGTGTGGAATATTCCAAAAAAGTGTGCATAAGGAGTCGAAAATGCAAAAACGACCGTTTTTTTAGTTGGCACCGTCATATATGCTTGGCTCTATGACAGGGAAGAAAAGGTTTGACGTATGAAAATCAAGGTTGGCGTAGACCAAAAATGGCGTCGAAAATCAATCAGGGGGGGGGGTACTTGAAAATACTAATGTTAAGTTTGAAAAAACCTTTTTTTCAATGCTTACAACAATTTGTTTTCTCAAAAATGAAGTTGGTTAACATAGACGGAATCTCCTTACTATCTTCAGGTAAGCCCCTCTGTGCATGACTTCCTGTCGTCGATTCAATGACTCCCTCACACTCTCGCACTCTTTGCTGCTTCATTCCATGTGCTTATATTCCCTCTGTGCTCAACCTCTCTCTCTCACTCCTCACGGTGCTCCAAAGCGCGGACATTCATGCAATAGTAGTGCGCGGATTGGCGCCTTATCCCAGAGAATGTATGTGTCAGCTGGCAGAGCTGTGTGTTAACCCACTAGAACTTGTGATGATATATTTAATTCAGACATCGTATTTAACGGTCCATGTATAATTAATAGGAGGAGAAGGAACGCAACGCGTACTTCACGGGTCGCGGCCCGCCATTTTAGTATTTTCTACCTCCAAAACATTTTATGGCGTGTCTATTTAAACCACAAATACCGTAGTTTTTGGATACGTGCCCAAAGACCGTTTTTACATGGGATTGCTTCACCGTGCGCTTGCTTTCCCTTTATGTGTGACTTATTTCGAAATGGTGAGGTGTATTTGTGCACTTATCATAAAGCCTTTCTCCAGGGAGCTAACGAAGCAGAGCAACACGCTTACATCACAGCACGAGCACCTTGCAATTTCACTATACATGCATGTAAACTGAGAACTAATTGGAGGCTGTAATGATGTCTGATGCATGTTCGTTTATTGAAGAGGGAGAAACAGAGATAGAGAGACACGAAAAATGCGAATATGAATGAATGTATGAACATCCACATTTCCGGTTTCAATGTACTTTTTTCATTCCCCATTAATTGTCCTCTGCTTTCCTTCTTGTTTCATACCCCGTTCAATGTGCTCTGCTTTCATTCTCTGTATGATTCCATTTTCAATGTTATCTTTCCTTCTCTCATTAAATTCCTCTTCATATGCAAACAAGGTCATAAAAGCTTCTTTATTATTCTTCAGTAAAGGAGTGGAAGAACCATCTCGCCTCTCCTCCGTCTACGCCACCCGTATTCAAAGTCCTGCAAATGGGAAAAAAAATCTCAAACATCAAACTGGGGCAAATCTGACAGGTCAAAAAAACCAAAGTGGGCATGAATACGTCAACTCTTTTCTTACATTAGCTGCTCTATGGAAAGTGTATGGGGCTTGAGCGCATGATTTCAAAGGCGCTTTGATGCACATGGAGAGCGAAGAAAAAAGAGAGCGACTATCCCCTCTCTCCTCTCTTGCAGAGTCAGTCTGCGCTGTCTTCTCGTCCTTCCCTGGACACGACGTGCTCGGTGGGCTCCGAGTGCAGCAGCAGCAACAGCAATGATGAGAGGCAGCCACTCACCAACACTCTCAGCAAGAAGAACAACGCTGGCCTCGGCAACAGACCTCCCTTCAGACCGTGAAATGTGACATATCCCGATATACCAAGTACGGTCGCACCACATATTGCCCCCATTGTTTAGAATAGAAATTACGGTCTTTTTTATTCTTAATCGTCAAGCTCACTGACTTGCACCGTATTGCCTCCTTCTTTGTGTTCTTTCTATCGTGTGATTAGCGGGGGATGACCTTTTGTATGGCGCATTTTGCCCCGCTTCCACTCTTATCCCTTATTTTAGTCTATTTCATCATTGCACGCCTACCGGTATGACAAGTGTACGGGCGCTGAATTAGTTTTCGCCGTGTTCCCTCTAGGTTTTACAACACCCATCTGATGTCTTATTATAAGCTCTGCCTTGATCGATTGCTCATAACCATCCCTACTTTATATTTATGCGTAGGTGCTGTGGATGTAATATTGCTCTTAATATATGCATTTTACACTTGCTCATCACCTTTTTTTGTTTGTTTAAGATTTCCCGTTGAAGCACAAATTTGGAGCGAGTTTTTTTTTGTGTAATGTAGAATGGCAGCGATTGAGCAACATTTTTGCGTATCAGAAATCGGAGAAGTTGTACTCCTAGATATTTAGCGATAGACATTTATCGTCGTGTAACGTTTTGATGACATCCTGAGCTTTCATCTGTTTTCCCAATCCCACCGATTGGCAGTTATCAGTAAAATCCGAAATGTTATTTAAATGTATTCTTTCTCTCGTTATCCCACGCATTCTCTTTCTTTTTTCTCCATCTTCTCCTTCTCACTCTCTCTCTCTCTCTCTCTGTGTGTCTCTTTCTCTTTCTCTTCCTCTTCTCCAATTTCTCCCTTTGCTGTCCCGTTTCCAGCTACTTTTCACTTACCCTGAGGTGCTTCTCCTTTCTCCTCCCTCTAACATTTCACTGCGACTGCACGCAAGAGATGCCTTCTTTTCTTACCGTAGTAAATTGTACCATATCTCCTTTCCATCTTAAACTCGTCCTCTCGTCTAATCATTTGTCACCTTTTCTTTGCTTCCGTAGAGCTCTCTCTCTCTCTCTCTCTCTCTCTCTCTCTCTCGCTCTCTCTCGCTCTCTTAATCTATTTCTGATTTAATTTCAAGTTGTGTGTGAACTGTGTTTTATCGATAACTTGTGCCCCACCTTCTTTGACGTCATAAGCTCGACTTGTCTCTTCGCTCTTTCCTGGCGTATATTTATTGCTCCTCTCCAATCTCCTATATTATATTATGATATTTGGATGCTTTTCAGGATGGCGCCTTGACCCACGTATTCTGATTTATTTGTATTCTTCATCCTTTAACGATAACATGCAGAGTTGCTGGGCGTCCTCGTTCATACATTTCAATGCGATTTGTTATGTTCGAAGTAACAAACGTTCAATATTCGCTTTATCGATCCTTGCATCCCATTGTCTTTATGATGTCATTGTCTCTCTTTTCATTCCTGTACATGTTCACCCTGACCTGACAATGAGCAATGAAGTCTCTTGTAAACTCAATACTGGGTTCCTCGGCGACACGACTTTCGGTGGACAAGTTCATTAGGCAGCGTTACTCGACATAGGGAGAAAGAGATACGACAGGGATGGGGACTGGGTCCAAGGCATGGTGGTCGTTGAGGAGGAACATGGACGGGCCACGGGAGTCGGGCTTAACGGCAGAGTCGGTTAGGGAGGAGGACAGGAACGGCGGCGGGAAGAAGGTAAGAGGCGAGCCAGCTTAAGGCTGGTCGCCACCGGGAAGAAGCTCCTAGATTAGTCCTACTCGGGACTTATGTACAGTAGAGCCTGGGGCGGAGTTCCATAGTAGGACGGCGAAAGGGCGAGAACGACCAAGGGGCAAGAGAACATTCAAACACTGATAATAGAGAGATACAACAAACTGTACAAATTCCCCTTTATAGTAACGATCGCATCTCGATCAACTGTGGGACAATGCATTGTTTTAAGCTATGAAACAAATGGCACTTCTGGATGGGGTGCTAAAGTATGCAAGAGATTGTTGCGTTTAAATAATTTATCGGAAAGGAAATACGCGCATAAAGTATAATTAAGTTTAAGAGGCTATGACCCGTCGATATGTTCCATAAAATTCAACCCGTCCGTTTGGCTATGCATTAATTATTCTAAGAATTATATTCAAAAATATCTAAGAAAGAAGTCTTAAAGCTATCCAATGGGGAGCGGTATTATTGTTGGCCAGCAAAAGAGACTCGAAATGGCGCGGACCGCACCGCCAAACAGCCAGTTCCCGCCGAGATTGCATGTCAGTGTCGCGGTCGCCGTGCCAAGCGGGTCCGGAGTGAGGCCACTAAATTAGAGTTCGAGGTTAGCAAAGTGGTTAGTAGCTAGGAATGCCGCCCGATCGTCCAGGGTTCGTTCCCGATCACTGACCTGAGGGTATAGCCAACAGTGCCCGCTGGACACATGAGAACCAGCTGTTGGCAACCGTCTGCACCGAATGAGAACTGCAAGAATGAGGTAGAGGGGAGAGAGGCGAAGTCGAAGTATTCGTTAGAGAGGTCAAGAGTTGGGGGAGTGGAGGCAGAAAGGGAGAGAAAGAGAAAGAGAGAGAGAAAGAGATTGGCCGACCTGAACAAACTGCTCTACTTCCATGCAGACGATATCGAAAGGCGACAGGCAGTTGAAGCTGATTGGCGTGCAGCCACTGCATGCGGCTGTGCAGAGAGAAAGCAATGAAGTAATGAGTCAGATTAATTTTTTTTTACATTCTACATATATCGATGGGAATCATTATTTCTTGCGAAATTTTTCAAACCAATAGAAACAAAAACGACATAGTGGAGAAAATGAATAGTTTGATAATAGTAAAAATAGAAATTGATTAGAAATTTATGGAATTCTCTTACGATTTGGTGTCGACGTCGTTGTCACCGAGGTCGTGGTCGTGGTTACGGTAGTGGTCGTCGTAGGAGTCGTGACGGTCGTCGGAGTCGTGACGACAGTCGTTGTGATCGCTGGATCTAAGTAAAAAAAATTTAATCGTTAAATAAATAAAATTTATATACATAGAAATGGGGCAGGGTGTCCTAGTGGCCAGTAAGTAACGTCGCATTTCATTCGCTCTCTTGACATGACAAAAATCACTCGCTCTCCTCCCCCTCATTGACGCTGCTTCCGGAAAAACCGCTGGGTTAGCCGGCGTAAGTTTTGCCCAGTCTTCGTCTCGCCCATATCCCACTTCCATGCGATAGATCCCCTTGCATTCCAGCAGAACATTGGTCAGACGATTGAAAGAGAGGAAAAAAAGCAGAATTTAGATAGAGAAATCTTGAAAGTAATTTTGATTTGGATGTTGTGCTATGCTGAAATCGTAGGAATAGCCACTTTTATCTACTTACTTATGCGAGGGTAATGTTCACATATATGTTTTTTTTCAAACGGGTCAAAGTACCTGTTGCTGATGTTGTGGTCATTTCTGTGCCTGCGGAAGTGGCTGAGGAGGTGGTCATACCGCCGGTGGAAGTGGTGGGCCCAACTGAAGTAGCACATACGTTGTAGTTGGACTGGTTATTGAAGTGAGTTGAAGCAAAGACCCGTGGTGAAAACTAAGGTGTCAGCAAATAGGACCCGCCATGTTTGTATGCATCAATTTGGGTGGTCATAGGACCAATATGGGTAAGCATCAATTTGAGTGGTCATAGGACCCATATGGGTAAGCATCAATTTGTTTGGTCATAGGACCCATATGGGTAAGCATCAATTTTTGTGGTCATAGGACCCATATGGGTAAGCATCAATTTGGGTGGTCATTGGACCCATATGGGTAAGAATCCATTTGGGGGCTGATAGGAACATTCGGAGCAGGATTCCGGTACTGTTATCTAATACGGCACACGGCAGCCAGTACGCGGTGTCCGATACGTTACCTGGTTTTTGGAGGATTTCGGAGCAGCATATGAGGAAACATACCCGGCGAGGCTGGCGTGGTCGTCATGATGCCTGCGTCGCCCATTGGGAAGCAGCCGGCAGCTCCTCGACCGAAAGCGAGGAGCACAAGGAGCAGAGGAGGCATTCGAAGTGCTGAGGAAACGCGCCCGAGAGGCGGTCTGGGCTATCTTGCAGATTATACAGTACTACCCAAGATCGAGGGTCATGAATGCAGCGGATGCATCCGGTTATATCCTTATTAGCAATTATCAAACATTAAAAGGATATCAGAAATGCATATAAGGCGTGAATGTACAAGACGAGGTAAGGAATCACATTTAAAAAGTAGAAATAAATATAAATATATTTTCTTAACCATTGAAATTAGCAATAAAATGGGATCAAGAAACGAGACAGAGAAATACGTCCTCCGGCGAAGGCAGCACACGCATGAATAAATAAGCGGGCAGGTGGCCTTTTAGCCTAGACTCTCTCTCTCTCTCTCCCTTTTTTGATCAGCACACCATTAATGTGCTCACCGGGAGGAGCTTTCGGCTGCCGCGCAGCTGGCCGAGAGTACAGGGGAGCGAGAGGGTGACAAAGAGAGATCGAGAGATAGAGAAGGAGAGAGAGAACGATAGAATCATAGAGAGCGAGAGAGAGAAAGAGCGAGAGAATAGATAGAGAGAGAGGTATGAAGAGACAATGCTGCAATGAAAGTCGAGAGAGATTGGGCGAGACTAAAATAGGATCAAAGAGATCAAGGCGAGCTATCAGCATCATCCGGCCTGGACCCAAGCGAACTTGCAAGATCGTCTTGACAAGATAACGTGATAAAGAGAGAGAGATAAGGAGAAATAGAGAGAGAAAGAGATAAGAAAGAAACAGAGCGAGAGAGATGAAATGAAAAGGGGGAAGCGTGCAGAGATTGAGGGGAATTAGGCGAGAAAGAGTCAGAAATATAGAAGAGGTACGAGAGAGAGAGAGAGAGACATAGAGAAGAAGAGATAAAGGAAGAGAAAAAGGAAGCTTGAGAAGCAATGATAAAAGACAAAAGTGGTTAAATCAGTAAAAAGAACGGCCTATTCCTTGATTAGAAATCTTTTTTTGTCTCACGACTTCTCGTGTCTTCCCGAGAGCGGACGTGCGGGGAAAGGATTGCGAGGGGAGGGGGGGGGGGTATGAAGAAGGGGGAGGGGGTAGAGAGATAAGGAAAGATAAGAGAGACTCTGATTGAGAGGGTGACAGAGAAACTGGCTAGGCTTCCTCACATAGGCTTGTCCGAACGGGGGTGCTCCGATGGTACCCGCACGTTTTCTGTGTAGGATGAACTCCTTCATACAAAACGTGCTCCCATTGGATTGGGAGGGGGAGGGAATAGAACACTTATTTTAGGTGCGCGTTTGTCTTGCCCCGCCGACGTGTTCGCCCGCTCCGAAAGACAAAGAGAGTGAGAGAGAGAGACAGCGAGAGTATGAGAAGGCGAGACAGAGAAATAGGAGAGAGTGAGTGAGAGAGAGAGAGAACGAACGCGAAATTTAGCCAACTGTTAATAATCGAGATAAATACAGCAAACTGATAATTTCACCTTTAAAGCAGGTGTCTAAAAGGTTTGATCGTCCAAATCTTTTTCCAAGGAAAATGGAAATTAGTCAAAAATTGCAAAACTATATAGATAACTATATATTTGAAGTACTTATGTTAACAATAAGAGCACATATCCGGACGATGAAAATCTGATACCCTTTTAATGTCTCCTGTACATTTCACTAGAAAGATTATTGCTGCTCACTTCGCTCAACTCTCCGTCCGGTGTTTGGTTGGCTCCTCCGAGTCTCTCTCTTCTGCTTCGCTCTCTGCGTCTCCGTCTTTCGTCCAATGTGGCTTCTCAAGACCTGCCTCATTCTGCTGGCATGCGCGGGTGTTTAAAATGTTCACCATTTCTGGTGAATAGAATGAAGCAAGTTTTACGGTTGAATATTTGCTTGGATAAACTCGGTCAGACTGATGACTGAATCTCATGGGGTTTTTTTGAAGGGTACACAAAATAAATCACAAATGAATATTGACTTTGCAGTCCACCGTCATTGATGACTTTGGATTTCACCGACGTCGTGACTTTGAATGTCTCCAATTCGACTTCGACTTCTAAAATCTCTGAGAAGTTAGCTCGAAGCGTTGTGAAAGCACCAACTTAGTCCTAGAGGAGGATTTTACACAATATAAATCAAAAATGAAATCTAAATTTGCAGTTCGTTGTCGTTGATGACTTCGAATTTTACCAACGCCAACACTTTGGACATCTCCAAAGTCTACAATTCGAGTACGGCTTCGGTATCCTTTGAGAAGTGAGTTCGTAAGCTTGAAAAACACTAGCTTAGTTTAAAAGAGGATGAAATGACGAAACTTCCAATGTTATGAAATGTAATGACGAAAAACGCTTCAAATAAGAAGTTTTCCCAAATCTTTTCGTTCCTCGACTTAATAAATAATTTCAGTGCGACTCTTCCACATTCGTATTTGGGGACCTCCTTCACGTTGCGGTATCAAGTTTCTAACACGATTTTCTAATCGTATTAGAGTGATATTTTTGTCCTTATTATTTACTCAGAACCATTTTTTTTCTAGTTTTCAAATTAATCATTTTGATTAAAAAAATTTATTTGCAGATCTTCTCTGGTGGCTTTTGTCATCGTGCTCATTTCTCTGGGCGTCGCTTATCTGGTGGTCTATCAAATCTGCAAAGTGCTCCGGTCCTGAACACGAATAAATCGTTATCTTCTCCGCATGAAAAGATTGTGCATGTCATTTCGAGGAAAAGTTTGTGGAAATGGCCTCTGCAGTTGAGCGATCGTATTCCTATTTCCTTTTTAAAGGAGCATGAAACCCATTTTTTTCATGACTTAAGCGATTACACTATTCATTCTATTTCCTTGGTGTGAACACTTCAGCAAAACAAAAAGACTCGAAAGTCCAAGATATACGAGAAATTTGCATTCCAAAATGTTCATTTCAAAACCCTGAATGAGGGAGATTTTTGGTGCTATACGGTATTTTTCGGGTTTCTGTTTCACAGAAATGTAATGCCAGGATACATATTCACCACCGGTTTATTTGCGGTAAAATAAAGTTTTTGAAAAATTCTTTTGCAATTCACATCTAAATAAACACAGCTTTTCTCCTGTTTTGTTTGTTTGTTTGTTTTTGTTCGCAAAAAATTCAATTATTCACGATAATAACTAACCGCAAAATTCCTTTCTCCCCTCACTAACATGAGATTTTCTCATTGCAATCAAATCATGTGGCCAACAAGCTTTAACATCAAGAGGAAGCAGTTCAGTATCCTTGCCTTCCCTTCTCCCTCTGTCTGTCTCTCTCTCTTTCTCAGACTTTCTCATTTACTGTCCGTCTTCCAATCCCTCTTTCTCGCCCTCTCCTCAAATGCTGTTGAAACACGTTGAATAAGTTAACATCTTCATTTCTCTAGTATCGAATTAAATTTCCATTTTTCAACTTTCCATCCAAACAAAACATGAAAACAAAAAGTCTCAACATCTTCAGTAACAACAAGAACCAACAACAACAATTATCTGTGCCAATCCAACAGGAAACTCTGAAGTCAATATTCACCTAACAATTTCTATCTTTGCATAAGAATTGAGCATGAATAAAACTAGGAATAAGGAAACAAAGAAGAATGAAATATATCTCTGCTAACAAGTATCACATCTGAAGTGAACCCATTTCAATCCACTGCCTCAGCGCCTCGGCCAGAACAGCTGGGACATGAGTGATGGAAGAGACGACGACGTAGAGAGGGAAAGGGAAGACGGAGAGGTAAAGCACCTGGGTCACCTTGTCCTTCTGGAAGGAGGCCACCGAGAGGTCGTTAATGGACTTGGCCCGCAGACCAGGATCGGTAGTCGGGTGCAGCGAGGCGAGGGCCGTTCGGAGGGGCGACGAGCCGTCCGCGCGGACACCACGGCTGAAGCAGAATGAGTTTTTATTTATTTATATTTTCATAATTATTTTTAAAATAAATTTCAATTCATTATAGCAGACCCGTTTATGAAGAGCTACCATAAACATCCCAGCAAAAAGATGCGAGGACGCGGTCGGCTCTTCTCTGTTAGGAAAGTGGCACTTTTCAGAATGGTTTGGAGTTAAGTTTGTCAAGGAATGCCTAGCAAATGTGCGATTGTTACAAAATCGGCAATAAACATCAATAGAGGTAGCTGTTAAAAAGGGACAATATCTCGCTTTGGGGCGGCTCAGCAATCGTCTGAAAATGTCGTCTGAAAATGGACAAGCAGGATAAATATAACGGCAAGGAAAAGAAATTAACACTGTAGAACAAAAAATCTCGAAATGGAACTTGCAAATTTGCACTTTTTCAAAAATTTCCGTGACTTTTACGAGTCCGTGCGTAACATTGTTAGTACAAATACTAAAATAAACAGCAAAGTATGCGACAGTATCTTGGCAGCTTCCAGCGTATTTTTCCGCGCAGGAGTTTTGGGTGTTCATGTTATTTTAAGGAATGCTCACAATTGCTTTTTTAAATAAACATAAACCAAACATTTATTTTCTCTTATTTCCAAACAACCTCGATAGCAAACGAGTGTTTCTGTTTCTCTGATTGCCCGCGCCCAAACTAGCTCGGGTGTCTTGGGAGAGGCGGAGGCTGGCGTCGAGTCCGCTCGCTTCCTCCTCCGCTCCCGCCGCAGCCCGTGCTCTCCCGGCGTCCGCCAGCGGAAAGCTAGACTTTGAAAAAGTCATGAAAAAAGTTTAAAGTAATATTTTCGCCAGATTGGTAATTAGCGATTTTCCTTCTCATTGTTAGAGGTGGAAATAGGCAAATTTATGCAAATTAGCATTTATGTTAGCAAATTTATTCGACACAATGCTCAAAGGCACATTGTAGCTCCAAAAAGTACCCTTAATGTTGCGAAAATTGGAACATTGTCAAGATTTTGGAATGCCCAATAGGTACTGAGCAACGCTTATATTGGGTCTATGCTACGAGCACTTCAGAAGGCTCTGCTCTCTTTAAAGTCCCTGGACTTGGTGTAAAATAGACGTTACACGACAAAAATTTGAACAACCGAGGGGTCTGTATCTCGACTCCGAGGGGACTCATGCACTTACAATTAGACCCTTAGACAAAAAAACAAACAAAAAAAGTTACAGTACCCTGGGGGTTGACTTATGTAAAGGTAAACCAGTGAAATGCCATACTAAGCGGCCGAGCCGAAACCCAAATAGCGTCAGCGCGTTGCGGGCGCAGCCGCCAACGCAAGACTTTTTTGTTGTGAACGTAGTTCGAGCGGGCAGTCGATTTGGTAAAACTTTTTTATCAGAAAGGAGGTGGAAAGGGAAAAGACGTTTATTGTTTAAGTTCTGATATTGAATGATTCGTATGTATACATCTGACAAGGGGAAGCTTGACCCCTCGTGTTCCTCTGTCAATGTCCTCTCCATGACTTCTTCTCAAGCAAAAATTCGCGCCGCTCGTTCGTCGTGGGCTGCGCGCTGGCGCTGCTGCAAAGACAAATAAAATTAAATGAATTTCTGCTTCTCTGGCACTCTCTCAATTGTGCGTGCTCTCTTACTACATCCTTCTCTCTTTCTCCCTCTTTCTATTGATGACTTACTCTGGTATTCTCTGATTGCGGAGATCAGAAGAGATCCTTTCTTCGCGCTCTCCGCGCTAATACATATGTATGTATATGTAAATGCCGCCTATTAAGCTTCCAGCCCGAGATGGAAGAAATCACAGGTAGTACTAAGAATTCTCAACGTTTTCTGTTGATTTTGTTAGAGAATCCTCAGTACTGCTTGTGGTTTCTCTATTTTTCTTTGATCTCTGGCCGGAAGCCAAATAGTTATAATAACAAAAAGCATTTCTCTTCGAAAGAGAAAGGATCTCCTCTAATATTGTGGAAAGCAGGGAAAACAAGGGTTTCAATTTCATTTAAGCGTATATGAGTTTAATGTTTTGGGAGTATCTGTAATGGGAATGGCCATTGAAGCGCTATTTACCCATTCATTCTATGGTGTAGTTTCCCATTGTTGTTTAGTATATGGTTTGTTTGTATATTCTTGTTTCAGTGAACAACGAATTGGCTGTTGCTTTGGAGACATCACATATCGAGGACATTCAGAGGATTCGCGCCTGAACTTGTCCGAGATCTTCGACATTATCGATGTGATCCACTTCTTTATTCGCAAAGAATACCCTACCAAGAAGAATGGTCGATAAAGAATTTACGTTGATACGGTAATCTATTTAGTTTTCTTGCCGTGTGCAGAGATGGCAACGTGCCGACGGCCCAACTTCTCAGGACTCCGTGCAAGAACCCAGGCTGCCTCAAGCCTGCCCTCTCATCTAGATCTAATAATGTGCAATGACCGACCTGATGATATGCCTCCTGGCATGCGGTCGGTGCTCGATCCAGCCGGCTCGAAGTCGTGCAAAATGAGAGACGGGCCGATCAGTTTGAATGGTGTTCTTGTTTGGCTGCTCAACTCAGCTCTTTCGTTTGTCCTAATCAGGTCTACGGCGCGCAGGCGGCTGCCTGTGACGCGTCGATCTTCGGACTGGATGTCCGTCTGTCGTTGTCGGCATCTCGCGTTGGGTGCTCGATTTCCCGGTCTTACATTGCCATCTGGTTCAGCTTGCTCTGGCTCTTCTTCGCTTTCCCTCTCGTTCTCTTGGGAGATCTCGGGATGCTTCTTCTCTTCTTCTTCCTGGGCTCCTAGGTCAAGAAGAATAGCGTCAGTTTCTCGCAGCTCTTGCACTGACGCCAATCTTTTTCCCAAAGAAAATGGGAAATTGTCAAAATGGCTATGCGATGAATATATATTAGGAGTACTTTATTAACATTATAGAGCATATTCTGGCCATGAAAATCTGATTACCCTTTTGCATTTCTCTGGAAGCCTTATGTCGCTCACTTCGTTCAAGTCTTTCACCGGCGTTTGGTTGGCTCCTCCGAGTCTCTCTTCTGCTTCTCTCTCTACGCCTCCGTCTCTCGTACAATGTTGCTTTTCAAGGCCTGCTTCATTCTGCTGGCATGCGTGGGTGCTGAAGCGATGACAGACGGCACAGTAAGTACAAAATTTACTTTAGAACATCAACAATTTATTACTATTTATACTATAAAGAAAAATCTTAGACAAATTTAAATTTTAACTCATATTAAAGTATTATCAAATTTCTGCTTCATTCAGATGCTGTGCAACGACTGGAACAACGGCAATGATGTCAGGATGAAATGCGACACTCCATGGCTCACCGCTGAACAGACCTACTGCTATCATAAATTTGGGCCTGAACGGAGTGCTTTTCAGATGTGTCGCGGTCAAATTATGGAACTGTTTCCCGCCTCATTTTGCACTTTAAGTAAGAATTGATTTTTATTTAAAATTTAGAGAATGTAAATTCTTTAAGTAGATGTTTCATCTTTTTTCTTGGTAGTTTTGAGTCATAACTGTAATGGGAATGGCCAATGAAGCACACTTTGTTCGTTCGTTACATGATGTAGTATCCCATTGTTGTGCTAGTGTACGGTTTATTTGTAAATATTTTATATATAACTGTTTTAGAGTGGGCGAACGACCAATTCCAGTACGTTGGGTGCTACATTGTCAACAACAACGGAGGAGATGTTGAGGTTGGGCGCCTGAACTTGTCCGCGATCCCGGACATAGTCCATCGTATCCAAGACTTCATTCGCAAAGAATACCCCGGCAAACATGCTGGCGAAGAAAAACTTGAGGCCCAGAAGGTATTCTACTCAATTTTCATTGCCGACACGGGTCCGAGATTGATTTTTAGGCTATGAACAGTCAGAATAACCTAAAATAAAATAGGTTTTGTCACAACCTAGATGATGGCTGTCCTTGATTAACCAACAACATCCAC
>CALZFC010000030.1:4020000-4372500 GCA_945643635.1 Allodiplogaster sudhausi | reverse complement strand
TTATTACCGAGGATGAATTTGGACCCCTCCGACCCCTCCGACCCCTCCTTGGTACCAAGATCCTGGGCGGGACTGTATGTACAACTAGCTCTGGGAATATCTGCTAAAATAATTTAAAAAATAAAAAAATAAATTGCTGAATAGTTCAAAAATATATAGAATGGTGCACGATTATGACATGTCTATATAAAAAAAATTAATTAATTAATTTAATAGTTTAAAAATAAATAAGTATATTATGAGCAAACCGAGCCGAGTCGGCTGCGTTGATGGCACGTGCGCCAAGCGTTGACGCGGCACCGAGCAGCCGCGCGACACGCTCAAAGTGTTCACCGCCGGCGACCGCCGCCACCAGCGCGCCGCCCGGCCACTGCGAGGACGCCGCGACGTGCGAGAGCATCTTGGAGAGAGAGAGAGAGAGAGAGAGAGAGAGAGAGAGATAAAGAGAAAGATAGAAAGAGGGAGATAGAAAGAGAGAGATATAAAGAGAGAGAGAAAATGAGAGATATAAAGAGAGAGATAGAAAGAGAGATAGAAAGAGAGAGAGAGAGAGACAGAAAGAGAGAAAGAGAGAGAGATAAGAGGGAAAAATAGAAAGTGAGAGAGAGAGAAGAATTGGTGGAAACCTCGGCGGCCGCCGCGTGCTCGGCGTACTCGGGCGGCGGCTCGATCGAGATGGCAACGGAAGACGGCGCGGGCGCCGGCGGCGAAGAGGTGGACGCTGGAGATGAAGATGAAGCGGATGCTGAAGACGAAGACTCGTCGCCGCCTCCGCTTTCTCTGCTTCCTCCGAGCAGCGGCTTCGTGTCGCTCATCTAAAGAGAGAATTTTAAAACTTACGCCATTTTAACAATTGTATATTAAACAAAATACGTCTTATAAAATTAGAATAAATTAAAGCAAATATTTGCAGTAAATAGAAGCAAATATAAACAATGCAAGAAAAGACATTTCAAAATTACGAGATGTAAACAAGATGAAGCCGAAGAGTGTGTAGAAAGCAAGTAAAGTATTTCTATAGAGATTGTTTAAAAAAAAGTATACTACATACTGTTAAATTCTTCTTTTTTTTTGGTAAATTGAATTCCGACATAAAAATGATTGAATATACTTGAGGACTTCGTAGGAATCTTTGATGCAGTGCGACAAGAAAAGGTCTAATTGAACACATTCATATTTGTAGTGTCGGAGAGGATATGGATGGAGAACTCGGGATTATGTACATGAGCTTTCGCCTTTTTTCTCTCTCTATCTCTCTCTCTCACTTTATCTCTCTCTCACGCTCTCTCTCTCTCTCTTCCTTTCTAGCTCTCTCGCCCTTTCTCTCTCTCTCTCTCTCTCTCTTTCACTCTGTATAGCTCCTTCGTCTCCCTTTTCGAATATATTCATGCACTGATAGTGCATACATCTTCGTATCTATAAAATCACAGCGAAAGCAACATGAAAAGAGCCATCTCATTCTCAACTGATTTCAAGGGAACCCCGAGAGTCACACAACTTTTAAGTTTGCAGACAGCGGAAATATGCAGCCGTAAAAAAGGTCGTGCTCGTAATAAAAGAGCGATGGATCATGTTTCAAGGCACTAGAAAGAGAAATAGAGAATGAGAGAAGGAATGTGAGGGAGAAAGAGAGAAGGAAGGGTTGCGAGAGAGAGAGAGATAGGAAAGGAAAAAAGGGAGAGGTGAAATTGCCGGATAAAGTGGGGATAAAAAAAGGAAAGAGGGTGAGAGACATGTGGATAACATGTTTAAAGGAAAGTGATAGGTGAGAGAAAGGAAGAGAAAGAGAGAGAGAGAGAGAGAGAGAGAGAGAGAGGAAGAGAGAAAGAGAGATAGAGATGGAGAGAAAGAGAGAGAGTGAGATAGAGAGAGGGAGAGAGAGAATGGGAGAGAGAGAGCGAGCAGATGGGCATAAAAGGTGAAAGTGCAGGAGGCAGAAATATGATGGAAGAATTTCTTGTCTACGTTACTAAAGCTGGTCGGCCTCCAAAAAAGGCGAGGATGTCTGGGTGAGGCTTCGAATTCCCAAAGCATACAGATAAGGGCGGCGAGAAGAGATAGTCAGTAGAGAGAGAGAGAGAGAGAAAGAGAGAGAGAGAGAGACAGAGAGAGAGAGAGAGAATGAGGTCTGTAAAGAAATCAAGAGTGAAAAAAGTGGGAAATAGACGATAACGAGAGAGGCGCGTAACAGCTGGAACATCTCCATTTGTGCTTAGCCACCCGAGCATGTGTTGCACTTCTGGGAGGGAGGCCATGAATTGCGATGTTGAGGGAGATAAGAATGAGAAAAGGGGTTGGGGAGGAGAGAGAGAGAGAGAGAGAGAAAGAGAAGGAGAGAGAGAGAGAGAGTTAACGAGAGTGAATGAGAGAAAGAGAGTAGAGCAGAGCGTGGGAACAGTGAGGCCAAGGTTTTGAAAGAGCACCACATGAAAACAGCCCGATTGCATAACGAGGTCGCGAACAAGATGAGCGCGGGAAAGTAAAGATGTGGTCGTGTATTTGAAGGTGACGGGCGACTGAAGGGCGGGAAAAATTATTTCTGGGACTGAGGGAGAGAGAGAGAGCGAGAAAGAGAGAGAGCGAGAGAGCGAGAAAGGGAGAGAAAGATCCCGGAAGGGAAAAGGGAGGAAGAGGCCGAAGGGCGCCAACAAGCATGAATGGACTTGGAAGGGTGGAGAGGGGGGGACTACTGAAGATTGAGCGAGGGACAGCTAAGAAGGAAAAAAACAGACTCGAGTTGGGATGAACGAGAGAAATAGAGAGAGAGAGAGAGAGAGAAGACTGAACGAAGGCTGAGGAGGAAGGGAGAAGGATAAAGAGACGGAGAGAGTGCAAGGAGGAGAATAGAGGAAACAGTGCACAGAGTGAAATACTGACAATGAGCGAAAAAGTGAGGAGCGAGAGCTAGAGAATGAGAGAGAGAGAGAGAGCAGGTAAGGGGATAGAGAGAGAGGGAGAGAGAGGGGAGAGAGAGAGTGAGAGAGAGACAGAGAGAGAGAGTGAGAGACAATGAGAGAGAGTGAGACAGCCATGGTTGTGCTCTTGAAATGCTCGACCGGGCCACTGAAGCCACGATGAAGCCACGACGGAAGTGGGTGAGGCAGGGAGGGCAAATGGGCCGAGAGAGCAAAACATTACGGAAGAGAAAGGAAAAAGGCTATAGTTCTTTTAAAGTATACTTTTTTTCGTATATATTATGCATATAAACTTTCTTCGCTTGGTTAGCAGCAAGAATGTAACTGGAGGACTGCATACAAAGTTACAAAACGATGGAGAAAGAGAGCACCATGAGTTGCTTCAGCTTTAATATAAAAAAGCCAAATGTTTGGTGACTAATGTAAGACTGCAAATATGTGGGCAAGGTTTGCGAGTTGAAAAGAATCTAGAGAAATTCTTGCATTCTAACTCTCTCTCTCTCTCTATCTCTCTCTTCCTCTTTCACTCTCTCTCTCTCACTCTCTTTCCGACCTCTATATATTTTCGCTCTCTAGTTTCCTTTCGTTTCTCTCTCACTCTTTCACTCTCTCCATCATTTTCATTCTCAAGCTTCATCCAAGAACGTCCGCATCATTCATTTCAGAAGGAAAGAGCGCAGTGGCGCGTACGCGAAATCCACGAAGTTCTCGATCTCTCCCTCTCTCTCTTATTTCTCTCTCTCACACTTTTCTCTCTCTCTCTCTAGCTCTCTCTCTCTCTCTCTCTCTCTCTCTCTCTTTCTTACTCTCTTTAGGACTGCGTGATGTTTCGATCTATGGTGATGAAAGGTCACAAGGGAACGGAGAAAGAATGAAAAGTTTGGGGAATGCCTTCCACTCTATAACCAACCGCTGTTTCTCTACTTATGTATGTATCTCTTGACTAATTATTGTTTCTTCTCTCTCTCTCTCACTCTGTTTCTCTCTCTCTCTCTCTCGCCTTCTTTTTCTGTCTGTCACTCTCTCACTTCGCGCACTCTCTCTCTCCATTCCTCTTACGCATTCTCCTGGATGAAGCTGTTGCCGGGTTTGTGTGTCAACAAAAGAAAGAAGGAAGAAGAGTAAGCCGCAGCCTGGCGTGCACTTCTTACTCCTGTTTCACATTGCAAGGGGGCTGCAGCTTACAGACGGCGGGGGAGATAGAGAGAGAGAGAGAGAAGGATAGAGAGGAAGATAGAGAGAGAGAGAGAAGGATAGAGAGGAAGATAGAGGGAACGAGAGAGAAAAAGATAGTGAAAGAGAGAGAGAGAGAGAGGGAGTGAGAAAATTAGAAGTCAAAATAATGCGAGAGAGAAAGAGATATAGAACGAGATAGAGACACACACACAGAGAGAGAGAGAGAGGGAGAAAAAATATGAAAAAAACTGAAAGGAGACCCCAACCGCCCACCGATGCAACCAATCTCCACGTCTCGTCTAGCGTTGTAAGGGAAGCATATCCGAAACAACTCCGTGAAAAATCTGCACAGCATTATGCTGCTTTCTCCTTGCCAAACGAAAGAATGCAGAAGAAGGCTCTTAAGACTTTATCAACATCCACCATTTTTATACAAATAACATTTCAAGTATTAAAAAAATATATGAAAACTACAAGTAGTTGTTTTCATAATAATACTACCAATGGATTGTTTAGCTTTAGTCAACATGTTAACCCGAGATAATCCTTATCCAAAAAAGGAAAATATCGCTTCTGCTCGAATAGAGTTGATTAGAAACTAGTAATATTTAAATTCCTGGAACTCGCCGCCTTAACTCTCTGTTCATCTGCCTAACATCTTTCTCTTTATCCTTCAGACAGGCTCTTTTCACGATCGTGTATTGCGCCGTCTAAACGCGCCCCGGAGGGGATGATCCCCTGTTGAAAAGTCGGCTTTCTGGAGCTTCTCGCTAAGAGATCCGATATAAACATACAAATGTATCTCTTTGCGATATTACGTACAATCTCTACAAGACAAATCGACTCGGAAGAAGCTAATATTCCCAAATCCATGCTTGCCAGTACTCATGCATTCAGATTGGGATGTAACGCTCAATTCATTCAATGACTCATAAAGTCACTTACATACATACATATAAGACAGTGTGAATAAAAATTTTTTTTCTGTAATCTTCGCATAAGCTGTTATTTTTGGCACGGATATAAAATATTCCACTGTGGATTAAGAATATTCCACTATTTGCCATTATTGACTATCGTAAAAATTGCCAGATCAGCGCTTTGACAATTTTAACGATCGTCAATAATGGCAAACAGTGAAATATTCTAAATACGTGCCAAAAATAACAGCTTTCTCTAAAATTGCCGAAAAAAAAAACCAAATTTTTTAATTTACTCTGTCTTATATGTATGTACATGGTAAACACTGTCTAAAAGTACAAAAATAAATGTAAAAAAAATATATCTAATAAACTTTTGACCTTGAAATTTACGTCGATTTCATTTAAAGAATCCATCTGGTCATCAAACATCAAGAAAACAAAGAGATTTTACGGATTCATTTGGAAGTATATGCGATTTTTTGCCCGCCCTTTCACATCAATTTATAAGAACTGATAATAAGCTTAATGTAATATACTTTGTAATCCTTGGTGTAAAAGTTCCGACCTTCTGTTTTTTCTTCCAGGAATTTTCTACGATAGTTCGCATAATGATGCCAATATTTGTTCGTTCTTAAAATTTGCTCCAATTCATGACGATCTATGAGGTACAAATTATATATTTTTCCATTAATTTTCACACGCCCGCAAACTTCCTCTTTATGCAGCTGAAATCTCTCATGGAGTTTTGTGAAATTTTCAAAAAGGCCATAGACGTTGCAATTCCTATGAAAAGAGTGGCGGCAATGCCCACTTGGCTCCAACTTACTTTCGAGCTTCTTTTATTCGATAATTTTTTAACTAAGAAAAAAGTAGTTAACAAAGTTTTTTAAGCAAATAAACCTTAAATACATTACTCGCTATGATTGCTTTATAAATATGTGTTTAAAAAAACTTATTTTTAAATACCCATAAAGAGCTTGGAAGAGTTGGTTGAATGAATATCTAACAGGGCTAAAAAGAACTTATCGATAATCGATAAATATTGCCAGCAAGAAGATCATCCCTCGTATGCATGAGCCAAACCCAGGAAATGCACATCCTCTGGGTTGTCGACGTCATAATTGTGCCGATTCTTCTCGTTGCCGGTTGGTATGAGATATTGTAAAGTAGGGAATGTAAAATGATAAACGAAAAATTTAAATATTGACAGGGCACATTTAGATTTTTTATATGATTAAAAATTTGTTAAAGTAGCCAAAAAACTGGACTGCGCGCTTTTTTTCTGCCAGTCACAAAAACGATTTTAACGGAATAATGGTTGGCAAAAATTTAATTATCAATGTAGATCACGGTATGATTTACTGCTCCTTTAATGCAGGCTTCGTTTGTCAGTCGATCAACATGCTCACATTGATGAGGATGCCGTCGGCAAGCTTTTTATTCCTCAAGGTTGGCGGCGCTGACTTTAGCAACTTCTGACCATGAGAATAAATGCATCAATGTTCAGAGACAAGAATTATTAGGAGGCGAAATGAATAATCTGCCGATATCACACCCCTGTTTGCATGAGATTTTGACATGCATTAAAACTATTTGTATGTTTTTTTAAAAGAGAAATACTAGTGAGCATCGCCTTTTATCTCTATGCAAATTGTTAGATCTCGACATTCTTCGACCTCGCCACCATAGTCTTCACCATTCCAAACGTGCTCGTCGATAGTCGCGCCATCTCTGTGGACTTCTCCTACGTTACCATGTTCTACTACAGCTACTTCAACACGGGCGTGCTGCAGTGGCTAATCGCGTGCAGGTAAGATATTTCCAACCAATCAACTCTTTATTTCAACGGGTTAATGGGCCATTCTTGGGGTTTTGATGAATGTTTGGGCTGGCAGCCTAAACAAGTCCGCTACGTAATATATATCTATTATTATGTGGTTTAGCAATGGGATTTAGTAACACACGTTTATCTACAATATTATAGTGACAATATGAAAGTAACAATTAAAGTAAATAAAGAATAAAGGCGTCGATGTCAGTCACTCGTAGTAGCTTGCTTCTAGATCAGTCGATCGGAATCTATTTGTCGGAATCTATTTCTTCAGCAAATCAGCTGGTTTATATACTACCAGGAGGGCAAAGTACATATGATGAAATATTCTAATTTTAGTATCATCGAATGTTCTCGAACAGGAATGAGTCATCAAAACTATACAATGGAACAGATTGAATATTCCAGAACAGATATGAATCGTACTTCTTATGAAACAATCACACATCGGAACAGCAGAACTTTCTAGAGAAATCTGGAGAAACGATGGGATTGATCTCAATCTGAGATAAGGAATCAGAGGGATATAAAGGCCGTTCGGCTACAGCCGAAACAATGAATGATGGAGGAAGTTGGCACCAAGGATCTTGCTAAGGTCTTCTATGATTAGGAGAGATACATATGTATGTATTTATGCATTAAAAAGTCATTCCACTGAGCACTCGAATCCTTTTAACAACATAGTTTATTATCTATAAATACCCAACGTACTTAAAGTTCCGTCAAGAATTTTTCCCACGAATTTCTGTGCACATCGAGAATTCTCTGTATTTATTCTTTCGGTTTTATATGTAGAAATAAATACAGAGTCGGTAAAGTTCATGGCATTCTCATATGTAGCTTCGATATCTATTTCTAACTTTCTGCCTTCGAAAACACAACAGATTGTAAGGAAGCACAATAGCTGTAGAACAAACTGGAAATTAATAAAATCTGCTAGACTAGAAATGATTGAATAATTCAACCTATTGAAGTGTTCTGTAATTGAGTAGAAGAAAAAAGAATCCGCTGACGTCATCTTAAGACACGTGTTTTCCAGTCTTCTCACGATTAATCTTGCTTCCGTCACATGTGCTTATAATACGTAGTTGGCGAAAATGTCCATGGGAATATACTCTTTGCACACTCCTCATTCTTTGCATGCATCTATGTAGTGTGCTGCAGATTTTAAATGATTCGCGGTCCTAGCACGACTTTCTTCCTTCAGTGGTTACTGTATCGTCGCGATGACCGCCGACCGTTTCGTGGCCATCTGGCGGCCGACCGCCTATCACTCGTCGTCACTCGCGTGGCGGACGAGAAGACTCGGCGCCGCGGCCTTTTTCATTGTCGCCGCGGTCAACGTTCAGGCAATTAATTTCCCTCATTAATTATCTAACTTTAACTATAATAATTTTATTCTTCGTAAGCATCCTAAAAATATATGCAAATAAGAAAAGGCTTACATTGATTAAGTTGAAACAGACAATGAGAGAGATTCGCAGGGAATGGAAGATAAATTGATAAATAGTAATCAATTTGTGCCGCTACAGATTCCTTCATCACTCGGCATCACCATTTATAGCGTCGAAATCGACGTGGACTTGTACGAAGTCTTGAACAATCTTTATTCTTTATTTACTTACATACATATGTACATAAAGTTTATATATTTTCATTTTTATTCATAAAAAATTTTTTTTTTGAAAAAGAGCAAGGGTAAAATTTATTTTATTTCAGTAATTTTCAAGTTTAAAAAATTAAAATTTTCACCTTAATGGAATAGTGCTTATGCCTTCTTCAGTGTTTTCTACTACTGGGAACAGAATGCGGAGATCGTGCGTAGCGAATGGTTCAAGTCGTACATCATCGGGAGAGATGTTAGCCGATTTTTCAAGTTTTCATTTTGGAGAACAAACTTTTTACCGAGATCATTTTAGCGCCAATTTGAAATATAAAGTCCTTCAGAAAAAAATAGGTTGAATATTCTGATCTACAGATTCTGTTGACCTGGCTACCGATGGTGCTGATTGTTGTGCTGAACGTCGTAATGGTCGCCATGCTCGTCGCCATACATAAGAGATCGAAAAGGTGCGTTCTTCTTTTGAACATTGACATTGTTTTATTATTATTCTCTGTTAACTTTTTTATTCTCTCAATCATTCTTTCCTCTTTTGTTCGATTCAAATAGTATATAGTTGCTTCTTCTGAAACACTTGCAAACCTCATTGCGTAGAAAAATATATAAATAATTCGGGAAGAAATAATAATCTTCATAAAGATGAATATTTTATATTATACAGCATTTCGTATAATGACATATGTATATATAATTATAGTAATATTATTAATCAATAATATAATAATCTTTTAGCAAGAAGCGCGCCTCGGACAGTACACGCATCATGGCGCTTCTCCTCACGACCGCCGCCTCCTTCGTGCTCTGCCATCTGCCTCGCGTGCTCTATCGGCAGATACCGCAGAACGGCATCACCACCTTCTTTGACGCCTCCTCCAGAATCGTCGATGTTCTACCGTAAGAATATTTCTTAGGCGCACCGAAAATAAGGAAAATCGAGAAGGTGTGCAATCCGACAGGGCGAAGCATCCACTTGAGAATTTTTAAAGGAAGTAAACGCTATTCAATGTTGTCAGTATACTTGGACTTATGTTAGGATTTAAGGAGGAGAATGTTGAGCGTGGGTAATTTGTAAGCACCAGTTTAAATATGCGCTATCCACGTGCTATCTTTGTGGGAGGTAGACGATTTAATATTTCACATAGAAATGGCGCGGGTTAAAAGTGTTGGGAAAGTTCCTGCTCCGCCACCACTTCCGATTAGATTTGCTCTGTCACATGGTATCTCTAATATGTTAGTTCAATCATCAATTTGACATTCTTTTAATGATTAAAATAGAATGCTGGCGTAGTGAAATATGTCGTTTTGTCGTAAATGGGTGTAAATTAACAATTTCCAGTTTCGTCATCAACATGTTCCTCTATTCCGTGTGCTCGAGCGAGTATCGCCGTGTCCTTCGCAGTTCTTGCCCTTTCCGCAGCATCCGCGCCGGAGTCGTCCCGACGAGTATTGCGGCGGCTGCGGCCGGACGAAGATCGTTGGCGCCCAGCTCGGCGAGAAGCGACGCCGCGCAAAGCAGCGGGTCAGCACCATCAGAACAGTGATACGATTGATTAGCGAGCCACGAATGAAATATTATCAATATTTACTGTAATAAGATGATAATAAAGTAAAATTGTACAAATCAATGACGATTTGATGCATTGCTGGCTCGATTTTTCTTTAAATTTAATTATAAATGGACTGTTTATTTTCTATAAAATTCAGCAAATATAGTTTGGATTTAAAAACTTGGCGAAATTATTGTTTGCTTATTTGTATAAAAATAAGACAAATTTGGAAAAATGTCGAGTAATTTAGAGCCTCAACAATCTCAACCATCTCCACACTCAGCTCTGCTGGACCGGCTACGAGGCTTTCCACTGTATATTGATTGTAGAATGTGGAATGACTATTTATTGATTTGTCGAAATAAATAGCAAAGTTTCTGGTTACATGTAACAATTGCCTGCAAAACTATTGCCTCTTGCATCGAAACATGTTAATACTACTTGATAAACAAATAAATTTAAGAGTACATACTACATACTTGTATTTGACTGACAATGAGGTAGAAAAGAAATCACTTTCCAAAACGTTAGCCTATGTAGACAATGAAAAAAATATGTTGCTGATCACGAAAACACTCATTGACTACAAGTTTCTGTCCTCGTCTAACATATTTCAACAAAGCCCCTTTTCCACTATGAACACTTATACTTTTGAAAAGTTCGATGTTGTAACTAAAGTACTTTTGTTTAGAAATAGTACATATATTACGTAACAGCACGGAATCACTGATAGGAGACCATGAAAGGAAAAAGATAATTCCTAATAATAGATTATGCTGTCAAACAAAGCCAAGACAAATTTCTACTCTGCAAATGCTATCAATTGAATGCTATGAATTGTGAATGTTATAAATTGTCCAAAAACTTATATACTCGTGCTAAAGTTGGTCCGGAACGACAGTGTAGCCGGATGCTGCTTCTTGAGCATGCGACTTGGCAAGAATGCGAGCAGGAATTCTTCCCTGAAAAGAAAAGGAAAAAAATATTTCTACATAGCTAAAATAAACAAAGAATGAGAGAGAACGGAAAGATGGGATACATTTTTTTTTAAATATACATATATAAAGCAAAAAAAGTGTGTCGAACATACAATACATTGTTCTTTGACGCCTCTCTACCAGGAAGAAGATTCAGAGCAGCGGAACAACTGATTGTGAGATTAACCAGTTAATCTCTTTTTTCCATCTTTTATTAAGCAAAAAATGAGAATAAGGACATCAAAAACCAGTGATAATAATAAAAAAAAGAGAGATTTTTTTAACCTGAAAACGCGCAGAAAGAGCATTGAAGAGATTGGATTGAAGAAGTTTGACAAGAAGACTGCGCACGTGATGAAAGTCACCAATACGCTAGGCACCGGGATGCCTGAGATTTCATAAATAAAGAGGTTTTTTTTATTTTACAGTACACTTAATTAAATTTGTACATATAAACAATCTCTAAATCAGCTTAAGTTAAATTCAGGCAAAAAGGCGCGAATTCAAACATGAGTTTTGACTATTTTAATTACGATAACAGCTTACGATTGAGCATCATGGCGCCGCTAATGACGTAGCCAGAGTAGGTGAGAATCGGAACGATGGACTGCGAGACGAGACCAAAGGTCACTTGTTGCTGATCGATCGTAGAGTGACTAATTCGGCCTAATAATAATAAATAAAAAAAATTTTTTTTGCATATCTTAACAAAATACAAGGTCAATTTTCGGGGTATACTTATTGCTAATCTGGAAAAGGGTGTTGCCACATTCGCTCTCCTTGAAAAATCCAGTACAAGGGCTGGATAATTCAGAAGAAAGTATGAGAATATGTTATTGTATGATATATGAATGTTAAAAGAGAACATTTAAAGAAGAAGAAGAAAAGGTGAGTTAAATTCCCTGAAAGTTCAAAATGGATACTTAGAGCTTGCAGGAATTAGCATTTGATTCCCTTTATACATCTAGGTCTGCAGACCTGCTTCCTGAAGCTGTCGTCGGATGTAGAGCAGAATGCGCAGATTGACAGCGAGTGCCGCCACGTTGAGCAGGCCGAGGTAGGTGAAGAGGGCCTAGTAGAAATGTACTGTTCTTACCATTAATACATAGTCGGTTTTCAAAGTTCTCCATAAAATAACTTATGTAACCCTTTAAAAAAAACACGATCCTTGAATTCCATCCATCCTGTGCGCATCAACATGCATTTTCTCATGCTTTCTGACTTCCTTGATGAAATTTCAACGTGTGGAATTTCTCACCGACGGACTCAAAGCGTTGAAAAATACGCTACAAAATCTCGGACAAAGCAGGCTACATTTACATAAGATGTCATGCGACTAGCAACGTCTGTGATAAGTGTGGGAAGAAAACTAGAGAGCTAAAAAATAATTTTTGAAATAGTAAATATTAAAAAGTAGACAATACAGACAGAAAAGATTGACAAAGTGATGATGTCATGAAAATAATATCATTAATTAGTTAAACACACCAATATCGCATGCGCCGACCACGGAGACGAGATGAGCAGAGCGCAACAATCATTCGGCACAATGACTCCAGAGAAGGCGATAGAGCAGATATAGACGACCTGGAAAAGAATCTTCTTTCTCTCTTTCTCTAATAATCTCTTATCTTGTCTCTCTTTCTCTCTTTCTAGATATCAAAGTAGAATTAAAGCTCAATCTTGTGGCATCAAAAGCAAAAGAAAACGCAAAGAGTTTAGCTATGAAAATCAATTAAAATAGCCATTGGAATATCTTTAATGAGCTGATAAAAATTAAGTAGCATAAAAGAAAACACACGACTGGAATGCAGAAAGGCGCAGCGATCGCGAGAAGACGAAACCATGTCACCTTGACATTATGTACCCTCTCTCTCTCTCTCTCTAGTTCCATTGTCCCGCACAAGGAGGTAAAGCTCATCCATTTCGATGCACTTTCGCACGCTAATACAACTAGTGGGAGAGAGAGAGAGTGAGAGATAGAGAGAGAGGGAGTGAAAGAGAGAATAAGAGAGAACGAGAAAGATGAAAGTGCACATATGAGTTTAAATAGGAAGGAATCGACCAAAACGGCCAGCCTGAAGAATTACAGCAGAATATGACAACTTTTCTCGTTCGAAAAAAGAATTTTTAATGTAAAAAAATTCAAATAGAATGTGCTCAAATGTTCATTTATTATTTATGTATAAAGTTAGAAGGATGTATGATTGTATACATGTCTAGTAGAAACAAAGAACCTGGCTCGGACCACACACGACGGTGTTCCATGCGGCGCATTTTATTTGCTTTTTTAACGTCTACGAAGCCAAGGGAAGTTTCACTTCACTTTGTTTAAAACATTGAAGACTGAACACTACCGTAGTCCTCTTGGATATCAACGTAAGAGGTGTTGGCAACCGACAGAAACATCGTTAACAGAGCAAAGGTTTCATGATTTTCTGAAGTTATTCTGAATGCTATAAGGAAGATAATTGTAGGCAGTGCTCTTAGTAAGAAATCTGGTGATTAATAGTAGTAAGCTAATTAGATGCAATGAATAAAGGCTAATAGTCGTAACTAAAAATTAAAGATCTACCAAAAACATTATTTTGGCGACATTGGAGAGAACAAGGATGATAAGTGAGCCGGAAAGCGAATACAATTTGGTGCAAGACGGAAAGAAAAGAGTGCTTTCTGGTTGTTGCCTTTGTGATGCGTGGGATTTCTTTCACAATTCTTAGAAAACCGTGTCACTTGAACGGTTCGTGTGAAAGAAAACGCACAAATGTAATTTGTAGGACGCATATATTATACATGTCATAATGGCCAATATGATCTCATTGTTATGCCAGACAAAAAAAGTACCAGACAGTAAAGTATGTATAATAAAAAATGGATAATGCCCTCGAGGTCGCAACCGACAACGAGAGATAGTTGAATTGTGCTTGTATACACTTTCCGCACTTAAGTGTACAATCCTATGAGCGAATAGAATGTCCTGTGGGAAAGTCGCATTGTGAAAAGATGGTCAACGTTGTAAGAAAGATAAATGCATTCTATTCCACATCGACACAATTCGCCTACACCTTCTTTTTTCAATTTTCTGTTTACCGGCTGGCCTCGAATATGAAGCTATGTACATTAACAATCTGATCTTATTTGGACAAAGGAGCACGTAAACTTCACGTAAACGAAAATTTTTTTTAAAAGATTTGCCAAATAAGATGGCTGTTCTGCTTACAAAAAGAAAAAAAATAAGCAAAAAGTGAACTAACTCAATTCCCTGTATTTTTTCCTCAGCTCTTATTGTTTCATTGAATTGGCCTTTTTTTAAAGTAATAACAACTTCATATTTCTGTAATCTTTTCGTTCTACAACATGATCGTTCATTTGTCTTGAAATAATCGGCTGTCATATGATTTCTAAGGAATGACTTTATTGCACGTACATATATTTGCACAGATATTAATATTTTCCAGATACATGAAAAAAATTTTATCACGAGTACGCCACATTTCCATCTTCATTTCTAACAGGTCCTTCATTCTCCTCCTGATATTGGCTCTCGTAATTGTGATTCTGTTCTTGATAGTCCTCATTGCTCTCGGAGCTCTCGGAAGATCCTTGGGAGTCAGCAGCAGGCGAATGATGTTGTTGAGGGTAAGTGCCGTATTCGCCACCTACAGTATCCCAGCTACCGTACTCTTCTGTGCTCGTTTGAGCACACGCCACAGAGGTAACGTCGGCCCAGTGAGGGTGATGATGATGGTGATGTCCTGGCCAGGACTGGCCGTGTTTTGGTTGATGGTGTGCATGCTTCAGAAACTGCCACACACCGCGCGTCTTATCACAGTGCAGCTAAAAGAGTAGCTTCAACAAGAGAATTCAGAAAGAATTTGTGAAGATCAGGAATGTCCAAACCCAGGCACCGTCCGGCCGCCCGGCGCATTCCTGGCTTTGGACATGCCTGGTATGTACGTATGAATTGACAAGATAAGAGAGAAATGCATGAAAAGGTGCTACTGACCGTAACGACATTTTGCTTCGTCGCCCTCTTCTTCTGGTGTATTTTCTTGTTGCCGTGGAAGAGTTGAATGATGACGAGTTTGGGCTGAAGTAGTTTTTAATTTATTTTGTTACTTTAAATAAATTACTTTTACTTTAAGAACACGAGTGAAGGAGGTTGTGTTCACTAGGATCTCTAATATCTCATAGCGATAGAGAGATAGAAAGAGTGAGAGAGAGAGAGAGAGAAAGAAAGAGAGAGAGAGAGAGAGAAAGAGAAAGAGAAAGAGAGAGAGAGAGGCTGAAGGAAAGAAGGTTAGTTACAGACATTGGTGTACGGCGCTGCATCGCAAATGACGAAGCCTTGCTTGGCGCAGACGCCAGAGACACGACGCATGATGGAGCAGGTGGAGAGACGCCAGTGAGAGGAGAGCGGAGGTCGCTTGGGGAGAGAGTGCGGCGACAGGAGAGGGCAGCAGAAGGCTAGAGGAAAGAGAGAGAGAGAGAGAAAGAGAGAGAGAGAGAGGTGGGAGAAAGAGCGGAAAATGCACCGAGAAAAAACCTCTTCCTTTGATTATGCTTCTTATATTCTATTTACATATTCTTCAAATATTGACAAACGTCTATTGTAGTGATGCTTTTGTATATTATATACAAATGGTAAATTAAATATTGTGCATATTATTTCGCTAACACGGCTTCGTAGTCGTGGTTGTGGAGGTTGTCGAGCTGGTGGTGGTGCTTGTCCAGGTAGTCGTCGTCGTCGAGGGTGTCGTTGTGGTCGTAGTGGTGGTGGTTGTTTGGGTGGCCATGCACGCTTCGGCTTCCTTGAACACTGCCACTTGCAGCAGCATCAAGAACATGGCCAGATCCATGCCTTTCTCGAGAGCCATGCCAGATCGTACGCTCTCCAAATGAAATGGCTCGGGTAAACAGCACACAGCTTCTCATCCCCTCATTCATCTCTCGACCGAAACTCATTAGCGCCGGATGAAACTCCCCCGAATCAGCGCACAGGTGAAAACAGCCAAAACAACCCTCTGCTCTCTTAGCTTTCTCTTCCGAGCTCTGACCCCACTAGGCACGTTTCACTTTCCTCCGCAGCCTGCTCTCATAGAGCCGGGCCGAAATTTATGACTTTCGTGCGGAGAAGCTTCTCACTCCCTTTTTTCCCAAAAGTAGACTTATCCAGCCGATAGTAAAGAATGGCTGACAATGGTAAAGGGAAAAAAAAATATTGTATTCAACGATTGCCGGAAATTTCATTTACTGGTGAAGTTTGTTAGGTTTGTGATGAGTTTGCAATTGCATATACATATGATGAATAAAATATCATATAATAATTATAGGGATGTCGTAGTCGTTCCAAGACAACTCTGCTGGAGGCGCTTGAATAAAAAAAAACGCATTGCATAACTATTAAAGACACTTTAAGAAGCTATTATTAAACAAAAATCACCCCGATAAAATAAGCGTCGATCTTTTCCCAAAACAGTCAGAGGGGCAATAAAATTTCGGCAGGTAGAGTGTGGGAAATTCGCAAGCATGGATTGATATTGCGCATTCGAATATGTCGATGAGATTGCATAGTATATTTGCCGTACAATCGAATATTCTAATATAAGAGCTCACATTCTTTGTGAAGTGCGCCCTTAGAATATTCGATGTGCAATTAACATTTTCGATTTCGCCATTAATTCTCGGCGAGGCTTTCATTTCATCTCTTCTCATCGTTGAAGAGTGGCCGATTCCGTCGTCAGCGACTACGTGTCTCGTCGTCTCAAGCGCGGCGGAAAGAAGACTTCCGAGGAAGCGGCCGTCGCCACGGGCGTCGACCTTGCGAAGGTAAGATTACCTTCTCATTTTATTATTTTTTCTCCTCTCTTTTTATCATTATTAAAAAAAAAATTATTTTTAAAATAAATAAACAGATAAATTCATAAATTATTTTCAGAACGATTTCCACTCCTTCCTCTACAAGAACCACGGAGCAAACGTCGACCAGTACATCAACGTCATCGAGCAGCGCACGCAGTTGAAGAGGGAGCAGGTGCCGAAGAGCGGATCACATTTTCAATGCGAAAATAAATAAAATGCAAAAGATATGTGTCAAATATATAACCAAATTGTAGAAAGATAAAGCAAAGGATGATTACTTTCAATTTCCCATCTCATATATCGTAGAGCATTCTCCTCATTCTGATCCGATGTAGTCTAGTGGTTATGATTTGCGTCTCTCACATGCAAGGCCGGGGTTCGATTCCCCGCATCGGAATACGGTTTTGCCATATTTGCATCCGATTAATTTAGTTTTATTCTCTTTATTTGGAATCCCCCGGCCCCGCCCTCGGCTCTACCGGCCCTCGTTCATCTTTGCCTCTTCTTCTGCTATCACTGAAAAGTACTTTCTTCTGCCCCATGAATGCTCACTCTCATTCTCGCTGGCAATGCGAGTATGAGAATGTGAAGGGCGCGGCAATTTGAAATATCGCCTAATGTTTCTGTGATCGCCTTCTTTTAATAGTGCGTCTTGATTAATTAAAACAAGTAATATATTATGAATGTTTGTGAATTCGTATTAATTTTACAGCTTTCCTACATCGTCGGCGGTCTCGTCTGCCTCTACCTCATCTTCGGAGGACTCGCCAACTTTATCTACGGTTTCATTGGCTTCGCCTACCCGTGCTATGAGTCGGTAAAGGTGAGGGCGCAGCGCTTTTTCCCAATCTAAATGAATGAAGTCTACATTAACTGCTCAAAAATCTAAACCTTAAAAAAATTATAATCCCAACTGTAACCACTCAAAAAGCATGTCCGCTTTTCCTTGCAATTACTGCTGCTGTAACATAATTGACTTCATAGGCCGTCCGGAGCGAGGGCAAGGAGGACGACACGAAGTGGCTGATCTACTGGACGGTCTTCGCTGCCTTCTCGCTGCTCGACTGCTTCGCCGAGCCAATCATGCACGTCTTCCCCGTCTACTTCATCGCCAAGGCGCTCTTCCTCATGTACCTCTACCTGCCGCAGACCAATGGCGCTGAGTACCTCTACAAGGTCGAATATCCTAAAAATATAAGAAGATTCGCATATTCGAAACAATTCTTGGAAATAATTAGAATATTCGAAAGGATTCTGGGAAGGTTCGCATATTCGAAAAAAAAACCTTGACTAGGATATCCCAAATACTTATTGAAGTATCCCATTCGGAGTTCCTACCGTTCCGAAAGACTTTAAAAACGCAGAATTATTGTATTTGTTAGGGAATTTTATTACATATAAAATAAAATCATATTCCAGGCTTACGTCGATCCGGCCGTGACGGCTCTCGACAAGTACCTCGATTCGCGGAAGGGAGAGCAAGCGTCTGCAGCGACCGCCAAGGAACCTTCTCAGCCGTCTTCCTAGGAGCCGGATTCCTATCTCCTCCCTTCCCTCTCCATCTCGCGTCCCCTTCACATAAAACATAGGGCGGGAATCCATCGCAAGATTACGTTCACATTTGAAAGAAGATTTATGAGAAGTGTATTTCCAAATGTATAAATGAAAACGTGATTTTATGAAATGATTATGCTGAAGACTGTTCAGAGGAATTGCATTTGTCACGTGAAAAGTTCAGAAGAGATTTACAATTTCCACGAAGGATGACAGCGTTTTGATGCACTCTTCTCAAAACAATTACAAATGTAGTTTTTTTTTTGCAACAACGCCGAAAGGATATGCTCCCGGATGAAGTGCCGGTGGAACCATTATTTATCATTTCGACACTTACAATGCTGCCAGGCGACCGTCGAATCGACCAAGGACGTACGACGCTGTGGCAAAAGTCAATTGTAGATGTCACATATCTTGTATCCATAAGTACTAAATGAATCTAGTCGGTGAAAAAGAACATCAGAATAGTATGTAATTCTCTCTCTTGTTCTTCATGGGCCCTATGCATTTCTAACTCTCTCCCACTGGCCTAAACGGGTGGCAGAGCAGACGGTAGGCATACACGCTGTGTAAAACCCAGCAGTTGTAGGTTGCTGGTTGCAGTGACTTCTCAACCCGATGATTCCTTTGTTGAAATCATACTTCACAGGATCATTTCTGTAGTATGTATTTCACAACATTCATAACTGCGTGCCGGTCCCAACCCGCGATGAACGGTGAAATGGGCGGGGCACGAGCGGGAAGCTGCCCTTCGGGGCTTGAGGACCGCGGAAGGCAACTTGCTGACAACGAGTAGAAGAAAGAAAAACCTAACAAGTAAACCGCTCAGAAGAGCCGGGCACAAGCCACCAAAAGTTGCCTTCCGCGGTCCTCAAGCCCCGAAGGACAGCTTCCCGCTCGTGCCCCGCCCATTTCACCGTTCATCGCGGGTTGGGACCGGCACGCAGTTATGAATGTTGTGAAATACATACTACAGAAATGATCCTGTGAAGTATGATTTCAACAAAGGAATCAACGGGTTGAGAAGCCACTGCTACCAGCAACCTACATTTGGTGGGTTGTTCATAGCGTGTGCCAAGCGTTTTGCTCTGCCACCCGCATCGAAGAGAGAGTTGAAAATGCATAGGGACCACGAACAACAAGAGTGAGAATTCCTGTTCTTTTTCTCGTTCTTTTTCACTTACTAGATTATTTTCCATCGTCTGGATACAAGATGCTTGACATCTACAATTGCTTTTGTCAAGTATCCTTGGCGGTCGACTTCTTAGTTCAAGACATGCCTTGACTGTGTGCAAGAACATGAAGTTCATTGGAGAGGGGTATTTCGATATGTATGGAGACTATATTAAACTTTTTTATGTCATTATTGTATCGTTTTCATCTTTTTTGCGTGCGTATTTTTTTTCATATTCATTGCATCAGTGAAAGTGAAAGCTGACAACGAGTAGAAGAAAGAAAAACCTAACAAGTAAACCGCTCAGAAGAGCCGGGCACAAGCCACCAAAAGTTGCCTTCCGGCGGCCGCGGTCCTCAAGCCCCGAAGGGCAGCTTCCCGCTCGTGCCCCGCCCATTTCACCGTTCATCGCGGGTTGGGACCGGCACGCAGTTATGAATGTTGTGAAATACATACTACAGAAATGATCCTGTGAAGTATGATTTCAACAAAGGAATCATCGGGTTGAGAAGTCACTGCAACCAGCAACCTACAACTGCTGGGTTTTACACAGCGTGTATGCCTACCGTCTGCTCTGCCACCCGTTTAGGCCAGTGGGAGAGAGTTAGAAATGCATAGGGCCCATGAAGAACAAGAGAGAGAATTACATACTATTCTGATGTTCTTTTTCACCGACTAGATTCATTTAGTACTTATGGATACAAGATATGTGACATCTACAATTGACTTTTGCCACAGCGTCGTACGTCCTTGGTCGATTCGACGGTCGCCTGGCAGCATTGTAAGTGTCGAAATGATAAATAATGGTTCCACCGGCACTTCATCCGGGAGCATATCCTTTCGGCGTTGTTGCAAAAAAAAAACTACATTTGTAATTGTTTTGAGAAGAGTGCATCAAAACGCTGTCATCCTTCGTGGAAATTGTAAATCTCTTCTGAACTTTTCACGTGACAAATGCAATTCCTCTGAACAGTCTTCAGCATAATCATTTCATAAAATCACGTTTTCATTTATACATTTGGAAATACACTTCTCATAAATCTTCTTTCAAATGTGAACGTAATCTTGCGATGGATTCCCGCCCTATGTTTTATGTGAAGGGGACGCGAGATGGAGGGAAGGGAGGAGATAGGAATCCGGCTCCTAGGAAGACGGCTGAGAAGGTTCCTTGGCGGTCGCTGCAGACGCTTGCTCTCCCTTCCGCGAATCGAGGTACTTGTCGAGAGCCGTCACGGCCGGATCGACGTAAGCCTGGAATATGATTTTATTTTATATGTAATAAAATTCCCTAACAAATACAATAATTCTGCGTTTTTAAAGTCTTTCGGAACGGTAGGAACTCCGAATGGGATACTTCAATAAGTATTTGGGATATCCTAGTCAAGGTTTTTTTTTCGAATATGCGAACCTTCCCAGAATCCTTTCGAATATTCTAATTATTTCCAAGAATTGTTTCGAATATGCGAATCTTCTTATATTTTTAGGATATTCGACCTTGTAGAGGTACTCAGCGCCATTGGTCTGCGGCAGGTAGAGGTACATGAGGAAGAGCGCCTTGGCGATGAAGTAGACGGGGAAGACGTGCATGATTGGCTCGGCGAAGCAGTCGAGCAGCGAGAAGGCAGCGAAGACCGTCCAGTAGATCAGCCACTTCGTGTCGTCCTCCTTGCCCTCGCTCCGGACGGCCTATGAAGTCAATTATGTTACAGCAGCAGTAATTGCAAGGAAAAGCGGACATGCTTTTTGAGTGGTTACAGTTGGGATTATAATTTTTTTAAGGTTTAGATTTTTGAGCAGTTAATGTAGACTTCATTCATTTAGATTGGGAAAAAGCGCTGCGCCCTCACCTTTACCGACTCATAGCACGGGTAGGCGAAGCCAATGAAACCGCAGATAAAGTTGGCGAGTCCTCCGAAGATGAGGTAGAGGCAGACGAGACCGCCGACGATGTAGGAAAGCTGTAAAATTAATACGAATTCACAAACATTCATAATATATTACTTGTTTTAATTAATCAAGACGCACTATTAAAAGAAGGCGATCACAGAAACATTAGGCGATATTTCAAATTGCCGCGCCCTTCACATTCTCATACTCGCATTGCCAGCGAGAATGAGAGTGAGCATTCATGGGGCAGAAGAAAGTACTTTTCAGTGATAGCAGAAGAAGAGGCAAAGATGAACGAGGGCCGGTAGAGCCGAGGGCGGGGCCGGGGGATTCCAAATAAAGAGAATAAAACTAAATTAATCGGATGCAAATATGGCAAAACCGTATTCCGATGCGGGGAATCGAACCCCCGGCCTTGCATGTGAGAGACGCAAATCATAACCACTAGACTATATCCGATCAGAATGAGGAGAATGCTCTACGATATATGAGATGGGAAATTGAAAGTAATCATCCTTTGCTTTATCTTTCTACAATTTGGTTATATATTTGACACATATCTTTTGCATTTTATTTATTTTCGCATTGAAAATGTGATCCGCTCTTCGGCACCTGCTCCCTCTTCAACTGCGTGCGCTGCTCGATGACGTTGATGTACTGGTCGACGTTTGCTCCGTGGTTCTTGTAGAGGAAGGAGTGGAAATCGTTCTGAAAATAATTTATGAATTTATCTGTTTATTTATTTTAAAAATAATTTTTTTTTTAATAGTGATAAAAAGAGAGGAGAAAAAATAATAAAATGAGAAGGTAATCTTACCTTCGCAAGGTCGACGCCCGTGGCGACGGCCGCTTCCTCGGAAGTCTTCTTTCCGCCGCGCTTGAGACGACGAGACACGTAGCCGCTGACGACGGAATCGGCCATTCTTCAACGATGAGAAGAGATGAAATGAAAGCCTCGCCGAGAATTAATGGCGAAATCGAAAATGTTAATTGCACATCGAATATTCTAAGGGCGCACTTCACAAAGAATGTGAGCTCTTATATTAGAATATTCGATTGTACGGCAAATATACTATGCAATCTCATCGACATATTCGAATGCGCAATATCAATCCATGCTTGCGAATTTCCCACACTCTACCTGCCGAAATTTTATTGCCCCTCTGACTGTTTTGGGAAAAGATCGACGCTTATTATATCGGGGTGATTTTTGTTTAATAATAGCTTCTTAAAGTGTCTTTAATAGTTATGCAATGCGTTTTTTTTTATTCAAGCGCCTCCAGCAGAGTTGTCTTGGAACGACTACGACATCCCTATAATTATTATATGATATTTTATTCATCATATGTATATGCAATTGCAAACTCATCACAAACCTAACAAACTTCACCAGTAAATGAAATTTCCGGCAATCGTTGAATACAATAATTTTTTTCCCTTTACCATTGTCAGCCATTCTTTACTATCGGCTGGATAAGTCTACTTTTGGGAAAAAAGGGAGTGAGAAGCTTCTCCGCACGAAAGTCATAAATTTCGGCCCGGCTCTATGAGAGCAGGCTGCGGAGGAAAGTGAAACGTGCCTAGTGGGGTCAGAGCTCGGAAGAGAAAGCTAAGAGAGCAGAGGGTTGTTTTGGCTGTTTTCACCTGTGCGCCGATTCGGGGGAGTTTCATCCGGCGCTAATGAGTTTCGGTCGAGAGATGAATGAGGGGATGAGAAGCTGTGTGCTGTTTACCCGAGCCATTTCATTTGGAGAGCGTACGATCTGGCATGGCTCTCGAGAAAGGCATGGATCTGGCCATGTTCTTGATGCTGCTGCAAGTGGCAGTGTTCAAGGAAGCCGAAGCGTGCATGGCCACCCAAACAACCACCACCACTACGACCACAACGACACCCTCGACGACGACGACTACCTGGACAAGCACCACCACCAGCTCGACAACCTCCACAACCACGACTACGAAGCCGTGTTAGCGAAATAATATGCACAATATTTAATTTACCATTTGTATATAATATACAAAAGCATCACTACAATAGACGTTTGTCAATATTTGAAGAATATGTAAATAGAATATAAGAAGCATAATCAAAGGAAGAGGTTTTTTCTCGGTGCATTTTCCGCTCTTTCTCCCACCTCTCTCTCTCTCTTTCTCTCTCTCTCTCTCTCTTTCCTCTAGCCTTCTGCTGCCCTCTCCTGTCGCCGCACTCTCTTCCCAAGCGACCTCCGCTCTCCTCTCACTGGCGTCTCTCCACCTGCTCCATCATGCGTCGTGTCTCTGGCGTCTGCGCCAAGCAAGGCTTCGTCATTTGCGATGCAGCGCCGTACACCAATGTCTGTAACTAACCTTCTTTCCTTCAGCCTCTCTCTCTCTCTTTCTCTTTCTCTTTCTCTCTCTCTCTCTCTCTCTCTTTCTTTCTCTCTCTCTCTCTCACTCTTTCTATCTCTCTATCGCTATGAGATATTAGAGATCCTAGTGAACACAACCTCCTTCACTCGTGTTCTTAAAGTAAAAGTAATTTATTTAAAGTAACAAAATAAATTAAAAACTACTTCAGCCCAAACTCGTCATCATTCAACTCTTCCACGGCAACAAGAAAATACACCAGAAGAAGAGGGCGACGAAGCAAAATGTCGTTACGGTCAGTAGCACCTTTTCATGCATTTCTCTCTTATCTTGTCAATTCATACGTACATACCAGGCATGTCCAAAGCCAGGAATGCGCCGGGCGGCCGGACGGTGCCTGGGTTTGGACATTCCTGATCTTCACAAATTCTTTCTGAATTCTCTTGTTGAAGCTACTCTTTTAGCTGCACTGTGATAAGACGCGCGGTGTGTGGCAGTTTCTGAAGCATGCACACCATCAACCAAAACACGGCCAGTCCTGGCCAGGACATCACCATCATCATCACCCTCACTGGGCCGACGTTACCTCTGTGGCGTGTGCTCAAACGAGCACAGAAGAGTACGGTAGCTGGGATACTGTAGGTGGCGAATACGGCACTTACCCTCAACAACATCATTCGCCTGCTGCTGACTCCCAAGGATCTTCCGAGAGCTCCGAGAGCAATGAGGACTATCAAGAACAGAATCACAATTACGAGAGCCAATATCAGGAGGAGAATGAAGGACCTGTTAGAAATGAAGATGGAAATGTGGCGTACTCGTGATAAAATTTTTTCATGTATCTGGAAAATATTAATATCTGTGCAAATATATGTACGTGCAATAAAGTCATTCCTTAGAAATCATATGACAGCCGATTATTTCAAGACAAATGAACGATCATGTTGTAGAACGAAAAGATTACAGAAATATGAAGTTGTTATTATTTTAAAAAAAGGCCAATTCAATGAAACAATAAGAGCTGAGGAAAAAATACAGGGAATTGAGTTAGTTCACTTTTTGCTTATTTTTTTTCTTTTTGTAAGCAGAACAGCCATCTTATTTGGCAAATCTTTAAAAAAAATTTTTCGTTTACGTGAAGTTTACGTGCTCCTTTGTCCAAATAAGATCAGATTGTTAATGTACATAGCTTCATATTCGAGGCCAGCCGGTAAACAGAAAATTGAAAAAAGAAGGTGTAGGCGAATTGTGTCGATGTGGAATAGAATGCATTTATCTTTCTTACAACGTTGACCATCTTTTCACAATGCGACTTTCCCACAGGACATTCTATTCGCTCATAGGATTGTACACTTAAGTGCGGAAAGTGTATACAAGCACAATTCAACTATCTCTCGTTGTCGGTTGCGACCTCGAGGGCATTATCCATTTTTTATTATACATACTTTACTGTCTGGTACTTTTTTTGTCTGGCATAACAATGAGATCATATTGGCCATTATGACATGTATAATATATGCGTCCTACAAATTACATTTGTGCGTTTTCTTTCACACGAACCGTTCAAGTGACACGGTTTTCTAAGAATTGTGAAAGAAATCCCACGCATCACAAAGGCAACAACCAGAAAGCACTCTTTTCTTTCCGTCTTGCACCAAATTGTATTCGCTTTCCGGCTCACTTATCATCCTTGTTCTCTCCAATGTCGCCAAAATAATGTTTTTGGTAGATCTTTAATTTTTAGTTACGACTATTAGCCTTTATTCATTGCATCTAATTAGCTTACTACTATTAATCACCAGATTTCTTACTAAGAGCACTGCCTACAATTATCTTCCTTATAGCATTCAGAATAACTTCAGAAAATCATGAAACCTTTGCTCTGTTAACGATGTTTCTGTCGGTTGCCAACACCTCTTACGTTGATATCCAAGAGGACTACGGTAGTGTTCAGTCTTCAATGTTTTAAACAAAGTGAAGTGAAACTTCCCTTGGCTTCGTAGACGTTAAAAAAGCAAATAAAATGCGCCGCATGGAACACCGTCGTGTGTGGTCCGAGCCAGGTTCTTTGTTTCTACTAGACATGTATACAATCACACATCCTTCTAACTTTATACATAAATAATAAATGAACATTTGAGCACATTCTATTTGAATTTTTTTACATTAAAAATTCTTTTTTCGAACGAGAAAAGTTGTCATATTCTGCTGTAATTCTTCAGGCTGGCCGTTTTGAATATGATTGTCTAAATTTAAACGACAGGGTCGATTCCTTCCTATTTAAACTCATATGTGCACTAATTGAACGCATGCATTCACATTTATGTCAGAAGTGTGCGCCGCATCTATTCTATCTTTCTTTCATCTTTCTCGTTCTCTCTTATTCTCTCTTTCACTCCCTCTCTCTCTATCTCTCACTCTCTCTCTCTCTCCCACTAGTTGTATTAGCGTGCGAAAGTGCATCGAAATGGATGAGCTTTACCTCCTTGTGCGGGACAATGGAACTAGAGAGAGAGAGAGAGGGTAGACACAATTGACAGAAACTGAAAGAAAACGAAAAGGGCATATAAAAGAGCGTGTATGCTGTTCCATTAGACTTTCCCTGAATTGTGACCACTTTGAACTGCCAAGAAACGCGGCCAGAAGTGTCCCGTTGGAATGGAGACGTCGTCCTTTGAGCAAGTCATCCGCATGACGACCGAGATCCCGGCCGGGTACTGGGCAGCAACGCTACGCAATTCTCTCGCGACCATTCCTGGCTATCTTCCAGCAATCTTTCTAATCTACACCATCAAGCGAACACAAGGAGTCTACGAGCGATACAAGGTACTTTTTGTTCTTATTTCTATTTAAAAAAATTTAATTTCTCGCTAAATATATTTTAGCTGACAGCAATATATCTAGATGAAAAAAGATCAAATTGTTTTCATCTGTAGCACTCGGTCGTCTTCATGACGTTCGGCACGTTCATCCTCATGTTGCCATCGTCGCTGCAGAATTACGCGCTGCTGCTCGCGCTCTCCGCAGGTGGCGGGTGAGAGAGGATTCCATATCACATTCAGGAACAACTAAATTTGCATAAAAGTATTACCTATTAAGAGAGATAATCTGAGAGACTCGAGCACGGGCATGTCGGGAACAAAATTTTTTTTTGATTTTTTATTCCTTCTAATGGATGATGTAGCACCCTATAGAGATCCCAAAAAAATTGTTCCAAAAATTTTTTTCTGTTATTTCACCATGGATATGCACCGAAAACCCGAAAAAACTCAAATGATCATAACTTTGTTCGTTGTTGAGATATATTAATTTTGAACTGTTTATTCAATTCTAAATTGAAAGGCGCACAAAACTCGTGTTAATCACTTTTTAAAAATATTTCATTAAAGGCCTCATTTTGGCATTTTAATATTTCGAGTGGTGCGTTTGGGGCATAAAAACCCCCCCATGTCAAAAAGCTGAAAGCACCACGTGAAAGAGCGACCTTTGTTACCCCTATTTAGATACATTTCATTCAGAAATCCGGTCCCCAATTTTACAACATTTTGACTTGAAGAGCGCGAGTCGGTCAAAATGGCGCATTTTTCGACCGCCGAGGCACCGCGCAAGCGCATTCATCGATCCATAACTGCGGTCAATATCAATATTATAAAATCGTAAGTATATCATCTTAGAGCTCTAACGGAGATCTTCAAATGTTACATACATACTTTTATTGAAAAGTTTCAATTTATATGGGAAATTTCGTTCTGTACAATTAGAAGGCTTAAAAAACTACTTTAAAAACATTTTCGCCTGTCGAAACATACATCATAAGAAAGAGGATGAAATTTTGTACAAGATGAACCCTTTTCAATGGAATTGCATGCATACGATCTTTTGTTAAGGGACCTTGAAGTTTGCTTAGTTTCCTTGCTTAGTTTGAAGTCATTCGGATACAAAAAAATTTTCGACATGGTCATCAAGCTAGATGTTCACGGACCATAATCCCCTGAACATGCCATGGTCGAATATCTCAAACAGACTCTCTTAAGAGAGCCTGTCCGTATCGTTTGATCAAGGCCTGCCCTAGGAATTTTTTTTCGAATTTCTTCACCAAAATTGTATACAGTATACAACTCGGCGTGGTGAACAAAATAGGCTATATTTCAATGTTGAAATAAATTTTCCGCGCGAGACCCAGTACAGTAATCTTTTAAATTACATTGGTCATAAGTCGCTTCAAACTTATTATTAGACAACCATCGAGCTATCATTGGATAGCTGATTAAACGGGCTTTAATTTTCATGTTGATGATGTTTTCATAAAATTTGAATTTGGCCCTAAAAGACGGCCCTAAACATTTTCGAAAGTGCTTTTTGGCCAAATTATGCATTTTACATTCATTTCCACAAAACCGCTCCTGCATATTCTTAAACTACGTGAAATTTGCTACAACATATGTCTCTTTCAAAAGAATTAAAGGTCTCTCTCTTAGTTTCCCAAACGCTTGAACATGATCCGGTGTTAACTGTAACACCGTGCAAGCGCATTCTTCGATTCATAACTGCGCTCAATGTCAATATTACAAAATCGTAAGTATATCATCTAAGAGCTCTCACGGAGATTTTCAAATGTTACATACATACTTTTATTGAAAAGTTTCAATTTATATGGGAAATTTCGTTCTGTACAATTAGAAGGCTTAAAAATCTACTTTAAAAACATTTTCGCCTGTCGAAACATACATCAAAAGAAATAGGATGAAATTTGCTACAAGATGAACCCTTTCAATGGAATTCCATGCATACGATCTTTTGTTATAAGCCAAGAGAGTAGGATAACAAGGCCTTTTGGAAAAACTTTAGAAAAAAGTAATTGGAATATTCTAATTCGAATAACCTAAAATGTAAATTCTTGGGCGAAATGACAGCGACGCGACTGGCACTAGGTTTATGATTTATAACAAAAGATCGTATGCATGGAATTCCATTGAAAGGGGTTCATCTTGTAATAAATTTCATCCTCTTTCTTATGATGTATGTTTCGACAGGCGAAAATGTTTTTAAAGTAGTTTTTTAAGCCTTCTAATTGTACAGAACGAAATTTCCCATATAAATTGAAACTTTTCAATAAAAGTATGTATGTAACATTTGAAGATCTCCGTGAGAGCTCTTTGATGATATACTTACGATTTTATAATATTGATATTGACCGCAGTTATGGATCGATGAATGCGCTTGCGCGGTGCCTCGGCGGTCGAAAAATGCGCCATTTTGACCGACTCGCGCATTTCAAGTCAAAATGTTGTAAAATTGGGGACCGGATTTCTGAATGAAATGTATCTAAATAGGGGTAACAAAGGTCGCTCTTTCACGTGGTGCTTTCAGCTTTTTGACATGGGGGGGTTTTTATGCCCCAAACGCACCACTCGAAATATTAAAATGCCAAAATGAGGCCTTTAATGAAATATTTTTAGAAAGTGGTTAACATAAATTTTGTGCGCCATTCAATTTGGAATTGAATAAATAGTTCAAAATTAATATATCTCAACAACGAACAAAGTTATGATCATTTGAGTTTTTTTGGGTTTTCGGTGCATATCCATGGTGAAATTACAGAAAAAAAATTTTGAAACAATTTTTTTGGGATCTCTATAGGGTGCTACATAAGCCATTAGAAGGAATAAAAAATCAAAAAAATAATTTTGTTCCCGACATGTCTTGTCGAACCTCTCAGAATGGCTCTCTTAATGCTATCGAATTTGAAAACTGATTTTGCATAGCAAATATAACGCATTTTTTAAATGTTTAATTAAATTAATTTTTTTCTTCACCAACTCATTGTCAGAAAGGGCGTCGTGATCCCGATCATTCCATGCTCGATTATAAAGCAAACACCGACAATGATGTTCTACATGTCGCAGTCGCTCGGATTGGTCAGTTTTGTTCCGTTTATTTTTTTTATTTTTTTTTCATTTTTTATTACGACAACTAATAAAATTTATTGGGTTGAGAAAAGCCGATATAAATCGATAAACCTTATCATGAACTCATGTATTTTTTTTATTAAAAAAAAAAGAAATTTGTCTATATATTTGTTTACCTTTTGTTGTTTACTACTTGTTGTTGTTTACTTATATTTTTTGTTAAGGCTATCGCGATTACTCGCCTTCTCTGCATTGTACATAATGTCAAGGTGACATGGTTTCGTCTTCTCGCGATCGCTGCGCCTTTCTGCATTCCAGTCGTGTGACGTCGTCCTTTGAGCAAGTCATCCGCATGACTACCGAGAGCAACGCTACGCAATTCTCTCGCGACCATTCCTTAATGTATATGGATAGGTAGAATATGCGATAACTTTGGAGGTGGCGTCTGTATTCTAACAATAAGTGAATCTCATTTGGCATCTTGTCTAGTTCACCCTATATCCTTTGGCATTTATCGCCAGCTAGTAAATATTGCAATTACTTCCGATTCGTTTACTACAGCGTTTCACATGTCATTTAAGCGACTTTGATGCCTGCTTATGGTTAGATGTTTTTCACAACTCCTTCTTGAATATGGGAGATTCTAATCATATCATTGTCGGAGATTGTAACTTTCCGGAAATGGACTGGAACGCGTACAATGCCCTCTCCTCCTCTGCCTCTTCCTCTCTCTCTCTCTCTCTCTCTCTCTCTCTCTCTCTCCTTTGAGTACATACACTTTAGCAAGGCGTTTGATTCAGTGTCCTTTGATCCACTTTCCCAATCCCTTGTTCACTCACAACTAACTGAATCTACATTGGCAATCCAAAGTACTGCTCGAAATGGCAGCTTGACACACAAAGTGCAACCCAAAATTACCCAACTCTGTCTTTCACTCTTTTATCTCTCTGTCTCTCTCGACTGATATTCTTTTTCCTGTTAACGTTGAGCCCGTTCGAGACTTAGGCGTGTTTGTAAATCGAAGTCTATCCTTCAAGTTTCACATTGATATGCCTATTATAACGGCTCTTATATTGTGTTCAGTTGGACACACAATGCTTATATATTTGATCTCTACCAGTCAATGCGATAAAGAAGTTCAATTACCAAGGCTGCTATAGAAATGTATCCTCGTTAATAACTATTTCCCCATACGTAGTAGATATGTATATACCCATACTATGCCCATACGTAGTAGATATTAATATGCATGAACTACCCCGCTTGATATTATATATGACACAACGGCGATATTTCACTTCCTTCTTTTTCAAATATTTCAAAATATTGTCTGCAACAACAATGTCTGGAGAGACGAGAATGAAACATATCTGAGCACATCCTTATTCTTTCGAATATGATAAATCTGCATGAGTTAATACTACATAGAGACTCTCCAGGAAATCGTGTTTGAGCGTTTCCGAACCGTATAAAATTGTTACTATTCACATTAATGCAATGACCAATATGTTCAAGTTATCGCGTATTGTAGAGAAGACATTGATCCTCACGTCGACCATTCTCAGATTGGCTCTAATGGCATTTTTGTACATTCGATGCAAAGAGGTGCATTATTTCATAGGTGGTCGATGATTGATCATCCGTTAGAAGATTCCTTGACGGCTGCGGCTACCGCTCTAGCAATCTGCACGAACGGCCTGCTTACCTTCCTGACTCTTCAGTCTGCAGCACACGCGAGCATCGGCAACTACCGGCTGCTCCTTCTCGCATTCTCCATCTCGAACATGATCTTCGCACTCGGGCATGCTATCATTAGGCCGGTAAGATAATGAATAAGTCAATAATATGTATGTTTGCTCTTCTGCTTTAGTGTTCCATCAAAAAGGCTTTTAAGGGAACTTTCTGACATAGTCATTTTAGAAATTACAAAATTTCATTTGAGTGATCAACAATATAAGACAAATTATTGCTTATTGTTATAATAATATATCAGGACCCGCATTTGCGTCATCTACAATATAAGACAAAAAAGTTATTGTTATGATAATATATCAGGCTTCCTGGATTCCTAATTTTCCTTCCGGCTTTTTGTATATCTGCAAGAAAACTAATGTTTGTAGAGTAGTGGGAAAGATCTCTGATCAACGCATATGGTTATAATTTGTTCCGATAGTATTCACAGAGGAGATATCTGACGAATGCATACCTGCTACATGACGTAGGATCGCTATTGTTAGAAAGAATCTCGACTTTCGTTTTTTTAGCAATTCCTATCAACAGTGCTATATTATTATAAAACGTTTGGATTTCATGCTTTGAATTCATTCACGCTCTATCTATTTCATTTAATGCAGTTTGTTTCGTCTGATAAATGGAAAGTATAGCCAACTCATGCCATTTTTTTCTTAACTTCAACACAAATGGTTGACCATGTAAACCTTTGTCTCGTTCGGACAAATCTGAAACCAATTAGTTAGCATCACTAACTAGGTAGCTTTTATTTTGCCCTACAGTTCCGTGTCAACATTATTGGGTCCGATATTTTCTATGGCTTTCGACTCGAAATCTATGGATCCGAAATCTATGACTTTTGACTCCCCGAAACATTTTATTATCTTAAAATCGGACATAAAAAAATAAACTTTATTTAGAAATATTGAAGCTAGGGTATGTAAACTATCAATGATTTTTCCCATAATTGCAACTGCATAAAGATAAATTTTTATTTGCCTGTTTTTTTCCGTTATCTTCTTATTGTGCATGACAATGATGTATGTTATCACACTTAGTGTTACACATTTTGAACCCAAAGCAAACAGTAGTGAGTAGTCATAGAGCTCTCTTGACATTCGAATATTACAACATTAAACTATTCATCGCATAGGTTTGTATATCTTTTTAGAAAGAGGCAAGATAAAATCACATACATAAACACTGCCGATTATCAATTATAAAGCGATATACATGAGACAAAGAATAATGATCATGATTGTGAATCAAGAATAAATAATATAATTATGGGGGTTACTCGAAGGCGTGAACGCAGGCGCCGGTACCATGGACACCTTTTGACTCCTCAGAGCACAGAAGAAGGACGACATGCGGGCGGTGACCTGAAGTTACCCAGATTTTCTTTTAAAGCACGAAACGCATTAATCATATTTCTCCTGAAAGGAGTACAATGACCGAGAAATGCAGGTTCGAACTGCTGCGTTCACCCTGATTGTGAGAGTGTGCACTCTCATTCTCACGAGCTATTTCGCAGGTCGCATATAGAATTCGCATTTTGGGCATTGGCCGCGGCAAGTTTAAATCTCTCATAATTTTTTTGGTGAAGTTCCTCCTTTAAAAAAGAGTTATTTAAAATACCGAGAATATCGGCTTACCTGGACTCGTAAGCATCTGATAAAGATGATAACGATAATGGGGTCGGCAATTGTGAAGATAACGGTGAGCCGGATGAGTAGAGTGCCCGTGTTGCCAAGATTTACGTCTGGAAGTAGGATTTTTTTTGCAATTTTTGTTTTTAGAAAATTCTCTTGAAAGTGCTGGGAAGAACAATTTGTGTTATCTGGTACATTATCACAGCAATCATCGTTTAACCTGTCAATGGAGCCCATACAACCATAACTGCTGGGAGATAGGAAAAGATGGTCGGAATGAGTGTCTAAAAAGTTGATTATTAATGATTTTGTCCATCATACTTTTCCGTCTTGTTTTGTGATTACCTGAACGAGAAGCGCTGTGAAGAGCTGCCGATGCAGCTCGCGCGTACGCTCCAACATTTGGACCGTTTTAAAAGCGCGCCGAATTCCGATGATGCAAGAGAAGATGACGCTGTTGGTGACTGACCATGAGCACAAAAATAGTGGCGTAAAGAGAAGGAACGAGAAAATAAGAAAACAAACCCATCACGATGAAGCTGTTCACTGCGAGCACTACCAAGTTCGATGTGTTCAGCACAAGATCTCCGTTTGCGTTGGGAATCTTGACAACAGAACATCGAATGGGAAACCATGTTATAATTGGAAAAATACACTTACTTTTACAAAGATTACAAAATAAGTGTGAAGAAAGACGTCCAAGTCGTAGAGTTCTTTTAGTGGAAGTTTAGCGAATGTCTAAACGGTATGTGTTTACAAATTGTTCCAACAGATTTTAAGTTTTGATCTTTTACTTGGAGAAGACATATACCCCTCCCTCTAATAAAGCCCCCTCCGCCTCGAATTGTGCCCCTACCTCGCGGGGGTATTGAAAAATAGTACCCCCGGGGTACTAATAGAGAAAATACGGTTTATGTATATATATAGAAGGAATGTAATAATACTTCCGACGTATGATGATTTCGAGTACTCTATGTACGTGAAAAAAGAACCACCTCTTCAGCATAGGGCGTCTTCTCACAGGCGACATTGACCAGGATTGCAAAAAGTGCATTGACTACGAACGCGCAGCTTCCAATCAGCGCGCAATTCTTCCAGAGGTGAATGCCGCTTGCCCATCGTAGCCAGGCCGGTCTGCATAATAATCCATTTGTTTGTAGTATAATCTTTTCAATTAACATATTTCTCAACAACAGAAAGGAATCGATCGCACCTGCAAATGGCATTGTATCGGTAGAGAAAGTGGAGTGCGAGCAGACTGAAAGTCTGATTGTAGAGAAACATGAAGATCGTGCATGCCACTTTTCCGCCAGAATTCGGTAGCCGAGGAGCGAGTTCAGAGAAAAAAATGGCACTGTTCTCTGCCAGGTGGACTACCTAGAAAACGTTCATGGGCCAAATGAAAAGTATGCTAAAGCAGAAGAGCAAACATACATATTATTGACTTATTCATTATCTTACCGGCCTAATGATAGCATGCCCGAGTGCGAAGATCATGTTCGAGATGGAGAATGCGAGAAGGAGCAGCCGGTAGTTGCCGATGCTCGCGCGTGCTGGAGACTGAAGAGTCAGGAAGGCAAGCAGGCCGTTCGTGCAGATTGCTAGAGCGGTAGCCGCGGCCGTCAAGGAATCTTCTAACGGATGATCAATCATCGACCACCTATGAAATAATGCACCTCTTTGCATCGAATGTACAAAAATGCCATTAGAGCCAATCTGAGAATGGTCGACGTGAGGATCAATGTCTTCTCTACAATACGCGATAACTTGAACATATTGGTCATTGCATTAATGTGAATAGTAACAATTTTATACGGTTCGGAAACGCTCAAACACGATTTCCTGGAGAGACTCTATGTAGTATTAACTCATGCAGATTTATCATATTCGAAAGAATAAGGATGTGCTCAGATATGTTTCATTCTCGTCTCTCCAGACATTGTTGTTGCAGACAATATTTTGAAATATTTGAAAAAGAAGGAAGTGAAATATCGCCGTTGTGTCATATATAATATCAAGCGGGGTAGTTCATGCATATTAATATCTACTACGTATGGGCATAGTATGGGTATATACATATCTACTACGTATGGGGAAATAGTTATTAACGAGGATGCATTTAGTTAGATGCGTCTATAGCAGCCTTGGTAATTGAACTTCTTTATCGCATTGACTGGTAGAGATCAAATATATAAGCATTGTGGGTCTAACTGAACACAATATAAGAGCCGTTATAATAGGCATATCAATGTGAAACTTGAAGGATAGACTTCGATTTACAAACACGAATAAGTCTCGAACGGGCTCAACGTTAACAGGAAAAAGAATATCAGTCGAGAGAGACAGAGAGATAAAAGAGTGAAAGACAGAGTTGGGTAATTTTGGGTTGCACTTTGTGTGTCAAGCTGCCATTTTGAGCAGTACTTTGGATTGCCAATGTAGATTCTGTTAGTTGTGAGTGAACAAGGGATTGGGAAAGTGGATCAAAGGACACTGAATCAAACGCCTTGCTAAAGTGTATGTACTCAAAGGAGAGAGAGAGAGAGAGAGAGAGAGAGAGAGAGAGAGGAAGAGGCAGAGGAGGAGAGGGCATTGTACGCGTTCCAGTCCATTTCCGGAAAGTTACAATCTCCGACAATGATATGATTAGAATCTCCCATATTCAAGAAGGAGTTGTGAAAAACATCTAACCATAAGCAGGCATCAAACTCGCTTAAATGGCATGTGAAACGCTGTAGTAAACGAATCGGAATTAAATGCAATATTTACTAGCTGGCGATAAATGGCCAAATGAGATTCACTTATTGTTAGAATACAGACGCCAACTCCAAAGTTATCGCATATTCTACCTATCCATATACATTAAAGTTTGCGTTGAGAGAGAACACTGCGGCGGAAACAGAATCGGGGAACGCCTAGGTTTCTGTAAGAAAGCGTTCATCTTACGCCGAGCGAAAAATTCAATTGGGTGAAAGCCAAATTTTTAAAAAAAAATTTTATAAAATGGTCATCCGGGATTTTTTTTAATGTAGTTTAACAAGTATTCGAACGCTCAAAAGATTATCGAGAAATATTAGGTATAACGTGAAATATTGTCTTTCAAAATTTAAGAGAGGATGTCAGTAAGACTCGAGCATGGCCCTATTTATGACCTGCCCTAGGAATTTTTTTTCGAATTTCTTAGCCAAAATTGATTATTATATACAACTCGACGTGGTGAACAAAATAGGCTGTATTTCAAAGGTGAAAAAAATTTTCCGTGCGAGACCCAGTACCGTAATCTTATAAATTCGATTGGTCATAAGTCGCTTCAAACGTATTATTAGACAACCATCAAGCTATCATTGGATAGCTCATTGAATGGGCTTTAATTTTGATAATGGACAACATTTTCTAAAAATTTGAATTTAGCCCTAAAACACGGCCCTAAACATTTTCGGAGGAGGTTTTTGGCCAAAATATGCATTTTATGTTCATTTCCACAAAACCGCTCCAGCATATTCTTAAAGTACTTGAAATCTGCTACAACACATGTCTCTTTCAAAAAAATTGAAGGTTCCAGGCCTAGATTCGGAAGCGCTTGAACATGATCCTGTGTAAACTGTAACACCGTGCAGGCACATTCTTCGATCCATAACTGCGCTCAATGTCAATATTACAAAATCGTAAATATATCATCTAAGAGCTCTCACGGAGATCTTCAAATGTCACATACATTATTTTATTGAAAAATTTCAATTTATATGGGAAATTTCGATATGTACCATTAGAAGGTTTAAAAAACTACTTTAAAAACATTTGCGGCTGTCAAAACATACATCATAAGAAAGAGGATGAAATTTGCTACAAGATGAACCCCTTTCTATGGAATTCCATGCATACGATCTTTTGTTATAAATCATAAAATGCAGTGCCAGTAGCGTCGCTGTCATTTCGCCCAAGAATTCACATTTTAGGCTATTCGAATTAGAATATTCCAATCCCTTTTTTCTACAGTTTTTCCATAAAGCCTTGTTATCCTATTCTTATGGCTTATAACAAAAGATCGTATGCATGGAATTCCATTGAAAGGGGTTCATCTTGTAGCAAATTTCATCCTCTTTCTTATGATGTATGTTTCGACAGGCGAAAATGTTTTTAAAGTAGTTTGTTAAACCTTCTACTTGTACATAACGAAATTTCCCATATAAATTGAAACTTTTCAATAAAATAATGTATGTAACATTTGAAGATCTCCGTGAGAGCTCTTAGATGATATACTTACGATTTTGTAATATTGACATTGAGCGCAGTTATGGATCGAAGAATGCGCTTGCACGGTGCTACAGTTTACACAGGATCATGTTCAAGCGCTTCGGAATCTAGGCCTGGTACCTTAAATTTTTTTGAAAGAGACATGTGTTGTAGCAAATTTCAAGTACTTTAAGAATATGCTGGAGCGGTTTTGTGGAAATGAACACAAAATGCATATTTTGGCCAAAAACCTCCTTCGAAAATGTTTAGGGCCGTGTTTTAGGGCTAAATTCAAATTTTTAGAAAATGTCGTCCAAGATCAAAATTAAAGCCCGTTCAATGAGCTATCCAATGATAGCTCGATGGTTGTCTAATAATAAGTTTGAAGCCACTTATGACCAATCAAATTTATAAGTTAACGGTACTGGGTCTCGCGCGGAAAATTTTTTTCACCTTTGAAATACAGCCTATTGTGTTCACCACGTCGAGTTGTATATTATAATCAATTTTGGTTAAGAAATTCGAAAACAAATTCCTAGGGCAGGCATTGATCGAACGATACTGACAGGCTCTCTTAAGAACATTTCGACTTATAGCTACTAAGAATATTCTAAAATCTTCCGTGTGAAAAAAAACTAAAATCTGATGAATATACTAAAATCTATTGTGTGAATATACTAAAAGTTCCCCAACAGCGACCGCCAAGGATACTTGACAAAAGCAATTGTAGATGTCAAGCATCTTGTATCCAGACGATGGAAAATAATCTAGTAAGTGAAAAAGAACGAGAAAAAGAACAGGAATTCTCACTCTTGTTGTTCGTGGTCCCTATGCATTTTCAACTCTCTCTTCGATGCGGGTGGCAGAGCAAAACGCTTGGCACACGCTATGAACAACCCACCAAATGTAGGTTGCTGGTAGCAGTGGCTTCTCAACCCGTTGATTCCTTTGTTGAAATCATACTTCACAGGATCATTTCTGTAGTATGTATTTCACAACATTCATAACTGCGTGCCGGTCCCAACCCGCGATGAACGGTGAAATGGGCGGGGCACGAGCGGGAAGCTGCCCTTCGGGGCTTGAGGACCGCGGCCGCCGGAAGGCAACTTTTGGTGGCTTGTGCCCGGCTCTTCTGAGCGGTTTACTTGTTAGGTTTTTCTTTCTTCTACTCGTTGTCAGCTTTCACTTTCACTGATGCAATGAATATGAAAAAAAATACGCACGCAAAAAAGATGAAAACGATACAATAATGACATAAAAAAGTTTAATATAGTCTCCATACATATCGAAATACCCCTCTCCAATGAACTTCATGTTCTTGCACACAGTCAAGGCATGTCTTGAACTAAGAAGTCCACGCCAAGTATAGGATGCTTGAGTCGCGTGTATGCGAAGAATGGATAGCAAACCCAGCTCTGGCTCCTCTGCATTTGATCGAGAAAATCTTTCGCCTTTTACTAAAGATTTCCGTGCAGAGGAGCAACTATGAGATTGCTCACTTTTTGGATCCCCCTCGAAAGAACGGTGCAAATGTGTATCAAAAATGGAATTTGAAGCTTAATCAATCAATTTATTACGGTGTCGCATATGAATGAAAACACACGTGGTAAAAAATATTAAGAAGAAAAAGAAAACGAAAACATGAAACGGAAAAATAGAAATAATAATTGTAATAATAAATTAGAAAACTATATAGAAACAAGAACTGGAGTATCCTTAGTAAGAGCATTAAACTGAATTGAAGCTCTAATAAAGAAGGAATTTAGACAACATCTATATTTGGAAGATTGTACGTGGAGTTTAAAAGAGAGACCACAAGTCTTTGATTGCCTAAAATTAAGATAATGGGAGCATTTCTTAGATAACTTAATACGGCCAAAAATAAATTTTCGAATGAGGTCTTGATCTCTATTTCGTCTTCTATCAGCGAGGGAAGGGAGTCTAAGGGTAGCGTTGCGATCTTCGCTGCGAGGAGTAGAATTATAACTAACAAGTTTTTCGAATTATTTTATCGCGACAACAGTCTCTCAATCACAATTCATCCTTTCAATCAAAGTCTTCGCTCCCAATCGCATTCATCTCACCAGTTCCCTTCTCAATTTTCGCTTTTACCGTGATTTGAGTGAAATCGCGCGAAATGTGGCATCGTCTAATGCAAATTTTTTATCTACTCCGCAACATATTTCGCACATGCTTCTTCATCCTCGAAAAAGCGAAAGCAGCATTAATGAGAAGGAGAAAGAAATCATATGCTTCTAACAGTTAGCTGCTTTATCAAGTAGATGACCTTAGAATTATGATCTTAGAACTATGAAAACGACAGCGAGCAGCGCGATGATTTCAAAGAGGAAGCAAACGCCGATGGCGAGGAGAATTCCGCCAAAGCTGCCGACGATCGAGAGCATCCGTGAAAACTTTAAAGATGTTTTTTATATTGTTTATTGTTTTTTAATATATCATTATTTAAGCAAATAAATCAATTCAAATTCAAAAAAATATTTATCTAAAAGAAAATAATAATATTAATAGCAACAAAAGAACCCAATCCTAATTGTAAGCCCTCATTTAATTGACCGTCATTTCGAGCTCTTCGACATGGACGAGCGTGTTCTCGTGGAGAGCAAAGACGATGCTAACGAGGATGACGTCATCTCTCGTTGCCGATTTGCTCGAAGCCTGAACAAATTTAAGCAAAATTTAAAAAAAAGTTACACACATTTTTCAAAGTCTTTCATTTTGCTTCTTTAAAAAATTATATAATATATGTAAAGCCGAAAGGGCTCCTTTCGACAGAGCAATATTGTATTGGGAGAAGCGACACGGTTGACGACATCTTGACGAGCACTCTGGCCATGCCGCGTAGTTCTCTCCACGCGTGGACAGCGTAGAGAGTATGCAGGATACTATATAATGCATGAGATTTTTTCATTAGATTTTTTTTTCTAATTTAGACTCTCATCAAGTAAGCGAAATAGTAGATTCATTTCTATTATGCACATGATTACTGCTTTAAAGTAAGCTCTTTTAGATTGCATTCCTTTTAAACAAATGAATGGCTTTTGACAGTACCCGGGTAAGTAAAAACAAATTCATTCCTTACATTTACTGAGGCCGCAAGCGGTCGAGTCAACAGGCCGCTGATAAGTTGGATCCATGCAGCCGCACTCCGATTGCAGCACGTCTTGATAGCAGGAGCGGTAGCAGCCCTGGGCTTGGCTCACTTTTGTAGCTCTAGTCTTTTATACCAATATGTCCCCACCCCATTAAATACCATAATATATGACTATAACTAGTGATACCTCGAGTGTAAATGCGCCAGGGTAGTACGAATTGGCACTGCGTCCATTTGTTAATACGCCATCAGAATGAGCGCAGACGTCTCGAGAGGTTGAGGACATGAGGTTGTAATCATTCTAAAAGTATAGTATTATTAGTATAGTAAAGTATTAAAAGTATAGTATTAGTATAGTAAAGTATTATTCGATCAACATGCCGAATACGTCCTCCCCCATTAATAAAGTACCCTAATAAATATGAATGAAGGACCGCAAAAATACTGCTAACTCTCGAAATAGTTAGACGAAAATTTCTCCTCATCGGTTGCACCACGACTCTGAATTATCTTTTTTTATTTTGTTTTTGCAAATATAATAATAGAAATGATAGATTCGTCAAGCCTGCCGCACCCCGGACTCTCCGCAAGAATGATGGAATCCGTGGAATGCACAAAGATACGCATGGAAGCAGTGTCCGTCCATGGAAAGTATTCAGATTGATTGATGGTCAGAGCCGTAAAGATTCCTGTTTAGTTTTGATAATTCCATGGTTATTTAGTGGAAAAAAAGAGATTTACAAGGAAAACAGACCTCCTCGACTCCCTGTCATTCTCAACTGATAGAAGAAACTTCCGTTAAAGTAATTGAAAGCGAAGCAGTTTCCCATCGACGGGTTGAAGGCGCGGGAAAGCGAGCTAATGAAAGTTTGCTAGAGGAACCGAAAAAAGTTAGCCAAAAAGCTTTTGATGGTGAATTGATTAACCAACCTAAGTGCGATTTCTTTACTCTCGAAAGTGAAGAATTTAAAAATATCTGAGACATCCCATGAGAAGGCCGAGAGTTGCTCAGGCGAGTATCTGGCCAGCATGGATGGCACCAAGATACTCATTGCCGCAGAGTTGCTGCCCGATTTATCGATTGCCTAACAATAAGAACCATTTCTTTGTTAGCTAAATTGGAATAATTAAAAAAAAACGATTAGAGCAGAATTGATAAATAAAAAAGGATTGCAAAAATTACAATTTTCTTTACTTTATGTGGATTAACGAAACAACCATAGAACGCACACCTGCTTAATGATATTCGTGCCATCTTCACCATAGCTTGTGCGGAGGACAGCAATCGTGGAGAGTGCTAGAGTAAAGTGATATATCAAGCTTTTCTTTCTTGAATCAATTTTTGAAGAAGCGCGGGCAATTTAAACTGTTTTTCTTTCTTCATCGACTCACTATATTCGCAGAACTCGCCAGTTCTATTCGTCGAGCACTGGCAGACGGTTTCGTTGCCGGGCGACGAGAGGTCGCACGTGGCTGCCGCGTCTGCCACGACGCACTTGTTCTCATAAAAATGCCCATTGCGCTCAATATATCCACTGCAGTCTAAAAGAGAAAAATTTATCATTCTAAAAGCTTATAATTTCTAGAAGAACTAGCATAGTCTTATTTCCTTTGAACGGCATTTTCTACTTTATTTTTGAGCGGGCAGATTCTAATGTCTTTTTGAAGTAGAATATTCCAATTTCCTTTTGAACTGGTATATTCTAATTTCTTTTTTAACTTCCATATTCTAATTTAATTTTCCTCACTCGATGCTCTTGTCGTTGTCGTAGTTGTGGGAGTGGCCCTAGAGGTGCTAGTTGATGTAGAACTGGATTCGGTGTCTGGATTCGATATCACCGAAGTTCATAACAATGTTAGAATATTTTCTGACGAATGTGTAGCTCTTAAACCATGATATATGACGGTGCCAACTAAAAAAACGGTCGTTTTTGCATTTTCGACTCGTTGTCACACTTTTTTGGAATATTCCACATAAATATGCCAAATTTGCCAAAAAGTACGCGTATTTTTTAGCAAATTTGGCATATTTATGTGGAATATTCCAAAAAAGTGTGAATGACGAGTCGAAAATGCAAAAAGACCGTTTTTTTAGTTGGCACCGTCATATATGTACCTGTCGAGGCATCGCTTGTGATGGTAGAACCCGCAACCGTATTAGAAGAGGTCACTGAAATAATGGTAAGCATTTGGTATTAACCACATACATATGTACATACATACGAATATAAGAAGATGTCAACTTAAAATTTGGATTTTTCGCTTCATTTTCGGTTTACAAGCAATGGAATCGAAAAATTGAAATATTTGGCTTGCCGGACGTAGTTGACGCCGTTGTGCTTGGCCCAGGGCTTAGCAAAGTTGTCGAAGCCGTAGCTGACATCGCATCTGACGTGGTGGTTTTGTGTTCATTAACAAGTAAAAGGTTTTAGTGAAAATTCCTCCTATCACCGGTGTCTTTCTTTGAAGCACTCCCCCTCCTCCCTTCCCTTTAACCGCCCCTGAAATGCTTATTTTCTCTCTTACAGTATTTACCCGACAATGGAATTCATTAAAGTCATAGTCGCCCAAGTAGCAGCTGGCCGTTGGTGAAGTCGTTTCCCAAGCTTCTTCGCTATCAGTGTCATGGTTTCGTACTAGTTGTGTCAATACATATCTGCATCTGATGTTTTTTTTATACTTTCTCCTTCTCTTCTTTATTCTTTCCCAAATAGCTTGAATTTGTGTATTTTGTTAGAGCTGCTTACATGTACACACATACATCTTTGATCTCTACCGGTCAATGCTGCTTACATGTACACACATACATCTTTGATCTCTACCGGTCAATGCAATAAAGATCTCTACCGGTCAATGCAATCATCTTTGATCTCTACCGGTCAATGCAATAATTTTGTTAGAGCTGCTTACATGTACACACATACATCTTTGATCTCTACCGGTCAACACTGCTTACATGTACACACATACATCTTTGATCTCTACCGGTCAATGCAATAAAGACATTATAAATACCTGACGCAGTTGTGGTGCTTGTCCCGGCGTCCGCCAAAGTTGACGACGTGGTGGTCGTCGTTGTGGATGTGGTGGTTGGTGATAAAAAGACAGATTCATGATCGGTAAGCAGTAGAAGTCAGTAAATGTTATTGTTGAAATTGTACAGTCTGAATCTTATGTACAGTAATTTGGATATTTACCTGCAACAGCGCAAGTCGCTTCTGGGTCAAACCCGAGAGTTTGTCCCGAGTCGTCGAAGCGGTAGAAGTCGTAGTCGCCCAAGTAGCAGCTGGCCGTTGGCGATGTCGTTTCCCAACTATCATTGTCGAGCAAAATCTAGACAAAAAAAATTTTTTTTTAAGATTATAAGAGATAAGATTATGATTTTTTGAAGACTACACCAAGGCTTCCCTAAGCAGAACTTAGAAAACAAAAGTGATTTTCTGCACCTTCCCCTGTGCAGTAGTACTTAGAAAAAGAACATGAAATACAGTGATGTGCACCAACAATGGCAGAAATGGGCGCGGCGTGACGCCGCGTGCCAATCAGACCGCATTGAATAAGTCGATATATGTATATGCGATATATATATATGTATATAATATATGCGGATCTTTACATTTGGTTGCTTCTGCATCAACTTATTCAATGCGGTCTGATTGGCACGCGGCGTCACGCCGCGCCCCTTTCTGCCATTGTTGGTGCACATCACTGTAGTTGAAAATAAAAACTAAAAAATTTTTTTAATGCATTTACTCACCAGTAGCTGACTTCCTGTCGGGCACGAGACTGTGCTGCATGGATCCTCCGTGTTCTGCTGCACCAAGGAGCGGTCGCAAGAGAAGCCGGAGGGGCACCTCGAGGTTAGCTCCATATCTTTGCAGCTGAGGCAGTAGCCGATTCTATCTAATCAATTGATTAGATTAGTCGCGGTCTGACTTGCAACGTTTTCTGCAAATTGCTCGCGTCGCTTTATCAGCGAATTCATTTAGTTTTTAATCCCTCCATAAAAGCAACGTGAAAAATAGTAATCTTTCTGAATTTTATGAAAAATATCACATATTTAGGCAAAAGAGCGCCAATTCAAAGTGTATTTCTAACTGTCCACTAACTCCATTCGTTCGGATCGTTTGCCGTAACGCATGTGCAGGAGATGGGATCCGTCAACCAGATACAATCGCGGTCAGTGCCATCGTAACTGCAGCATCTTTGCTGCGAATCCATCATTGAGAAAGGGACAAATGAGAGAGAGAAAAGGAGAGAGAGAGAGACAGAAAGATAGAGAAAGAGAGAGAGAGAGTAAGAAATAGCATATCATTTAACGAACATCCTCTTGGCAGACAAGAAGGCCAGATTCGTCGTTGCCGGAGTCGTCCATCTGAATGCATTCATAAAGTCTTAAATATGTTGCCCGATAATTGCATTACTAGGGATGAAAATTGTGCCTTTGTAAGTTTTTCCAAAACTTCTATAATAACTCCTTTACAGCTAACAAGTAGACACCAAGGCCTTCTGAATCGTCGTCTGACTCATTGCAGGTACAAAATCAAGGATTGAATTGAAGGTCGACCACCAAAAGGATTGATTGCCAATCCCGTTGCTGACACATCGCAAGTAGCCAACGCGGCAGAAGACCATGAGACGCGAGTTCGGCGTCGCAGTGTAGCACCCGCTGCTGTCGTGCGCGTCCGACACGGACAGGTCACACGAAGGCACGGTGCAGCCCTGCTGCGCTTAAGGCAAACGATTCGGCAATTTAATTTGTATATTATTCTCAGGTTCGAAGGACTACGCTTGCTACGGTCCCCTCTTTCGCTGCTAGGAAGTGCCTTTACATTTAATCTTTTAGTAACATGCACCGATGATTCTACAAAAGTACATTAGGATCATTTTGAACGCGCGCCCTCAAATAGAGAGCGTGTGAAACAGGTGAACGGCTACAGTAAGAAATGTTTTCCGAGCCATATCTTGCAGGCTTTTAACTCGCTAGCAAGTCGACGAAAATGGTTGAAACTATCGGGAAGTAAATTTTAGACAACTGCAATTGTATCCACGTTCATGAAACCGTAAGTTGATTATTCAGTGAACGGCTCCTATAATTTTCATGTCATGATGTCGTCGCATGGTTTAAAAATGAAGGGAATCAATTAAACAATGAAGCAATATTAATATGGATAAATATAAAATAAGCTATTTTTATTCAATGCTTATGTTAGATTTGCTATTACCATCGATAACTCTGGCGAGTTGGAAGAATTCGCAAAAAAACCATAGCAACATCAGCTCTGAAACAGTCATTTAGAGCAGATCAAACGAGCAAGTATTCATAAATAAATGATAAAGAGAAAATTAGTAGATTATGATGAAAAGAAGAAAGTATGAGAAAGCCACAAGGCCGTGCAGCCATGGTTCTCGAGTATGGTCATGACGAAAGCTTCTTTCTCTTCCAATCTTCTCGTCGCCCAACCTCTCAGACTCACTGACATATCTCAAAAAACGAAAAAGCCTCCACACATTTGGGCCAAAAAGTCCCTTCCTTGTCTGTAAAAGAGCTTCCATTCATAAACAAACGCCCTCAACACGACCTTAAACGCCTGACAACTGGCTTTCATTGCGGACACATGTACTTTCAGTGCAGTGGCATCAGAATGAACATTTTGAAAAGTGAACTAAATTGGACTAACGAAGGAAATTCGGTGTGCCAGGCAATCAGCCATGCTGTTTCGTTGACATCTATTGTAAGGCTGAGTACGAGATCTCATGGTCAGGAACCATTCCGTCTTTCCATGATAATGAACGGCCATCATACTTTGCAACAAGGCACAAAATAATAAATTAAGAGTAAAAGTAAGATGTTTAATTTTGTATCAGTTAATATGAACGGGAATTGAGAAAGAACCCTACCACCATAGCATTCTGAAAAGTGTCGCCACCAAACGCAGCATAAATCATGCGATACAATTGTATAACCTGTAGTGATTAAGGCCATAATGAATCTTTTTCTTAATCAAAAATATAAGCAAAAAAACTGGAACAGAGAATTGACCATAGAGTATTTCACGAATGAAGTATTCGTCATCAGATGCCAACTGAACGCTTTTAAGATACAATAAACTATACTATTCGAGCCATGACGTAGAACTACATATAAATCAAATCGCAAATATCATCACAAGAAAAAGAGACTAATGAAAACAGAACCGCATCTTTGTACTGATAGAGGGCTGTAATAAATGTCGTTTTTACATGTGGAGCCTACGCTCTAATTGTAAGCGGTTAAGTTCACCCGATCAATTAAAAAAAACCCGATCCTCTAATTGTAAGACAGACATTGACTGAGATACGCCTTTCGTTCACCGAGAAATAGATCATCAACAATCATACTACGATTACCCGAAACGCCAAAGAGAGAGAGAGAGATGAGAGAGACTGACAAAAATATATAGAGAAGGTTTAAGAGGGAGAGATAAAGAAGAAAATACACCGAGGAAGAAAGGGCATTGAGACGAAGCATTATGCGGAAAATGTATCTATCTTATGGATTCCTCAGCCTAGGTTTTTACTCTTGAGTTGAGGGAGAAGACTTTTTAAAAGGTTTTATCCTTTCTCTTTCTTCGGTATCCGTTGGGGATGTGGGAAAGGAGGGGAGAGAGGGAGGACAGACAAAGGCGAGTGGAAGTTCTATCCGAATGTCTGCGTGTCCACTGTTCGCTGAAACAAATTATAACGAAATGTAAATCAGTAAAGTCATCCAAATTCTCAATAATCTATTTAATTTTATTAATATTTTAGCTATTAATTCAAATACTTATACATATATCAGCATTCTTTTCTCGTAAGGTGTTCCTTCAATTCCAGAGATAAAACTACCTCCGGTTTCTCTTCAGACATCTGCAAAGGCGCTTCAGACTTTGTGGTCGTCATTGTCTGGACCTAAAAAAATGCCAGAATCAAAAAGATAAAGATGAAGAAAAGTATTACATAAATACTCAAAAGTAAAAATAGTTTTACGGGGCCAAACGTTGTGCCGGTTATGTCCGTGATGGCCGTAGTCGCACCCTATAAATAAAGGCGAATAATACCGACATTGAAATAAGCGTCCAGCCATTTCACAAATTGTCCATTTAAAGAAATCTATTTGAAGAAATAGATTGGTGGAAGGGCCCACGCCAGTCTCCGTTGTAGCCTCAAACGCGCCCGTAGAGGACTTGCTTGTCATAACCTTAAAAAGCCGTGGATGAAGAGGAACAGTCTTCAGTAAATATAAGTCCAACCCGAGAGGTGCAACCCGTAGTCCCTTCGGTTGACACACAGGCGAGAATGGCAAAGGCGATGACCGCATTGATCACTGTCACCTATATCAGCACTTTTAATTAGTCTAAACTGAAACGTAGGGAAATGTGTTAGACAATGAGAATAAATGGATGATATGTACCTGAGGCAGGCCATGGCTTGATGTAGACGTTGTCTGGTCTGGAGGCGCTGTCGTTAACATGCTGGTCGTTGGAAGAGTGGATGTCGTTGCTGTCGTTGTTGGAATTGGATTTTCAAGGGCCGCAATAATCTAAATAGGTTGAAATAAACAATTGGTTTCTTTTTTGTCCTTTTCAAAGTATCAATTACATGAAGTGCTCATGTCGAAATCCAAATGGCGACAGTTGTTCGCCACACTCGCCCCAAATTTATTCATCTACATAGTCTTTTGATAATCGTTAATATATTTCGCCTTTCAAAGAGAAGAGTCAGAATAGATTACCGGATCGAGGAGAATGGTGCGGCTGCCAAACTGCTGGTCACCGTATTCTTTGAAGTGCATGATCCGGTCGAGTGCGTCCGGGATCGCAGACAAGTTCAGGCGCACGTCATTGCCTCCGATTGTGCAGCCAAGTTGCCCGAATTCGTCTCTCTGTTCCCACACTAAAACAGTTATACAAATAAGGCATATAACACCACGGAATGAGTGGGCAAAATGAGTTTCAATAGGCCTGCCCAGTATAGACATGGCTCAGTCCTGCAAAAGCATAAACAATATTCTTATATTAATAACCAAAACTATAGATAAACAATCAATTCTAACCCAAATAGCGAGTTCTGTTCGGTTCCAGTTCAGCGTAACAGCTCTGAAAGAGACTCAGGCTTGGCCCCTTCAACTGGTGATAGCAGGATGCATCGTATTGGCGACGGATGCAAGTCTTCTCGACTTCTTCGACGCTGTTCCAGTCGTAGCAATTTCTCTCAATGAAGCCGAATATTGCGGGAAGAAAAAATAAAAATAAACTAAATTTTTCTTTTTTTTTTAGACTTTAAAAATAATTTTAATAACTAATATTTTGCATATATATTTTTACATTATTTCGTAATTGTTCTAAAGTCAGTTATTTCTCACCTTCGTCGTTTCATTTGCCATACATACGCATGCCAGCAAAATGAGGCCGATTTTGAGCAGCAACATTGTACGAGAGACGGAGACGCAGAGAGAAGCAGAAGAGAGACTCGGGGGAGCCAACCAAACACCGGGTGGATATTTGAGCGAAGTGAATGGAAAAAAGAGTTATGGAGAATATAAGCTCGATTTTGTATGCAAGGAGTGCAAATTCCTTCATTCTTGTTTCAAATTTAGAACATCATACTCATTAAGCGTTTTACAGGGTAATCAGATTTTCATTGTCCGAATATGCATTCCAATAATGTTCTAATTAATATACATATTACTCCACGCTCAGCCCGGGCCTGGTTTTGGACATGCCTTGTCAAGATTTACAATAATTAACTTTTGCCGCTCCTTTTGTAGCAATTTGTATTTCCATTTGTGCTAATGTAAACTGCCTTGCATTAAGCAAATTTTTGTTATAACTGAAGACTTTATTAGTATTTGTCAAAGGCGATCAGGGACTTATTACAATGTCCGTATTCTCTTCTGATTCTCGCATATGCGATGCAAGAGTAACCATCTCTTTCTCTCTCTCTTAATTTCGCTCTGAATTCTACACACTTTCGAATTACATGCGATGGTGCCGAGGTTACGCATGTCATTCAACCTCACAAAAAAATCAAGTCCAAAACTCGTCTGTGAAGTGATCGGAAGTCACTTTCGGTCATAATTTTTTTTTTTTGACGGAATTCTGCAAAACGGTTGTTGTATTCGTGTTCTACGTACTGCCGCACGATTATTCTCCCTCGAGGACACAGACAAGCGTCTCTGATATGTCCAGGACATTTTATTGTCCAGGACATTTCAGAGACACCTGGGAGACATGTCAGGGACAAATTTTTAAATTAAAAAAAAATGTTTTCTATTAGGACTACTTTTACGGCTATATCGCATAAAAGACTTGCCATTGAAGTTTGACCGACTCCACAGCAGAAGTATTCTTAAAGGATCACCGAAAAGTCGTTCACGAGATATGAGACATTTTACGTATTTTCGAATAGGTTTCAGCATATAGATAAATGATATGCACATAAAAGACCTCAAAAGAGTTTCACATTCAAGTATATGCACTTGAAAGTGAGACTTTTGAATCAAATTCATATTTGTGTCGCAATGCAAAAATGTGGTGTATACAGTAACTAGGGTACATTTACCATAGCGGGAAGATAAAATTTACAAAGACTTCGCGACTTTGACATTTCAGTGAGCTTAATAAAGTTTTTGTGTTAGTTTTTCTGTAAAAACTTTTAGCTAGAACAAGACGACATCAAAATAGTCAATCAGAATTATCATCCCGCTTTGGAAAAAAAACAATGCATTTGGCAACAAGTGTCACGCTCTTACCGTATATTTTAGTTTGATTCTATGGACTTCCATTCGAGATTTTTGCATGTTTGAACTCATATTAGTAAATTTTCGGTGATCGCCCTTCTTTAAGAGAGGATGTCAGTAAGACTCGAGCAGGGCCCTATTAAAGCCTGCCCTAGGTTTTTTTTTCTAATTTCTTCACCAAAATTGAATACAGTATACAACTCGACGTGGGGAACACAATAGGCTATATTTCAATGTTGAAAAAAAATTTCCGCGCGACACCCAGTACAGTAATCTTTTAAATTAGATTAGTCATAAGTCGCTTCAAACTTATTATTAGACAACCATCGAGCTATCATTGGATAGCTGATTGAAGGGGCTTTAAGTGTTATGTTGATGATGTTTTCATAAAATTTGAATTTGGCGCTAAAAGACGGCCCTAAACATTTTCGAATGTGGTTTTTGGCCAAATTATGCATTTTACATTCATTTCCACAAAACCGCTCCTGCGTATTCTTAAACTACGTGAAATTTGCTACAACATATCTCTCTTTCAAAAGAATTAAAGGTCTCTCTCTTAGTTTCCCAAACGCTTGAACATGATCCGGTGTTAACTGTAACACCGTGCAAGCGCATTCTTCGATCCATAACTGCGCTCAATGGCAATATTACAAAATAGTAAGTATATCATCAAAGAGCTCTCACGGAGATCTTCAAATGTTCCATACATTATTTTATTGAAAAGTTTCAATTTATATGGGAAATTTCGTTATGAACAATTAGAAGGCTTAAAAAACTACTTTAAAAACATTTTCGCCTGTCGAAACATACATCATAAGAAAGAGGATGAAATTTATTACAAGATGAACCCCTTTCAATGGAATTCCATGCATACGATCTTTTGTTATAAATCATAAACCTAGTGCCAGTCGCGTCGCTGTCATTTCGCCCAAGAATTTACATTTTAGGTTATTCGAATTAGAATATTCCAATTACTTTTTTCTAAAGTTTTTCCAAAAGGCCTTGTTATCCTACTCTCTTGGCTTATAACAAAAGATCGTATGCATGGAATTCCATTGAAAGGGTTCATCTTGTAGCAAATTTCATCCTATTTCTTTTGATGTATGTTTCGACAGGCGAAAATGTTTTTAAAGTAGATTTTTAAGCCTTCTAATTGTACAGAACGAAATTTCCCATATAAATTGAAACTTTTCAATAAAAGTATGTATGTAACATTTGAAAATCTCCGTGAGAGCTCTTAGATGATATACTTACGATTTTGTAATATTGACATTGAGCGCAGTTATGAATCGAAGAATGCGCTTGCACGGTGTTACAGTTAACACCGGATCATGTTCAAGCGTTTGGGAAACTAAGAGAGAGACCTTTAATTCTTTTGAAAGAGACATATGTTGTAGCAAATTTCACGTAGTTTAAGAATATGCAGGAGCGGTTTTGTGGAAATGAATGTAAAATGCATAATTTGGCCAAAAAACACTTTCGAAAATGTTTAGGGCCGTCTTTTAGGGCCAAATTCAAATTTTATGAAAACATCATCAACATGAAAATTAAAGCCCGTTTAATCAGCTATCCAATGATAGCTCGATGGTTGTCTAATAATAAGTTTGAAGCGACTTATGACCAATGTAATTTAAAAGATTACTGTACTGGGTCTCGCGCGGAAAATTTATTTCAACATTGAAATATAGCCTATTTTGTTCACCACGTCGAGTTGTATACTGTATACAATTTTGGTGAAGAAATTCGAAAAAAAATTCCTAGGGCAGGCCTTGATCAAACGATACGGACAGGCTCTCTTAAGAGAGTCTGTTTGAGATATTCGACCATGGCATGTTCAGGGGATTATGGTCCGTGAACATCTAGCTTGATGACCATGTCGAAAATTTTTTTGTATCCGAATGACTTCAAACTAAGCAAGGAAACTAAGCAAACTTCAAGGTCCCTTAATGATGAATCTGAAAAGCATAATAAGAAAGCCCAAGTTTGCAGGGAGATTATGGTCTGTGAACATCTAGATTGATGACCATGTCGAAAATTTTTTGTATCCGATTGACTTCAAACTAAACGAGGATAGACCCGTCTTCTTGATGTTGGCCAGCAGGCCCTGCCAGACTTGCTCGCGTGCCAGGTCGGGATACATGTACTCGGCGACTTCCGAACAGAGCACTACTGTCGAAATGATCTGCAAGAGAAGAAAGGATTGCCACAACTGTTTCTGTATCCTTTCTAAAAAAAATAATACATATTTCGAAAGCAAGAGTGCTAGAGGATAGGCAGTCTCGGTACACCGAATATGTACCCAGAAACCACCCAGCGCTGATCTGATGCCGCGGATGTCAAAAGCGATACAAAATTCTACAAAGGCATAAAAAAGTTGTTGTTTGTTCACTGCTTTTGCCTACTAGTTGAACGAACGTCGTGTAGAAAAATAATGGGCGAAAAAAAAAGAAAAAAAAGGAACTAGATTCTAAAAAATTGGCATTTAAAAGAAAATGTTGGCGCATGCTGCGCCACCGTAACAAAGGTGTCAACGAAGGTGGCTGCGCTGGACGAGTTGGCAAGGATGGCTTTGATCAGCTCGATAGAACGCACACTCGGACTCTTCTTCTTCGGATCGACGGACGGGGCACTCTCGGCAGAAGAGAGAACGGCGACTAGGCAGAGGAATTTTTTGGGGCCTTTCTTTGAATAATTGTTACAAGCAGATGCCCCATGCTTTTAACTGATAACAAAAAATCCTAATGTTTTTATTTCTAATGAAATAGGTCAACTTATAGCAAATTTCACGCTCTTTCTTCTAGTTTATGTTTGGACGTGTGAAAAGATTTTTAAGCACCTTTTTTAATCCGCGGACGTGCTGATTTGTACAGCCTCGCCGAAATAATCGATCAGGAAACATCAAAGACTTCATAAGTTTTATAACTCCTATAGTGCATTCGAAAGCTCTTTTCATGCTCTATACAAATATGTAGGTTTGGTTCTGGTAAAATGAGAAATAATTTTTCTGCACCCTCTCAAACTTCAACGTCTATAAATACTTTAGAGTTGGAAATTTTCAAAATTTTCTTTTTTTATTGTTTAGAGCAATATCTTGGCTATTGAGATGTAAATTTTCGTTTATATATCTCAACAAAGCGCTCCGCAGTGATCCCAGACGTGCATCCAACTCGCCTACCAGCGCGGCGAGCCCCATATTTCAAGCCTTTATAGCTAACGAAAACCGCATTTTCCGATCCTTAGACCACTTCCAATCGATTCCTCATATCAGAAAGCACCTATTAAGAACTTTTAAAGAAAATCTAAGCTGGTCGATTTTGGCCGGGTCCCCGGGAACTAAGCTTCTTTTTGATTCTCTCGCAAATCGCGTCATATATGACAGTGCAAGCTAAAAAAGCGGTCATTTTTGCGTTTTCGACCCGTTATGCGCACTTTTTTGGAATATTCCACACTTTATTGGAATATTCCACACGAATATGCCAAATTGGTCAAAAAGTACATGCACATTTGTGCGCAAATGTGCATATCGGGTCGAAAACGCAAAAACGACCGTTTTTTTTAGTTTGCACCGTCATATATGTATGTACAGAAGTAAGTGCTTTTGCGCCGTTAATGTTTTAGCTACAAATGCTCTGAAACGTTCAAGTCGTGTAAGATAGCACAACAAAACGTCAGTTGCTGCCTGTAAGTGATTTCATTGTGCATTCTTTATTTAAACTCATTTTTACTTATTTTCCTAGTATTCTTTCTAACCACTTTTTTCATTAAAGTTACGCCAAACTTGCGTACAATTCGCTTGGCATCTGCGAGATCTTCGATGTGCGCGCAGCAAAAGATGCTATCATTCGAACACAGCAGTTTCCAGGAGTTAATAATGGGTACTGCTATCTTCTCTCATTTCTTCGAAGTTGGTTAGACTGACTGTTCAACATGGACTGTATTATCTCCCTTGAAACATGAAATAGGTATTCGTGTTTCCAGGATGGAAATCATTCTTGACACGAGCGCACAAAATTTAACAGGTGCGTCTCTTTATCGATTTCTAATAATACAATGTCCTTTTTTTTACAGTCGAAGGCTTCCAGATCTTTATTGGCGATTTCGAGCCAACGCTTACTAGCTCTAGTGAGGTAGGCTTGTTTTAATTTTTTTTGTAATTTTAACTTGGGCTACAATATTAAACTATTTAAAAAAATAATATCGTTCAGCCAATTGTTGTCAAATCAGGAAGAATTTCCAACGTTGAGCTCTCAGTGAACCAGGTCATTTTGCATGAGATGTCTAAAAGTGTGCGCAATTAAGTAAACCAATTAATTGATTTGCAGTACTCGCTTCTTGACCAGGACAACTGGGGCAACTGTACATCGAAGTGGCCTAAGGGATACGAAACAGCATTGAGCAACTACACGTCCGCCGGCTGCATTGCAAAATGCAAGGCGATGTTAGCCGCTCTTTCAAAACTTTTAGTCTAACAAAAACATCCAGCTTATAAGCTGGTGAGCTACATAGGATATTGCCTTGTCAATGACTATGTTCATGGAACACTAATCATATTTTTCAGGAGGTACAATAGACATTGCGGATGTTCTCCACAAGTGTTCAACCTCGACAAATGTCAAACGTCTCGATATTGTGGACAGAGATTGTCTAGCTCCTTTTTCCTTGCAGAATATACCTCATGCACAATAGAGCAAATGGACGACTGCAGGAAGAGAGTTGATGATGGTTTAGCTGAATTTCCTTGAGTAAACTGTTGGGAAATGAAAAAGTGAAGCGAACAAAATGAATAAATTGAGAAGTCCAAGAAGATTCGTCAAAGAGAACATGCAGCGACTGGAGTGCAATCGAGTGGAGTTCGTGACGCGGGAGTCGCCGAGCAGCTCTTATGCTGACGAGCTCGTGCTGAGTCGTTTCCGAGAGCATACGTGAGAAATCTTAATTAAAATTTTTTCACATTTTATTTTCCCTTATGTAAGTTTTAGCTATATATAAGCATTTTTGTCGCAAGATTATGCGTTTTATGTGTCCTTGAAGCGATTTGGCTGGCGTTAGAATATTCTTCAAAGAACTCGCATTCGTGCAGTATACGCAGCTGCACGCCATAAGCTTTTCGCAACTTATCTGTCAGTTGTTTAAACTGGCATAAATATTTTCATTTGTCAGTTTCGTAGAATTGCGAATACATTTAAAATTGCGTGATAATCTCTGTCCTTGAGGCAATATTGGCGGCAACCTGGACATGTTCCTCGGCCTGAGCGTTTTCACAATCCTCGAGACGATCATATATGCTGCAAAGATCGCATGGCTTGCCTTCTCTCGGCGACGACGGAAAATGGTTGCTGAAAAGTGCAAGCAGGTTCCATTAGCTCCTTGCAATGTTCATTTAATATATATGTTATAATCATCACAAAATATACTAAACGAATAGTATTAAATGAAAAATTGTCTTGCTAAATAACAGATTTTCCAGAACGACTCGCCTCCTGCCACTGATTCTGGAGCTTAATCGAATATTAACGTTTTATATTGGGATCCCTTTTCCAGTCCATCTTAGAAAAGACTTTCAAGGAAGTTTTAGTATGTTGAGCGCAAGTATCCTATGAACTATTCTGATGTCGCCGATTGTATGTATACACACACACATAAGCTGCATAAGCTAAGTAACGAATTGTTATCACTTCCTATAAACAACATCTACCAGTATGTAAATGTATTCCGTGAACATTTAGTAAAACATCAGATGCTCCCCAAACTACTGGGGTCAGAACGCTGTGGTGAAGTCTTGGCTTTCTAATGTCACTGCACTGAAAGTACATGTGTCCGCTATGAAAGCCAGTTGTCAGGCGTTTAAGGTCATCCTTGGATTTTACTAATCTACGGACATGGCCCGTGAATTAAAATTTTTATTTTGATGTTTTCTCAAGTTGCGGTCGAGTTTTCCTTAGGACGCGTATGTCCAAAAATGTATACCGCATAGGAAAATGTTCCTAATTTGTGGGCAATACATTTGTGAGAAATGAACCGATGCTGCTGCTCGGAACGCTGTGCATCACGTGGCATTGGCAGGAGTCTAATTCTGGAGAATATACATACATACATGGTTGTTGAGTACTTCAAGGCTTTTCTGGAATATATTGGCGCTTAAACGAATTGATCCCCTTCGAAAGAGCGGGGAATATGTATCAAAATTGTAATTAAATCCTCATCTGCGTTCCCAATCATTTTATCGCAATAACAGTCTTCCCTCTCAATCACATTCCTTTCAATCACAGTCATGGTTCTCTTCATTTGCGAACAAGCAAAAATGAGACAAGGAGTAAATGATAGCTTCTAGCGCATGAATGCTTTATTAGATCTCAGAACTATGATTTTAGAACTATGACACGACAGCGAGTAACGCGATGATTTCAAAGAGAAAGCAAACGCCGAGGGCGAGGAGAATTCCGCCAAAGCTGCCTACTATCGAGAGCATCCGTGAAAACTTTAAATAATATATTCTCTTTTTTAGTTATATGATTGATTATAAACAAATTAATTTGTAAAATTCAATAATAAAATAAAAAATTAAAATACTAAAATAACAACTAAAACCCAATCTTAGGCACTTTGGCTCTACCGTCATTTCTCGCTCTTCTACGTGGACGAGCGTGTTCTCGTGGAGAGCAAAGACGATGCTCACGAGGATTACGTCATCACCCGTAGCCGTGTTCTCGTGGAGAGCAAAGACGATGCTCACGAGGATTACGTCATCACCCGTATTTGCTCGAAGCCTGAGCAAATGTAATCATAATTTAGGAAAAAATTACTTTATTTTTATTGTTTTTTTTTTTTTAATTTTTAAATATATTTTTCATATGATTAAATTTATTTTTTTCAATTAAAAAAAATATATACTAAAAAATTAACCGAAAGAGCTCCTTTCGACAGAGCAATATTGTACTCGGAGAAGTGACACGGTTGACGACATCCTGACGAGCACTCTGGCCATGCCGCGTAGTTCTCTCCACGCGTGGACAGCGTAGAGAGCATAAATTTATTTTTTTTAATTAAAAAAAATATATATTAAAAAATTAACCGAAAGAGCTCCTTTCGACAGAGCAATATTGTACTCGGAGAAGTGACACGGTTGACGACATCCTGACGAGCACTCTGGCCATGCCGCGTAGTTCTCTCCACGCGTGGACAGCGTAGAGAGTATGCAGGATACTGTATATAATGCATAATAAATAAGCTTTTTTTTTTTTTCGAATTTAGGACGATCATTATGTACATACATAATTAACAATTAATAATTTATCGTTGTGTCAGGCCGATTGTGGGATGAGCACAGGGATGTTATTATTGGCCGAACGTCAACTTCATACATAATAAACGCTTTAAATTTAACTATTTTAGATTGTTTTTTTCATTATTCGAATTATGGGCCCACATTAGGACAGTTCGCTTATAAGCAACAGATTAGTTCCAATTCTTCAAAGTAAACAAATAGTCCAAGTCATTCCTAACATTTACTGATGCCGCAAGCGGTCGACTCAGTAGGCCGCTGATAAGTCGCATCCATGCAGCCGCACTCCGCTTGCAGCACGTCTTGGTAGCACGAGCGGTAGCAGCCCTGCGTTTGTCTCACTTTCATAGCTCTGGTCATTTATACGAATAATGTCACATAAAAACAGCTATTCTTGTATTGAAGAAGCATTTCTGGGAATGCTTTTGTTGTTGAAATGAGGTGAGAAGACCTCGAGTGTGAAGGCGCCCGGGTAGTACGAGTGAGCTCGGCCGCCATTTGTAAGCACGCCATCGGAATGAGCGCAGACATCTCTTGACGTGGTTGACAAGAGATTATAATCATTCTGCAAATGTCACTCCTTCAGCGTAATTATACTGTATTTTAAAACTCCATCCATGCACTAAATACTATCCCTAAGAAATATGAATGAAGGATTTCATAAAATTCAGCTAACTCTCGAAATAACTAGGCCAAAATTTCTCCTCAACGGTTGCACCACGACTCTGAATTTAAATTTTTTTTAATCATAATATAAATAATAAATTCGTCAAGCCTGCCGCACCCCGGACTCTCCGCAAGAATGATGGAATCCGTGGAATGCACAAAGATACGCATGGAAGCAGTGTCCGTCCATGGAAAGTATTCAGATTGATTGATGGTCAGAGCCGTAAAGATTCCTGTTTAGTTTTGATAATTCCATGGTTATTTAGTGGAAAAAAAGAGATTTACAAGGAAAACAGACCTCCTCGACTCCCTGTCATTCTCAACTGATAGAAGAAACTTCCGTTAAAGTAATTGAAAGCGAAGCAGTTTCCCATCGAAGGGTCGTACGTGCGGTGGAGCGAGCTATTTAAAGATATTTAAATGAAGAAGAAAAAGGGAGTCAAGGAGAAGGTTTACGGTAAATTGATCTACGAACCTAAGCGCAATCTCTTTCCTCTCGAAACTGAAGAACTGAAACATATCCGATACATCCCATGAGAAGGCTTAGAGTTGCTCAGGCGAGTATCTGGCCAGCATGGATGGCACCAAGATACTCATTGCCGCAGAGTTGCTGCCCGATTGATCTACCGCCTAAAATCTATTTATTTGTCAGCTAAGTTAGAATGGTTCTTTAAAAAAAACGATTAGATCAAAATTGGTAAATAAAATAGACGGTAAAAAGAATATTTTTTCCCTAACAGATAAACCTGTCTAATGATATTCATGCCATCTTCTCCATAGCTTGTGCCGAGGACAGCAATCGTGGATAGTGCTAAAAGAAGCGTATCATGATTTTCTTTTCTATTTTTTATTTTTTTCCTTTTTTGTCGACTCACGATATTCGCAGAACTCGCCAGTTCGATTCGTCGAGCAATGGCAGACGGTTTCGTTGCCGGGCGACGACTCGCAAGTGGCTGCTGCGTCTGCCACGACGCACTTGTTCTCATAAAAATGCCCATTGCTCTCGATATATCCACCGCAGTCTAGAAGGAAAAAAAATTTTCTAAACGATTTCCTAAAATTTTTTATATTCTACTTTGTTCTCCAACTAGCATATTCTTATTTCCTTTTTAATAGTATATTCTAATTTATTTTTGAACTAACCTATTCTGATTTTTTTCAACTCGAATATTCGAATTTCTTTTTGAACTAGCATGTTCCTATTTTTGAACTAGCATATTCTAATTCTTTTTTGAATTAGCATATTCTAATTTCTTTTCTAGCTAGAATATTCTCATTTCATTTTCTCACTGGATGCTCCGGTCGTTGTCGTAGTTGTGGGAGTGGCCGTAGCGGTGCTAATTGAGGACGAAGTTGACTCGGTCCCTGTTTTATAGCAATTTTCGAATAACTTAATCCATTAAATATGCTAATGATGCATGTCGAGACATCGGTCGTGATGCTAGAAATTGAAAACATAGATGAAGTGGTCGCTAACGTATTGGTGAAAATATGGCAATAACTACATATGTATTAGAAGTTTTGTTTTTAAAATAAATAAGAAAATATGAAACTATGAAACCTGTCTGGGCAACGGTCGTAATGCTAGAACCAGGAACTGTCGGTGAAGCTGCCGCTGAAGTAGTGGTGCTATTATCTATATACATATAAGACGGTTTCTCAGTTTAATAAGAAATACAAACCGTGTAATATTCTAAAAACAAATAATGGAACCGAAAAATTAAAAGATTTCTCTTGCCGGACGCAGTTGACGCCGTTGTGCTTGGCCCGGCGCTTGGCAAATTTGTCGAAGCCGTAGCAGAAGTCCCTTCGGCCGTGATGGTGGTGGTCGTTTGCGCGGTCGTCGTTGTGGTTGCTGAGAAGAACCAGATTCGTGTCCTTTTAGTGATAAAAGTGGTAGAAATCTCTCGGAATCTTATCTCTTGAACATCGCAGACGTGTTACAGATCTGGTTACGCTTAAAATGTTGATCCCACTGTACCCTCCAGATATTCCCCCAATCTGCGGGGGTCACTCTTTGAAGCACTTCACTCTCTTCGCTCCAGTCAAGTTCTTCCCTTTCAGTGTCATAGTTTCGTACTTGTTGTGCCAATACATATAATTGAATCCGTGTACTTTGTTAGTGTATGCGATAAAGAAGTTCAATTACCGGACGCGGTTGTGGTGATGGTCAAAGTTGTTGAAACCGTAGATGCCGTCGCATCTGACGGTGTAGTGGTCATTGGCGTGGTCGTAGTTGTGGATGTGGTGGTTGTTGAAAAGAAATAGGTTCGCGTAAACTTAAAAAAAAGTATATTTTTTAGGACAAATATTATTGCAGAAATAGCCAAAGACTGAATTTTGTACAATTTTGCTATACAGTAATTTCGAAATTTACTCGCAACTGAGCACGTCGCTTCTGGGCTATAGTAGAGTATTTGCCCAGAGTCATCGAAGCGATATAGTTCATTGTCGCTGAAGTAGCAGCTTGCAGTTGGCGAAGTGGTTGCCCAAGTACCACTTTCTTTCAAAATCTAGACAAATATAGTTTTAATTCTAAAATGAATGAATGGTCTCCGGTCCAATCTTTCACGTTCAAACCTAGGAATGTTATTTTTTTTAAATAAAGACTAAACCAAAAATGGCTTCATGAACTTTTTTCATAATAATTTTTTTTCTTTTTTTATAATGTTTTGACTCTCTTACCAGTAGCTGGCTGCCTGTGGGGCATGAGACGGTTTTGCACGGGTTCTCGGTGTTCTGCTGCACCAAAGAGGAGTCGCCAGAGTAGCCGGACGGACAACTCGCGGCTAGAGCTATTGGCGTGCAAGTGAGGCAGTAGCCGATTCGATCTAATCAATTGATAGGTTTTCACTCGTGATCTGATCTTCTATGTCTTCTGCAACATCATATACATATAGCACGAAATAGCAGTAATCCTTTTTGAATATGATAAAAGTATCATCTCGTCCTATATTCAGGTAAAAGAGCGCGAGTTCAAAGTGTAGCTTTGTGCTTTCTCAGAATCTCGGCTGACTCCATTCGGTCGGATCGTATGCGGTGACGCAAGTGCATGAGATGGGGTCCGTCATCCAGACAATATTGCGGTATGCGCCATCGTAACTGCCCCACGTTTGCTGAATGGATAATACCCATCATTGAGAAAGGGAGAAATGAGAGTGAAAGAGACTGGAAAATAGTACAAACATGGGACACGATTTGCGAGAGAATCATAAGGAATACATGCGGCAGGGAATCCGGCAAAAATCGACCTGCTTGGATTGTCCTCAAAAGTTCCTTATTCATAGGTGGTGCTTTCTGATGTGATGAATCGATTGGACGTTTTCTAGGAAATGGGTTTCCTAGGAAGGCTTGATATAGCTGGGGAGGGGAGAGTTGAGCGCACGCCTGGGGGTCACTCTGACATACACACATTCATACATACTACCAACCCCCCCCCCTCCCGCGGAGAACCGCATACTTCAGCGATTTCCGCTTCCTTGAGCACGACCAATCGATTCCTCATACAAGAAAGCTTTTGAAGAAATAAAAGCTTATCGATTTTGCGCGGCCCTTGCCCTTTTGATACTTTCGCAAACCGCGCCATACATACATACATATATTTCGACAATATCTACTTGGAACGAACATCATCTTGACAGGCAAGAATTCCAGATTCGTCGTTGCCGTCGTCGTCAATCTGAATACGTTAAATAGCATGGAATTTTTATTATTCCATGAACTTGAAAAGGCACTAATTGTAAGAAAAATACTTACTAGGTATTATTTCCGATAATTGTGGATTGCATTACATTTAGCAGAATTTGTCTTCTTCTCTTTATTTTACCTATGTACTTTTTTTTCATAACTTCCTTTTTACCTTCAATCGAGCTACCAAGTAGACACATATGTGGGACCCCTAATGATGTGTCTAGTAGACCCCGAGGGTCCCTAATGATCTACCAGGTAGGCCACAAAGGGTTGCCAATCTGGCTGCGAGTCGTTGTTGCCGCGAAAAAAATATCTAGGTCAAATTTCGGGGGGAGGCGTTGTTGCCGATTTGGAAAAGGGGGGGAGTCGTTGTTGCCGAATTGCCTACACGGAAAAATATGTCAGCTCCTTGTCGTGGATGTATTTTCTAAATCGGCAACAACGACTCTTGCGGTCGATCGGCAACAACGACTCGCAGCTTGCCAATCTGTCTCTGACACATCGCAGGTATCCAACGGTGCAGAGGAGCAAGTCGCGGTCGTTCGGCGTGGCGATGTAGCACGCGCTGCTATCATGTGAGTCCGACACCCACAGGTCACACGAAGGCACGGTGCAGTCGTGCTGCGCTTAACGCCAAACATTCGACAATCAATTTTAGATATCAAAATGGAGAAAATATAAAAGATAAGCCATTTTCATTACCTAATTTAGATTAGCTACATATTACCTTCTACAACTCTGGCGAGTTCGAAGAGACCGCACAGAAGACACAGCAGCATCAGCTCTGAAAACTGTCATAATGAGTAGATTATGTTGAAAAGGAGAAAGTATGAGAAAGCCACAAGGCTAGCACAGCCGTGCAGACAATGTGCGTTTGAGCATTGGGCATGGTCCTGACGAACCTTTCCTATTCCGTGGCAGAGTTTTTATTCAGCTTCCTTCTTATTCAATCTTCTCCACATGCTCCCAGACTCACAACTTTACATCACCCCCCCCCCCCCCCCCCCGCCCCCCCCCCCACCCAACATCTCGACCAAAAAGTTCCGTGTCTGTAAGACTGCTTCCATTCGAAAACAAACGCCCTCTCAACGTCCTAAAAAGGCCTGACAACTGGCTTCTTTCATTACGGACACATGTACTTTTTTGTGCCGATACAAAGCCAAGTATCCACATGGCATTGGCTGGAGGCAAATTCTGGAGAATTGTGTTAAAGAAGGCTTCAAGATCCTCTTCAAATATATTGGCGCTTAAACGAATTGAAGCACTACTAAACAACTGCCATCTTGTTTCGATCAATGCATATTATATATTTGTTTTTGTTGTTGATATAATGATTAATTTGTATATTAATTGTTTTTCAATATCCATTTCATTAAGGTCTACGTTTCGTTTTTTTTTGGCAGTTGTCAAACTACAGGTCTTTTGATAATAAATTCGCTGTTTAAATCAAATTTTAAATCACGACTACAGCTCGCGTTCCTTTTAGTTCTTTATTTCCATAGTCAATCACTCCACTAAGCCCTTGTTCACTTTCTGTACTTTTCTTTTTTCTCTCCCTCTCTCTCCTTGTCTTTCTTCTTATTGTTAGTGTAAGAAAAAGAAATTTCACAGAAGAAACCCTTTGATCTGCGTGTAAATTTTAAAGAAATTTGTCAGTATGGATCTCTATCTTTCTCTTTCTTTATCTCTCTCTCTCTCTTTCTCTTTTTCTGTCACAACAAGCCGTGTTAGGGATATCTTGAATATCTTTTTGACTTCTGTGACGAAATATGTAATAACAAAGGGGAGGGGATTAAACAATTGATCAGAAGGTTTTTATTTCTAAGATTTTATGGCCGGCCGTCAACATCTGTGGCATAAAAAAATGCGAAAAATGTCTTTTTCCCTTTCCTTCACCCTCTTCCTCTCTCATTGGTTGTACAGACTCAAAATGCAAAGGATTTGTTACAGGTTTATTAGAGCAAGCTAAGCTTCGACAATTTTCTTACATTAACATGAATATGGTTTTAAATAAGGCAATATTGGACTTGCAAGAAAGAGCAAGAGAATGACACTGTGAGAATTCACGGCCCGGATTTGACTCAGTCTGAGTGAGAAATAAGTAAACGCCGTTCTGCTTTCTTTCAGCACTGTTTCATCTGTTCGTATTCCCATGCAAGGCCAATTCGACGATTCTTAGCTTGGCCGTGTTACCAGCACATGAACACGAGCGTCTAAACAAAACAATGTAGTTCAAACAAAAAGAATATAGTATGTAAATAGAATACTTACATATAGTGTATATAAATCACTCACCTTTCCGTAAACCCTCAAAGTCATGGTGATGCCACAAGGGCATTGAGGTCTCTTCTTCTGTAACATTGAAGTAAATAAATTCTCAGTCGTCTCAGTCCCTGCAGTCTTCTTTGAAGAAAGTGCACTCTTCTTCTTAGAAGATTCGTTTGTCATTGTCTGCCAGGTCACCGTCTTCTTTCTCTGTAAAATCAAAATAAATATTATTAAATAAAAATAATGAGATATTATTTTTAAAGATGTTATTAAAACATAACCTATTAATATTAAATGTAAAAAATATTAACATGTAATGAAAAAAACATTATCTATAACCTTGTCGTTCGACGAATGTGGCTGTTCTTCGCTTGAAGAAGAAATGATCTCATCCTTCTTCTTGGAAGATTCGCTCGTCTTTGTCTGCCCGGTCAGGACGATTCCCGTCGGGATTCTCGACTTGTGATATTTCAACAGGTCAAGAACGCGGTGAACTAATTCCTGGGCCTAGAAAAAAAATAACTGGACAAAATTTCAACGGGGAGTTTTGGACATAGAAAAAATTCGACATCTTAATTGTTTAAATACTGATCGATAACATGGGAATCAACAGGACCATTCTTTCTTATTGGAGTGGAATCGATTACTGTAGAGTAAAAGTCGCTCTTCACCATTCGAGGTACTCATGCCAATGTATGGCTGCAGTCTAAGAAGTCGTGTGTATGACGACAGAAACAATGCGGTCGCATTTATGGCGACAGTATCTGAAGCCGTACAAACAAGGGGTTAACACATCATCGCTGAAATGGCAATGACGTCACCGCGTACGAAGAATGATATGGAATCTCCCTGACAATGATCACGCCGCGAGGGCGGTGCGGTTTCATCGCGAAATTGCATCAACAAACAACCACAACGACAAAATTTCTGTTGCAGAATGTTTGCGCACGTTGAAAAATGAGAGCCAACAAAATAATGACGAGGATGAATTTATGGAGATAGGAGTTCATAGCGGCTTGTGAGATGGATGGGATTTATTGTATTAAGGTGTTTAGTGCCCCCGAGAAGGTACTTGTGTGTGAACACATGTATTTACATTTACATAAATATGGTTTCATAATGTCGTTTGTGGGTGTTTTCTATATTGACCTGAATGATGAAATATTTGTTTTTTATCTGAGAAGGTAGCCAAAAGTAATTATAAATAGGAAGATTTTATACGGAGAATAAATGACAATTCCGTTTCCATTGTTGCTTGAGAAGGTAGCGGACTCAACGCCAGCCTCCACGTCTTCCTAAACACCATCGCTAGCTTTGACGCGAGCCAGCCGAATAGTAATCAGAAAATCAGAAACACTCATTTACTAATTTGTTTGGAAAAAGAGAGGATAAATGTTTTAGCTTTTGTTTATGTAAAAAGTAATTGTGAACTACCAATTATTTAAGAAAAAATTCAATAGGTCTGAGAATAATCGCCCAACAGCAGAGGCCATTTCATAACTTTTTCCTCGAAATTGCATATGGTTTCTCCACAGTTTTATTCGGAGAACAAACGATTTATTCGGCTTTAGGATTTCGTAGTTCGAAAGGTTAAACGACGCCCAGAGAAATGAGCAAAGTGACTGCGAGGAATGCCACGCCAACCCAGAAGAACTGCAAGCAAAATGTAATTAAAAACGAACGTTTGAAAATTGGGAAAAAATGGTTTTATGTAAACAATGCAGACAAAAATATCTTTCAGATATGATTAGATAAATAATCAGATACCGGAAATGTGTGGATGGGCCTCAAATACGGATGTGGAACAAACGCACTAAAATGATCGAGGATGCGAACGGTTGTTGAAAATAAACTTCTTTTTACCATAAGAAATATTTGTTGTTCAGAGTCAACGTCGAAGATTTCGTCATTACATTACTTATACTATTCTATTTCCTCCAAGCTTTCCTACTGACTTCTCAGAGGCTACAGAAGCCGAACTTGAATTTTCGACTTCTGTGATATCCGAAGTCTTGAAATCGATGACATCCGAAGTCTTGACATCGGTGGACGAAAGACGAAGTCGCAGAGAGCGAAGCAGAAGAGAGACTCGGAGAAGCCAACCAAACACCGGACGGAGACTTGAGTGAAGTGAGTAGGAATAAAAGTTCCAGTGAAATGCGATAATAGATTTTGTATGCAAAATACTGCATAGACGTAAGGCTTGCTTTAAATTTAGAACATCATTCTAAGGACGCCAAAGGGGTAAGCAGATTTTCTTGATGCGAATGTATTCTCAGGTAATTTTTTTATTAATAAATACATACATATTTCTTACATATAATAATAGTCTTAAATTACATTTACAAATTGCTATATACGTTTTTTAAAAGAATTGTTACAATATATACATTTATTGCGGTTACACTGCGGGTTGCAAACGCATTAGCGCGTGAGCTTCTTCGGAGCTTTTTTGGCGGACGCTTTACTTACTCGAGCTCGACGAGCATGTACCCAAAAAAAGTCAAAAATATTTATTTTTTTAATTTATTTAAAATATATTTTAAAGATACTAATTTTTACCAAATGAACACAGATGGGATGATACCACTTTTGCAAGTGGAAATTTAACAGTCTGGAAGCTGCGAACGAAGTTTCTTTTTTCTGTGCGTTTGGCGATGCACATTCGGACCCGATTTTGGATAGAACTCGCAACATCATACGCGCGAAAAAGTGAGTGAACAAGTGATAGCGGGTTACGGTAGGGGGAGGAGAGGGTACGGTATGACAACAGAGAGGGTATGTATAGCCGGCCGGCTCGGCCGAGGCGGTTATGTCTGAACGGGATGGGTGAAGGCAAGAGTCGGAGAGAGATAAGAGACGGAGAGATTGTAGAGTCGAAGAAAAAGAGTAATGAAGAGAGAAAGAGCAGAGAGAAAGAAAGTATATCCAGGGAGAAGTCTCCGGGAGAAGATCTGTTATCGTTTGAGTTTTGTTCACAGATAATACTAAAGTGGGAGAGAGAGAATGCCACTGCGAGATATCGCGCCTTTCATCTATGAATCTGCCTTCTTAATCGTCGCAAACAAGTCCTCTCTTTGAATAAAATGCACAATATTCGAGGGCTTTTTATGATCATCGAACGAGAAAAGTATGTTGTCTTTTTCAAACGGATAAACAGGAATACTTCGCGTCTAATAGATCTTAGATTGATTTTAACGATATGACTCATTAGAACGGATTGTTTTCCAGATTTAGCCCGGCAGAAGCTGGAAGAAAAAAAATATAACAAGTTATTGAAAGTGAAAAGATCATGCGAAACTGAAGCATTGAAGGGATGAGGGAAGAAACGTACATAAAGAGAGTGACAGTGGTGAGAGAGAAAGAGAGAATCACCATACAGAGAGAGAGAGATTGACAGAGAGACAGAGAGAGAGAGCGAGAGAGAGAGAGAAAGAGAGAGAGAGAAAGAGAGAGAGATAGAGAGAGAGAATGAGAGAGAGAGAGAATAAGAAGAGAGATTGAGGGATAAAGAGAAAAAGAGAAAAGGGCACTGTCTGAGGCATGATGGGCTGACTCATCCGGCTAGTTGGTTCAGAGTGTTTACTTGTCAGCGACACTTCATAAACTGTAACATGCTCTTGGCAACTTTTATTTTAGTATTGACACACATTATGGGGAGGTTTTAGCAAAGCTTTATAAAAAGGACGATGTCCGTCAGTTTGCAAATAATCGCATAGACGAACGGCCGATCCGTCTTGAAAACTCGATTTCCTGAAAATGGCAAACTGCTACATACTGTAGTAAATTATAGTAGCCAAAGTGTTTCCCAAGTTGTGAATGGAGTTGGGAGCTCCCAGAATTATACAAGGATGCATTGAACAGGCCGAGCAAGAGAGAGAGAGAGAGAGAGAGAGTTGAAGGGTAAAAAAGAGCGAGATAAGAAAATAATTGTAAGAAAGAGAATTGAAAATGAAGAAGCGACGTGAAGGATGCATTGGCCCCTCTCCTGATTCGCTGAACGCGTATTTTCCCACACTCTAAACCGACCTTCAAACGTGCTCACCTCCTTTGCTGCATAAGAAGGATCTTGGTAAACGCAAAGATAGGGAGAAAAGTTTCCTGATCCATATATTCACCTGAGTTACCTTCATTATATCATGGCAAGCTCAGGTACTTTTATAGGCTATTCCAGTAAATATATCTAAAGCATACATACATATATGACGGTGCCAACTAAAAAAACGGTCGTTTTTGCATTTTCGACTCCTTATGCACACTTTTTTGGAATATTCCACACGAATATGCTAAATTTGTCAAAAAGTACGCGTACTTTTTGGCCAATTTGGCATATTTATGTGGAGTATTCCAAAAAAGTGTGCACAACGAGTCGAAAATGCAAAAACGACCGTTTTTTTTAGTTGGCACCGTCATATATGTAATAGAAAAAGCAACAGCTCATTCGTAGTGATGTCAATGTTTCTTTATTTTTTATTATATTATGTTTCAGTCGAAGAGAGACACAGGCAGCAGTTGTTTATTGAAGAAAATTCTCTCTCGAACCATGACGAATATTCTAATAACACTTTTCAAACACAATTAGCTTTTGAAAAACATGGATAAACTGTCTCAAATGGTTGAATAATATTATTATAGGAAATACACATACGAGACTATAACAATCAACTTGAAATCCAATTTGATAAGACAACACTCTTTACAGGTCAGCAACTCCTGCCTCAGTGTAGTATATTCGGGAGTTACTGCTCCGGAACAATCGTTCTTAGTAAGTACTCTGTATGATTTTCGTTAACTTTCCATCAATGCCTTTCGATGGCCTTGAACGTGTGCAGGTTGTGAACACGCGCTGTAATCAAGATGGGGAAAAAGGTCCGAAGTACACGAGAAGAAGAGAAGGACGATCTGGCGGTGGCTTACTCAAGAATCTTTCAGTAATTTTTTTAAAATGTCTTATTTCATAATCTTCCTTTTACATTTTCAAACAAATCAAAATGGATATGCGCTTCATCTCTCTGTGATAGTCCAAGTGAAAACGAACTAATAATTATTCCTATATTGGTAGAATTAATCGAAAATAAATGTATGTTTTCACTTCTATATTATTGTTCTTCTCTTCAATTATTATATAACTCTTTTATAAAATAGTCAGCCTTTTACATTAAAAAAGGTTTTCATTCAATTTTGACAATCAGTAAGATCAAACTTTCAAAGGCGTTTTCAAAGATTTCTTGAGAGAGTCACTTCATCATGATGAAACAGTCTGACGAGAGGAATGCAAGGTCGTGTGTGGTATCAATGTCATGTGTCATCAAAACAATGATAGTGTTCTCTCGTGACGTATTAGCGGTGTCATTTGTTCTTTCGCATATTCGAAGGTCTTCCATTTCGTATATTCAAAAGTCATGCGGAATATTTTAAAGGTTCATTACACCGAACGATTCGGCAACAACAGCGAACTTTAGCGTGACCTGACGGCTTGATAATCAACTGATGAAAGTCGGATCGAATCGCCCCATTGTTGCAGACACGTGGTTGTGAGAAAGTGACGGGGCGGAAAAAGGAGAGCATTGCTTCGCAGCCACAGATAAGAGAGACTATCAGTGCGGACAGAGAAGCAGAGTGAAAGAGTGTAAAAAGTGCAGGGACGCAGAGGATAGAGAGCTCCTCGGCAAAACCTGTTCCCGACGACGACACTTCCTCTCTGCAGTAGAAGAGGGTCATGCGATCGGTCGGTCAGTGATACACCAAAAGATATAAGATAAGAGAAGATGCAAAATGAAGAGAGTAGCGTACTCTCGCAGAGAAAGAGAGAGAGAGAAAGAGAGAGAGAGAGAGAGTGAGAGAGTGAGAGAGAAGAGGGAGAGAGAGAGTAAGAGAGAAAAAGAGAGAGAGAGAGAAAGAGAACGTTGAGTGATCACAAGAGTCATCTGCTTGGTGCGCTTCCTTTACCCCCACGCCAGGTTCAGCGGCCGCTATCGCCTAATATTTCATCTACCTTGTTTCGCAGTCTGTGTCTCTTCTTTAACACACACTCTCACTTCCCAATAGCTCTCTCCATTTCTTTAGTCCTCTTGATCATCTTTATCTTAAATCACTTCTCTTGCAGCCTGCGTTTTCATATTGTTACATGAAAACGAGAGATTCCTTACCATTAGGAGGGAATGAACCGGCCCCGCGCTGGGGTGCTCCGCCCCTTTGCCCATGGCAGGATATAAGTCGGCCGTGCCGGCAACTCGAGCAGTCACTTTCGTATCAACGAACACTACTCGAACTTGGTATACTCGATAGCGAGCGAAGTCATGTCCGCCTCGTACGACTTCAGCGGAAAAAAGGTTCTCGTCACCGGCACCAGCAAAGGTCAGATTGGAACTACCGTATATTCTATCTTTCATTTGGAATATTCCAAAGAATAAAGGCGTTTTTTTCCGAATATTCCTAATAATATTTCGAGTGTTTAAAAAATATTTCGAGTATTCCAAAAAAATAATACGAATATTCCAAAAAAATATTTCGAATATTCCAAAAAAATAGGAATCGGCCGCAAAATGGCACTGATGCTCGCCGATGCTGGCGCAGATGTCGTTGCAATGGCGCGCAGCAAGGACGATCTCGAGTTGCTCGTTAAAGAGGTAATGAAGAATATTTATTAAACCACTTTCGCATTCATTCCCAAAAAAGAATCAAAGGCAACTTCCTAAAAGAAAAATAAATAAAAGAATATCCAAAATGGACTGAAAACTGCTGTCAAGGCACAATCTCTCTCGACTCCTCACGAATCACCATTAATGCCTCTGAATCACCCTTTCAGCTCTTCCACATCTCTTTTTGGCGATTCTTGAATTGAAGAAGCCTTGTACTCAACTTTTCATATCTCTTCAAAATGTTCATTTTGATTCTTCTTACAAATTCCGTCCTCTCATTCTCTCTATCGCTCTTTCTCATCGACTTGAGACTTCGGCATCTCACTACTTCTTTCTCCGTTTGTCTTCTTGTCTCTCTGCTGAACTGAGAACTCAACAGGACTCATCGCAGCAAGCTGGTGAGATGTGGGGAGAGGTCTCGAGGATGGGACGTCTTCGATGATGGCCAGAAACGAGAATTGAACGTTGCCGCAGATGTCGTCTGTGGAACCGGCGACTGATGTCTCTGCTTCTCTGTCTCTCTCGTTCTCACACACTCTCTCTCTGCCGACGTCCATCATGAAGTCGGCTCAAACAGATAGACAAAATTCTCAAGAGCTATTAGAGTATTTCAAGGCGTGTTTCTCAAGACATCTTCTCTAGCAACCAACGAGCAATTCTTCGTAAGCGTGAAAAAAGAGTTTGTGTATGTGTGTGTGTAAATAGGCGTGCGAAGAAAACGACGAGTGCAGAAAGCGAAAAGCTCTCTCTTTTACATCATTTCAAGCGGAATTAGAATATTCCAATAATCAGACTATTTTCAGGCCGCCTCTTCGAAGGGATCGATTACGGCACTTGCCGGTGACGTCACTGCGTCGCTGTCCAACCTGGGCGAGCTTCTAAAGCCGCATCTGCCATTCGACGCGCTCGTGAACAACGCCGGCATGGCCGATCTCCAGCCAGTCGGCGAGCTGACCGAGGACTCTATTGAAAGGCGAGATTCATCAGTATTTTGCATAGGACAAAGAAATATTATTAGCTTATTCGAAATATTGCGAGTAGGTTACATGGTTCCCTGTAAAGAGAAATGGCAGAGAAGAGCCACTCCCATGCAAATCGGCCATGATCAATTGTCAACCACACCATTACAGCACGAGAGTTCACCTTGAAATGACTAGCTAGTACCCCATTCCTATGCATCAATTGCAGTATCATAAAAACGTATGTTGAGAAGTAGAACGCATCGGTGGGGTCAAATTGAGATGAATAATGATAAACAAAGTCCATAACGAAGAGCAAAAGAGCAAATGCTTGAAAAGAATGCAGTAATTGGAATAGTGTAGGGATATTATATTTTCCGAATGTTAGATTATTCGAATATTCTATAATTCAAATATTATATTATTGGATTATTCGAATATTTGATTATTCGAACTAGTCTTTTTTCAGCACGTTCATGGTCAATTTCCGCGGCGCTGTCCTGCTCACGCAGATCGTGACGAATGCAATGCGCGCCAACGGCATCAGTGGCGTCGTGGTGAACGTCTCGAGCCAGGCGTCGCTCAAGCCACTTCCCAATCATCTCGCATATTGTAAGTTTTCAGGAAATAATTAAATTACCTATCTACGTATTTATTTGTTTTGCCTAGACATATAAACGCTAAAGAATAGAGAAGCTATTCGATCTTTCTCTCTCTCTCTCACACACTGTCTCATTCTGTCTCTTTATTTCTCTCTCTCTCTCTCTCTACCCCATCTTTCTCTATCTCTCTTTCAATTTCTCAGGTGCTTCAAAAGCCGCGCTTGACATGGCCATGCGTGTGATGGCGCTCGAGCTCGGCAAGTATGGCATTCGCATAAACTCTGTCAATCCCACCGTCGTTTTCACTGACATGGGCCGCGCGGTAAGTGTTATTAGGACTTGAGGTCTATAATTTTTTTTCAAATATACCAAACATCTATTGTAGAGAGTATCCTAAATGGAATATGCTAATTTCTCCTGTCCTTCAGAAATGGAGCGACCCTGCGACCGCAGCGCAGCTGCTTGATCACGTTCCACTTGGCCGATTCTGCGGTAAGAGTGGTTGAGACAGAAAGTGCTAAAGGGAGACAGAGAGAGAGTGAGACTATGAAAAGAGGTCGTATACGATTGATGAAAGTGCAAAGAACAAGAGTAGTCTAACATAAGAGAAGGCAGGATTTTTCTTGTTTGACACAATTCTTAACTTTGTTAAGCCTAGCGCCAACTACATATATGCAACGAGTTTTAAAATGTATAAATTGATTAAAACGCCTCAATCAATAAACGAACCTTATAAAGATACAGTAATCCTATTAATTCAGAGATCGAAGAGGTCGTCCGGCCGATCATGTTCCTGTTGTCCTCCGACGGCGCATCAATGACTACCGGCCATTCGCTTCCCATAGATGGAGGATGGACGACATGCTAACGATCTCTGGTCTCTGATCACTGATCTCAGCTATTTAGAACAATCTAAAAATCAAAAACTATACATATATCACTTCTCTTTTTATGGATTAGGTCATTTATCACATCACTCAATACAGGTTCCTAGGCATGTGCAAGAAAAAAAAATTGCAGGCTCGAGTTTAGAATATTCCAGACTTGACAAGTTTTGCCTGCGTAGTTCGTTTTTGTGACACAAGCGGATGTCTAATTCTTCTCTTCTCGATTCTGCATGTGTTACATGACTGTATATTTGAAGATATCTGAATATTTCATTGTGTCGATTATTCCATGCGTCAGATACGGATAAACACATTCCGCTTCAAGTTCAATTGCCGCAGCATCTGTTTGCAGTCTAAAAATACTTTATTAGCGTTCAATATGCTAAGCAATATGCGATACAGTTGCAAAGGAATAAAGAAGCCTATCATCCAATGCAGAAAATTTTATGAAAGAGAAATGTAAAAATCATATATGATAGGAGCCTGAAAATCAATCTAAAATTTGTGCCATTTTCTCTGACACAATGGCGAGCGAATATGTAATAAGAACGAAACAAATACATTGGTAATTCATTATAGACTACAGTTGAGTATCCTGACAAAAATGAGATTAATGATTGGGCTGGGAGCCAAAATTGCGGACAAGTTCGGAAATATGTATGTGTTTCAAAGTCTATATTAATTAAATGGAAAATTTATTATGTCGAGTGCATGCGATAAATGTAATTGCGAGGAAGGATCTGGCTTTCGGGAGGCGAACAGCTTATATAATTGCTATTATTTCATAACGAGGATTGCAGACAGAAAGAGGAACGCAAAAAAGATATTACATCGAAATATCTAGATTAAGTATCACTCTTCAAAACTATTGTGAAATACAATGGTGAAATATATTCTAGAAGTAGATATGTATGTATTTACATGGGATCGATCTACCTAAAATCCATTTAAATTATGAAATAACATACATTTGTACAAAAGCTAAGAAACAGAAGATTCTAGAAGCATGTTTGAGACATACATACATATATAAGACAGTGTGAATAAAAAAATTTGGTTTTTTTCAGCAATTATCGCCTAAGCTGTTATTTTTTTTAACGGTCGTCAAAAATGGCAAACGGTGGAATATTCTAAATCCGTGCCTAAAATAACAGCTTACTCGAAAATTGAAAAAAAAACCAAACTTTTTAATTCACACTGTCTTATATGTACATATACACAGATACTCTGATCAGCACAAAACATAAGACACTAGAATGACAACGAATGACTGCGTGAACCCTTGATAAAAACGAGAGAACTGTACTCGGAATATCCGATTCAGAGAATGAGAAAGAATAGAAAGTGAGACATGTGAATTATTTAGTGAATCTGAAAATAATATAAGTTTTGTATTAAATTATTGGAAATTCTAAGCGAGTTGGCATATTTTTAGCTTACCATTAAGCAGTGTGAACAGTCAATTTTCTCTGACTCCCTATGTACTATGAACCTGACAGAAGGTCATAAGCTAGATATGCCGGCTGACATAATAAAATCTAGAATAACAGAAGGAAACGTTTTTGTATCCTTTTATTGTAAGAAGGAAGTAGGAATACTTTCTTCCGCGTTCTTGCATGAGTTTTGAGTGAAAATATCGCTGATAGGATAGCAACAACACTTCCATCTCTCATTTACATATCTCTGCAAGCTCTATCAGCAAAATATATCTTCATCAACATACATACGATTTCAAGGCATTCTCTAACAGTCTGCGTCACCTCCTTCCTATTATCTTCTCATTCTCTCTCTCTCACTAGCTTTCTCTCTCTCTGTCTCGCCATTTCCCCGTTTCCTCTTTCTTTCTCCTTGCGTCCCCTTATTTTTTTTCTCCATAACTGACTGAATTCGGTACACTCGGTACGCTTGACTCCAGCGACATATAAACCTGAAGAATTGAGAGTTTGCAGAGACACTGCCGCACATTCGAACCATCTGTTTACTGTCCAAGATGACCTCCACATTCGACTTCACCGGAAAGAAGATTCTCGTTACTGGCGGAAGTAAAGGTGAGATTATCTTAGAAAGTAAAAAAAGACATAAGGTTTATTCAAAGAAATTTTTTTAACTATTCTAATTCTCATTTAACAGGAATCGGTCGCGCAATTGCGCAGACACTACTCGATGCTGGCGCTCATGTCGTCGGTCTTGATGTGCTCAAAGGGGAAGACGATCTACAACCAAGCAATGTAACCTAGCAATTAGTTTAGCGTTTCTTACGTACATACTACAAACAAAAATCATAAAATTAATGGAATAATATTTTTTCTTAAACATTACAGAATTCGAACGGTTCGTTCACTACATTGGTGACGTCACCACTTCCCTTTCGGCTCTGACCGAGCTGCTAGAGCCTCATTTGCCCTTCGATGCACTCGTCAACAACGCCGGCATTGCCGACCTGCAGCCAGTCGGCCAGCTGACGGAGGAGTCGTTTGAAACGTGAGCATGTCAAAATTAACTCAAATTACCAGAAATATTCCAAAATTGATTCTTTTTTCAATTTTAGAATATTCAAATTTTGAACGGTCTAAGTTTGAATCATTCAGAATTATCTAATCTCTGAATATTTTAAGTCTGAAGTACTTAGAATATTCTAATCTTCGAATATTCTAATTTGTACGTTCATTGCAGTCAGCTCGCAGTCAACTGCCGCGGTCCCATCCTGCTCTCACAGATCGTGACCAATTCGATGCGTCAGCACGGAATCAAAGGAGCCGTTGTCAACATCTCGAGTCAGGCGTCACGGCGGCCGCTCCACAATCACCTAGCCTATTGTTAGGGAGACTCTCTGTCATTGTGTTCTCTCTCTCTCTCTCTCTCTGTCTCTCTCTCTGTCTCTCTCTCTCTCTCTCTCTGTCGCTCACTCTCTCTCTCTCTGTCGCTCACTCTCTCCTCTAATCAGGCGTCTCCAAAGCTGCTCTCGACATGGCGACGCGAGTGATGGCGCTCGAGCTCGGCGCGTACGGCATTCGTCTCAACACCGTCAACCCCACCGTCGTCTTCACTGACCTCGGACGTGCTGTATGAGAGCAAATACACCTTTTCTTATTATTCAATTAATAAATTATTTTTTCGCTTGTATTTACGAATATTTTTAACGATATTACAGCTTTGGAGCGATCCGGCGAAATCGGCGTTGTTGCTAGATCAAACTCCGTTGGGACGATTTTGTGGTGAGCTGGCATCTGGAATATGAGATTTTGATGTACCAAATTGTCTTTCACCGGAATGGCATCTCACAATTAGGGTATTCTACTTTCAGATAACTTATAATGACAATTAGAGTATTCCACTTTAAGAGCTCGAAGACGTCGTCCGATCGGTCATGTTTCTGCTCTCTTCAGACGGCGCTTCAATGACCACAGGGCATACGCTCTGTGTGGATGGAGGATGGACGACGTGTTAAGAGAGGATGTCAGTAAGACTCGAGCAGGGCCCTACCTGCCCTAGGTTTTTTTTTCTAATTTCTTCACCAAAATTGAATACAGTATACAACTCGACGTGGGGAACACAATAGGCTATATTTCAATGTTGAAAAAAAATTTCCGCGCGACACCCAGTACAGTAATCTTTTAAATTACATTAGTCATAAGTCGCTTCAAACTTATTATTAGACAACCATCGAGCTATCATTGGATAGCTGATTGAACGGGCTTCAATTTTCATGTTGATGATGTTTTCATAAAATTTGAATTTGGCCCAAAAAGACGGCCCTAAACATTTTCGAAAGTGGTTTTTGGCCAAATTAGGCATTTTACATTCATTTCCACAAAACCGCTCCTGCGTATTCTTAAACTACGTGAAATTTGCTACAACATATGCCTCTTTCAAAAGAATTAAAGGTCTCTCTCTTAGTTTCCCAAACGCTTGAACATGATCCGGTGTTAACTGTAACGCCGTGCGAGCGCATTCTTCGATCCATAACTGCGCTCAATGGCAATATTACAAAATCGTAAGTATATCATCTAAGAGCTCTCACGGAGATCTTCAAATGTTCCATACATTATTTTATTGAAAAGTTTCAATTTATATGGGAAATTTCGTTATGAACAATTAGAAGGCTTAAAAAACTACTTTAAAAACATTTTCGCCTGTCGAAACATACATCATAAGAAAGAGGATGAAATTTATTACAAGATGAACCCATTTCAATGGAATTCCATGCATACGATCTTTTGTTATAAATCATAAACCTAGTGCCAGTAGCGTCGCTGTCATTTCGCCCAAGAATTTACATTTTAGGTTATTCGAATTAGAATATTCCAATTCCTTTTTTCTAAAGTTTTTCCAAAAGGCCTTGTTATCCTACTCTCTTGGCTTATAACAAAAGATCGTATGCATGGAATTCCATTGAAAGGGTTAATCTTGTAGCAAATTTCATCCTCTTTCTTCTGATGTATGTTTCGACAGGCGAAAATGTTTTTAAAGTAGATTTTTAAGACTTCTAATTGTACAGAACGAAATTTCCCATATAAATTGAAACTTTTCAATAAAAGTATGTATGTAACATTTGAAGATCTCCGTGAGAGCTCTTAGATGATATACTTACGATTTTGTAATATTGACATTGAGCGCAGTTATGAATCGAAGAATGCGCTTGCACGGTGTTACAGTTAACACCGGATCATGTTCAAGCATTTGGGAAACTAAGAGAGAGACCTTTAATTCTTTTGAAAGAGACATATGTTGTAGCAAATTTCACGTAGTTTAAGAATATGCAGGAGCGGTTTTGTGGAAATGAATGTAAAATGCCTAATTTGGCCAAAAACCACTTTCGAAAATGTTTAGGGCCGTCTTTTTGGGCCAAATTCAAATTTTATGAAAACATCATCAACATGAAAATTGAAGCCCGTTCAATCAGCTATCCAATGATAGCTCGATGGTTGTCTAATAATAAGTTTGAAGCGACTTATGACCAATGTAATTTAAAAGATTACTGTACTGGGTCTCGCGCGGAAAATTTATTTCAACATTGAAATATAGCCTATTTTGTTCACCACGTCGAGTTGTATGCTGTATTCAATTTTGGTGAAGAAATTCGAAAAAAATTCCTAGGGCAGGCCTTGATCAAACGATACGGACAGGATCTCTTAATCAGCAGAATCTTCTCCTGCAGCCTTATCATCAAATTCAGTATATATTCCCCCCAAGTTTGTTTCTGATAAGAAAATGCACGAAACTCAATCGTAACCAATTTGAAGTTTACTGACTTTTGTAGTCTCTTCTCCAAAGCACATGTTCTCGCGCTTCGGTCAGGCAAAAAGGCGCGAATTCAAGATTGAGGTTTTGGGTCCTTTAACGTACTACAAACGTATGTGAGACAAATAGTTAATAATACATTCCTATTGTAACATTTTCGAGCCAAATTAACAAACCTGCTATTCCCCTCGTTTTTATTGTGTTGTTACAATGGAAGCCCCTGTGATATTAATGGAACAGTTGTTACATTTCCTCCATCAACTGTAAAATCCGGATTTCTTTCCTATATGAAAAATATGCTTACATTGACAAAAAGTACTTATTTATTTATTTCAGAAACAAACTATATTTCTCGGCACTGTGCACATGGTGCAATTAAACGATAAAATAAACCATCTCGAAATATCACACGCAAACCGTAACAATGAAAGTGGCCGCACAAGGAAATTTTTGAATTCCAAAACGAAAACGGAGAGAAAAAATACACTGCGTTGAATAGAAGACTTACAGGCCAAGAATCTGGAATATTCCAAAACTGCCAAGCAGACTTTGGAATATTAAAACAGTGCCAAGACTTTAGAATATACCATACGCTTGAAAGAAAGCTATGGACGTAAAAAAAAACAGGAGTGCACAAATATCCTGAAAATTCGAGAGTGTACGTGCACCCGCAGAAACAAGTTCCTAAATCACAAGGATATCACAGAGAAAGCAGGCCGTTGAATTCGAGCAAACCTACTATTTAAAAAAAGTACTTCACTCGGAGTGGGCCAAAATTAACATATTAGGCATGTTAATCTACAGAACAGATAAATGGAAAAAGATTCCATCTGTACACGATCTTTGGGTCACGCTGTTTAACAGAGGGGCTTCGTAGATCAACAAATGTTTGAGCAAAACGGAATGATCAACAAGGAGGTCAGCAATGATAACAAAACTAAAATGTTTTAGATAATCTTTAAAAAATTTAAATCTTACGGAATAGAATATTCCTAGACCCACTTTAAAGAGGAATAATCTAAAAATCTATGACAGAGCCTCTTAGAGGTCACCTTTGGGCTTCTTGATCGAAAAGTGTCGGCTGGGCCATGAGCGTTTCTTCGACATCTCTCTGAGATCGTCGAGCATTCCTTGAATTCTGGCGTCGAGTTGGCCGATGGACAAGAAGACCATCTCATCGATCGTGTTCTCAAAGAACAGCGTCTTGAGCGATGATCTGTAAAAGCAATATTTCGTATAAACTATTGTAAATATTTTATTTAAAAAAAAAGTCTTGGCTAGAATAAACCAATAAAATATCAACTACAACTGTATCCTGAAAATTCTTTATAATGCTTTGTTGAAACCCGTGCATCCACATACACTCTCTCGGCCGCCTAACGGCCGCACACTCTCTCTCCCTCTCTACGCTCCGCCCCCTCGGGAGAGGGCGCGTCAGAGAGGGGCTCTGCACTACTGCAGGACGGCTGGTTCGAGCACCGACCGCAAGCCAGGAGGCATATTAACAGGTCGGTCATTACACATTATTAGATCTAGATGAGGAGTCAGGCTTTAGGCGGCCTGGCTTCTTACATGGAGGTCCCGGGTCGAACTCTTGCCGCAGGGGCAAGAGGGAATTTTACCAAAAATTATTTCATTCAAAGATTTTAATATTTAAACTATACTTGTTCACAAGGACTAACATAATCTAGTGAACTCTTGAGCCTCTAGCCGGTGAACTCACACTCCTAGGTTCTAGGTTAGATTGTCTGAGTTAACTAGTCACCCCCCAGTAGCATGTTTCGTGTTTTGGAATGACTCCGTTTATTTGGTTATAAGGTAAGCGTTCTTTGCCGGTGGTAGCACGTCCCACCTATTGAGAGTGACCCAAGTGGATAGTAACTTGCAGCACGGGGAGCTGCAAGGCTGGGCACCTCCATCCTAGAATCCCCATAGAGCAAACGAGGGCCCCCAAGGTAGCTGTATCCACTGTAGTTCTTCTCCTCCTACAGTGGCTAGGCAAGGCGGTAGCCTGGGATGGCGCTTACCGCCCTCGAATTCATATGTAAGTCTCTCTATAGTCCAAACTAGGATAGGCAAACGGAGTTAGCAACTGGGATTTATTTTGGTGATAGCGGACAATCTCTCTACCAATAGCTTTGATGGATACGATTAGAAGGATAGCTAAAATAGAGGTAAAAGTGTGACGTTCATTCCACGCTGGCTGGAGTACCTTTAGAGAAATGTGTATGCTCGTTCCGCCTAAGCCGTTTTGTAGAAGTGCAACCAGCACTGTTTCGGGTATTTGTTTTTTCTTGTTTTGTTCACAGTGCTGGTATCCTATCCCTCTCTCATACTCTTTTATTTATATATATGTCTAACAAATTTCTATATGTATGTATATTTCTCTATATCTCTCTCTATTATCTCTCGTTGTTTCTTTCTCTGATGCATTCTCTCTCTCTCTATCTCTACGCCGCTGGCCTTGATTAATTGCCTATGGCCGAGAGTACCCGGTCGCAGCCGATCGAATCTCTCATTAGACTATCAGCCAGCAGGCATTAGAGGCACACAGAGTAAACAACAGAGAGCCACATTTTCTCTCTTTCTCTATCTAACTTACTCTATCTCATATGTATCTTATATCTTTCTCGTCTCATTTACTCTCGCTGCTGCCCGCTGCCTCCAACTAGGTCAAGATTGATGATATTAGGCTCAGTGCGCCTGTCAGATAAGACGGCGCACGCAACATTTGCATTCCAGCCAGTCCAGCTGGCACAGAAAAAATCGTCAACAATCTCGGTCTAGTCATATCTTTCTCTCTTCCTTTCTTTCTTTCCTTCTTTCTTTCATTATTTCTCTCTCTATCTCTATATCTCTCATTAATAAGGCTTACCCAATATATTTCAATCAAAAGTTTAGCTTATTGTTATTCTTAATTTTCTCGTAAATGTATTTTCGTTATAGTATATCATGCATTTAGAAAGTAGCTAGTTATCTTTATATTTACTTCGTGCTGTCCAATGTCACGACCAAACTTCGTCTCGGCAAGGAAAACATCTTCGACTTAGCGCTCTCGCGCTGTACACCGGACGAAGAACAGCTATTACCATCATCAGACTTTCGTTCGCCAAAACATCGACAAAGGAGGCTCACTCGACGAACGAGCACGCGGGGCATTCGCCGCAAACGGCACCCCGTTTCACTTCATTGCCGAAGTCGACTACAACCTCCAGATTGGCAACGATCATCATGAAACAAATCGTCGAACACTTCCTCACATCCCCGATGCTAGCATCGCATGCTGGTATCGACCGCACTCTCTTGTGCATCCGGCGACGATAAAACTGGCCGGAAATGAAGAAGGACGTGGAAGAAGCAGTCACTCTCTGCCTGAAGTGCAGGAAGAGAAAGACGTTCTCCCACGAAGAGACGAAGGAGCCTCTTGGCACCTTCCCGGAGCCCAGTCTCCCCTTCGAGCGTCTCCACGTCGACATTCTGGGTCCCCTGCCCCAGACAATCGACGGCAACCGATACATCCTCTCCATGCGTGACGCGCTGACCAGGTTCGCCATCGCCGTCCCACTCAAGGACCAGCGCGCTACCTCCGTCGAACGCGCCTTCATGGAAGAAGTGATCGGCAAGCACGGAGCGCCGAAGATGATAGTCACCGACCGGGGGTCGAACTTCCTCGCCGGCGAATTCCAAGAATTCCTCGGAACCATGAAGATAGACCATGCAACATCGACCCCGTATCACCATGCCACCAATGGGTTGGTAGAGCGTCTCAATCGTCAGATCGAAGAAATCCTGGCGAGCCACGTGAACGAGACGCAGGACGACTGGGACATCCACCTCGCGCTCGTCATCTTCGCAATAAACTCGCTTCCAAACCGTTCAATCGGTACATCACCATTCGAAGCACTCTTCGGCAGAACACCAAGGATTCCGGAAGATAATGGCAACGATCCCTGGAACTGCCAGTTCTTCATGGAACCCTCGTACACAGACAAGCTCAAGGCAAACATGCAGAGCGTCGGGAAGCTGGTCAAAGAGAAGCTCAATGTAGCCGAGCTAGAACAAGAGCGTCTCTATCAGCAGCAGCACAATGTGGCGAAACGACAGGTCATGACCGGTGATCGTGTCCTGGTGAAGCGGCAACCGCCAAAGAACAAGCTGGCGCCGAGACTTCACGGGCCCTTCGAAGTGCTCGACGTCCAAGGGCCGCGAATCTCGATCCGAGGAGACGGAAGGATCGAGTTTCACCACAAGGATAATGTGCGCACCTACGAGCCCAAGAAGAAGAACAAGAATCCAGAATACATCCAAGAGAGTGAGAAGGAAAGCGAAGAAGAGCCAGAGGAAGCCGAACCAGAAGACAATGCTTCGTCGAGCACAGCGAGAAAACGAGCTCCGAAGACCAAGAAGTCGAGCACCCCACTCGAGATGCCGACAACGACAGACGGACATCCAGTCCGAAGATCGACGCGCCACAGGCAGCCGCCTGCGCGCTACAGACGTGACTAAGGCAGACGAAAGAGCCGAGCTGAGCAGAAAAAAAAAACCTAACACCATCCAAACTGCTCGGCCGGTCTCTCATGTGCATAAGCATATACTCCCCACACCATAACCGCATATTTAACCACAACATCAGTCACGGAGTTACCGAAACGCAAAGTCGCGTCGTTTCGACCGTCGACCAGGGGATCGACAAGCTTCCGAAAGGGGGCATGTTGAAACCCGTGCATCCACATACACTCTCTCGGCCGCCTAACGGCCGCACACTCTCTCTCCCTCTCTACGCTCCGCCCCCTCGGGAGAGGGCGCGTCAGAGAGGGGCTCTGCACTACTGCAGGACGGCTGGTTCGAGCACCGACCGCAAGCCAGGAGGCATATTAACAGGTCGGTCATTACACATTATTAGATCTAGATGAGGAGTCAGGCTTTAGGCGGCCTGGCTTCTTACAGCTTTGATTCCTTTTTTTAATTGGAATATTCACACGAATATAATTAGCATATTCTAATAAGAATTATACCTCAGCTCGCTGATGGTACGCTGAAGTGAGGCTGAGAAGCCAGCCAGCTTTGGCTCGATCTGTCTGAGGTACCAGTTCTGGCCGTAGCTATGAGCACGCGAGTACGGGCTCATCCAGCCCAGCAGTTGGTGGTCCCTGATAATACAATTTGAAATATACTTAAAAAACATTTTTTTACATCAAACACGGATCATCCAATGTTATGCTGTCAAATCCGTTTAAAAAAGTGTACATTCAAAGAACAGGATACTATGATAAAAGTGGGTGAATTTTCTGTTTAGCCAACGCTAATATTGCATGCGAGCAATCAATAAATGGAAGAAAGGATTTTATTTAATTGAACATTAAGTAATGTTAACTTCGCAAGCTCCGCTTCAATGTACTCGACTGTCGAACGCACCGACTGTTGGAAGGTGAGGTACGCTTGGAAACCTGACATAACAAAGACTTTTTTTTTACTTTGTGACCTACAACTACTATATTAAAGTTGATGGTATATTCAAAGTTTGAATGTTCTAATCGGCATAAAGGAATGGGTCACATCCTGGAATATTCTAACCAAAATATTCTAATCGGAATAAACCTGGAAAGCCGCAGCGAGTGCTGATGACATTAAGGTTTCCGACAGAGAAGGACGTGCAGTTCAGCTTGGCTGCGGCGCGTCGTCTGATTGTTTCTTGCTCCTCAAATAAATATTGATTATATCACTCTATAAAAACTGTAATGCCAATGAATTTAAAAATGACACATTATTACAAATAATTTCAATGATTGCAGACACCTTTACTGCATTCCTAAAATCTCAAATTTTTGACCTGCTGCTGCCTCCACATCACAGGCTTTGAATAGTATACAGACTAAATCAGAGCGGGTGAACTGAAAACCACCGGGAAGGGGATCATGAGTATTTGAAAAGAAAACGAACTATTCCATTTTTATAACATATTTTTTTCATCGAATAGAATATTCCAATTAGAATACTCCAAAAGATTTTCGACATACCATTTTTCCTCCCGCCAACGCCGTCTCGATGTTCAGTACCATGGAAGGTGTGCCAACTGGCAAAGTCTCGCAGAGTGCGGTCATATGATCGTATCTAAACAGATTTTCGTAGATAAAAAAGGAAATATCCAATTTAGCAAATTCTAAAATTTTGTCCGGCTATTAAAAGAACGCGCAATTATAGCACTATTACAATGATAAATAGGAATCATAAATATGGGCAAAACAACAACCATATACAGTCCTGTTTGAGAAGAAATTACAAGGAACATAATAAATAACTACTCAAAACATTTTTAAATAATTAAAAAAATAATTTTACATATCGTTCACCTTTGCCACCCCGTGATGATAATGCCTCTGATGCCGTCCTTGAACTTGCTCTCTTGCTGCTGCAAATGGACATGGTGAATGTTTTTATTATGTCTGAATACGCTTCTTAAAAAAATTAATTGATTTTATATTCTTTATTATTCTAAAAAAAAACTAGCATCCAAAAGTTCATATATCCACAGTTTTTTTCAATGTTAACATTATTTAAATCGTAATTTACTAGGTACCTTTTTGACTTCAATCCACGCTCGATTATTTGTTTCGTAATGCCGAATGTCGATGTATTGTGCCGATGGAAAGTTTGCTCCCTAAAAACTTATTCTGTCCATTCTCCTACTAATAGATATATGAATAAAGAGATTACCATCTTCCTTTATTTAAAGTTAGAATATTCCATATTACGATCGTCAGTGATTAAATGAAGCACCTTGAATGCAGAGGATGCCCAAGCCGTTGGAAAGTTCGCTGCCAGCGCATCCCACTGCTGATCTAAAATATACAGTATAATACTGGCAACAAATGACGTGTTTCTTTCTAAAATGGAGAATCACAAAAATAAGAAATTTTTTAAACCAAAGTGTAGAAAGATTCCTAAAATATTTTAAATTAGTATAATCTAAATACTAGACCATTTAGTGTAACAATTCCTTCGGAGTAGTCCCAAACAACAGGTTCAACAAGGTCGCCAAGGCGAAGGTCAGCGATGACTGAGGGCGGGAACGTCTTGAGCATGTCGTTCCATGCCAAAACACTAAATGTCAGAATTCGTAGTGAAAAATATACTAAAATAAAAATAAAACCTTTCTAAAATACCTATATACGTTCAAATATAAATGTCTAAATAAAGGTATAATTTTATAATATTCTAAAAATCATAATTAGAATATTCTATGAAAAAATAGTAATCAGGTTATTCTAAAACTAATAATTAGAATATTCTAAAAAGACCAACGAACACAGTGCTTGGTGACGTCGCCATGACATGCTCGGCAATGTCTCGAAGATGAGTGAGAGCGAGCTCTTCACGGGAGGCGCTGTGTTGCGTGAGCCAAGCGCGCGCGGCTTTGCAGTCGCCATACTGAATTTTTTTATGTTAAAATATATTATTTAAAGAATTTTAGAAAGATTAACTAATTGTAAGTAAAAATTAGCGCAGAAAAGACAAAATAAGAGTAAGCGATAACAGAAAAAAAAACAGAGCTAAATATGGATTGTCTACTGCAATGAAATGTTTAGGACAATTGTAATGCACATTTTGGATTTTTATGAGAGAAAAAAATAGATTATTCCACAACCTCAAAAGCCTCGTCAGCGCCGATGTGGAAGAATGGAATTCCAATGTCCGCGTGTGCCTTCATCACCTGCAATAGGCGTAGAATAAAACTGGGAAAATATCATTCTTTTTCTTACTTGATATAACGTTATTAAATAGAGCAAATCATAAAGTACGAATATCAACCTCTTCATTTTTCTTAATTTAATATGCAAAAAAGTCATCCTAGAAATCTTAGAATATTTACCTGGCTAATAGCATCCTTAATCAACGCGGCAGCCTTAGGATCACCGAGACAAATGACCTAAAACAAAGATGTTTAAACAATCAGTCAGAGTACAGTGTGCTTACTGCATAAAGTAAAATATTTAAAAAGATCAAAATTAAAAATAAAACAAACTTGCGGAGACGCATCGTTCTCGCGGTATGGCCGAAACTGTTCAAGCTTCAGAATCCACTCGAGATGACCAAACGTTTGCACCAGCGGGATCACGTCAAGACCGAGTGATCTGAATACAGAGTGTCTCATTGAGGTTGTTCAGTTCACTGTCAATTACTTGGTAATCTTATGTTCAAAAGATTTGATGCTGAATAATAAAATTCTACAATGAGCACATTTTCGAATTTAAAATTAATCACTAAATGAACTAAAATAAATATTATTGGAACTCAGAAATTCGCTAACTTGCAGTGCTCAAGAATGGTGCGGACATCTTCGATAGAGTATGCATCTGAGCTTCGCGCGATTTCTAGCTCGCCAGTGTAGGGGAACATGTCCTCCCACTCTAGCAGAACTCCTGTAACAGGCACTTTTCGTTTTAGTGGAAATATTGATATCAATTGCTTGAACACATTGACAAAAAAAAAACCAGAATATCTCTCTATAGATTAAACAACGTATGTAATTTAAAGGCCGGTTACGGCAGATTGATTCCTGTGGGCGGCAGGATTGGTGGATTTGGATGAAACTTTCCAAAAAGGTACTTTGAAGTCTCGGCTATCGTCCTATGAGGGTTTGGAAATTTTTGGTTGGCGCCGGCCCCGGCGCCCCAAAGGGGGCTTACTCGGGAAACTTTGAGGTGGAATATCTCATTTTCTAGGGCACTTACAAAAATAACAAAAATAGTATTGTATTCCTCAGGGCTGAATCTACCAATAGCCAGAAGTTCGATTTCGTAGATCGATTGGTAGATCGGTGGGAAATGATTTTCTAAAATGGGCACTTTTTCGCATGTTTTTGCCCCTTTTCTCAAAATCCTGACGTGCGCTTCGTTGATTGTCGGGTTCTATCGATGCAGTTTTTCAAGGCGCATCTTTTAATGTATGACTTGTAAACTTTTGCGCATGGGGGATATCAAAAAAATCGATAAAACTGAAAACATTTTTTGTTAGGGACCAACTTTGAACTTTTATATCTTAAGAAGTAGGAACGGTATCGGGATGGGACTAGGAGCATCTTGTTGAGAATTGAACAGGCTTCAATATGAGCCTATTTGGGTTTTTTAAAACATTCGATAAGTACCTTAAAGGAGCCGGTTTCCGAAGCCCCGCGATATCTCCGAGGGTATTTAAGCTATGTCATCAAATTATGGTTTGAAAGAACCGTCACGCCAAGTCGAACAACTTTCTCATACATTGCATTGTCATTAGAATTCATCTTAAGCTTATAAAGGGTCGTTGAAGGTTTTGAATGGCTGTTTAATTGGTCTAGGTGAGCTCTGGGTCAGGCGGCTGCTGTCTGGCCATCTGCACTCTCTCTCCTCTCTATGCTGTCTCGCACCCAGCGAGCGAGCCGGTGCGTAGTCAAAAACCCGACAGATATAGAATGCTGCAGCAATTGGCTTCCCTCGGTTTTTCTCACTGAGTCGGTTTAATTACCCAAGTTTGAGGTAATCTCTTGGGTGCGCCTCGGATGCTCGCTTGCGTCCGGATGCTCGCTTGCGTCCGGATGCACGCTTGCGTCCGGATGCTTACTGGCGTTCGATGTTTTTTTTGGATTTTTTTTGTTTGCTAGAGAAAAGAAACTGAATCGGCCGGAACAATCGAACGAATTTTGTTTTCTTAAATCGGGAAATGACCACCGGGGCGATAGCCCCGGTGGTAATTGACCGGGCCGAAGGCCCATAGCGTGCCGAAGGCCGAAGGCACGCTAGTACATTATTATACTAATAGTGAAATAATGTTCTCTCTACTCATAATTTTCACTGATATATTCCAAAACCTGTTGCTCCACTGTTCGCTGCAAGTGTAAGAAGCTGCAAGAAGTACGGAACACGCGGCGGTGCGCCTTTCAGGTCGAAGTGGACGATGACATTGCGGTAGAAGGAACCCTACAACGCAGTCACTGTCAGGGACATATCTTTAATAAAATTATTGGTATATTCCACCATTTGTAAATAAATATTCGCCATTGGTATATTCCAAAATATTTACCAATGGTATATTCCAAATACATGTAATACTAACTGGTTTTCGATTCGCCCGAGTGGTTTTTCGAAAGCGAAGGGGCCGCGAATTAACCGCTGCTCCGCCAAGCTCGTTGTTTCCAGCAGCTTTCGGAGGGCCAGGCAAATGACGAGTATCCTGCAATGGTGTTAAAAATTTTCAATCGTCCTCTGTTTTCACACGAAATCGAATATACTGACGTAGTGAATAAATATATACACGTGAAAAAATGTGAAATGAATATTCCAAGGACGACTAGCTAGTTAATTTAATTGTTTCGAACCCTTGGAGGAGCTGGCTGGCAGATTTGGAATATTCCAAAGGCGACAACACCAAGAAGAAGCATCTTGCCAATGGTGCCTGAAAAAAAACGAAAGAAGAATTCACAAGGAAGTCAGATCTAATCTTACAGCATCAGGCACTTCTTTTATTCTCGTTCTCCTGTTCCTTGTTTCGCTTGCTCAAGGCAATCATTCATTTGGTGTGTACTAGCTTTTTTCCTCCTCAGTCTTCTGTCTCTCTCTATTCCTCGCACAATCTCTCTCTCTCTCTCTCTATTTCTCGCACAATCTTTCTCTCTCTTTTTCTGCCACTATCTTCCCAACTCTCTCATTTTCTCTTTCTTTCTCTCACCTTAGAGTTCATACACGCTTCTAATAGACCTGCAAATTTCTTTCCTTTACATCGACCGATTGTTCAATGTACCATTACAGCAACATACACAATTTTTTCTCTCATTCTCGAGCAAACATTGTTAACCAGGCAGGGAAAAAAAGTGGTCCGAAGATCCCACACAAATAGGTAGGAAAGAGCTCCGAGACCTCGAAAATTAAGGCGGAAAAGCCAAAAATGTAACTATTTTTTTCGAAAAAAAAATTGAGTGGGTGAGCCAAAAATTTAAATTTCTGAGCCTAAAAAGTTGCATGGGTAGTCCGATTCGGATGTGGTTAGTAGATGCGTGAATTATGAAATTGAAGTTACAATTATTTTGTATTACTTCCATCACAGTAAATATAAAAATTAAACTTTAAAAAACAGACAATCTCAAAATTAAAATACTCAAAAAAATATTTAGAATTCATTATTATTTTTATTACTTTAGTAAATTAAATACAAATATTTTAACGTGCAGAATCCCTAACCATATCCACCAAGGCGTTTCCTCGCGTAGCGCATGATGTGCATCTTTAGGAAGGGCGACCTATCATTCGCTTCGGGATGTCGCTGCTGAAATACCACAAGATTAGCAAATCTGTTTATTCGACTTAGTAAACGACCGGAAATTCGAGTAATCCAAATACTACACATTTCTTTCGAATATGCCACTTTCAGGTTCTCTCTCGCATATTCCAATATTCTCTACCAACCCATGGCACGCGCATAGTATATGCCAGTCTGGATCTGGATCTCGATTATTCCAGCCAGGGGTCGGTGCTTTTAGGGATAGTGAGAGGCACAGGTGGGTGGCCGCCTGCTGCCCGCCAAACCTTCACCACTACCACTCAGTCAATTTGCGGAGCCAATCGGAAAGGCAGTGAGCCGGAAGTCTATGTGTGGAGGGGACAGAGAAGGGGGGTAGAGATCCAGAGAGGTGTAGTATAGAGGGCCAAGTGCACGGTAGAGTAGGTTGGGGTGCGTTAAGTAAAGTTGCTCCGGAGGGGGGGGGCAGCCTTGGCCAGGAAGATTCCGACAGGAATACAAAAACGATCGACAAGGGCGACTAGAAGAAGAACAGCTCGACAAGCGCTCGTTTGGTGGGCGGAAGCGAAGCCAAGTGAGGGCATGGCCAAAAAGCGGGAGAAAACGAGAGACAGAGAGAGAGAGAGAGAGAGAGAGAGAGAGAGAGACAGGACAAACGATGAGAGGATGTTCCACGATGAAATGGAGCTAGAGCCACGACTAAAAAGGAGAAACATGAGCGTAGAGATACCAAGGATGAGCAACGGAACGAAAGTGAGAAATGGGATAGGGAGATGATAGACAGAGCGAGGGAGAGAGAGAGAGAGAGAGAGAGGGGGAGAGAGAGGCAGAGAAACAGAGAGATAGAAAGAGTGTGTGTGAGAGAAAGACAATATAAGAAAAAGGGAGAAGAGATAGCTGTGTATAGATTGTGCAAACAGTTCAGCGCAGCAAAAAAAAGACAACGGAAAAGTGCGAAATATGATTATTATTTGGGGGCGAGCAATCTCCCATAATTCCAAAGTTTATGGAGACGGCTTCGGCTGGGGCAACGTGGCACATGGAGAAGAGAGAAGAGAGAAATGGAAAGACGAAAGAAGTGGGAGAGCAGAACAGGGGAGAGTCAAAGGTCGAGTGCATCATCTATGAATTGTATCCGCAGGCTGCAGGAGCACCCGAGTTGGAATGTACCAATCATGATGAAAAAAGAGGGCAGACAACTGGAATAATCGAATATGACATGGAATATTCGAGTAGGATTTCGGTAATTTCGCTTAAAATTCATTGTAAATTCAAGGCAAAAGGAGAAGACGAAAAAAATGGAATATTCCAACTTTGGCATATTCTCTCATCACAACTCACATTGGGCAGGGTAGGAAGTAGTGAGTGGGGGCTGGTGTTGAGGGGGGAAGTTGTTTGGTCCCGACTGAATTGAATAGGCCAAAAGAGAAAGAACTATGGAAAAGAGGAAGAAAAGGAGGGGGGCGCTAGGAATGCCCAGGCAGGCGTCTTCCTCTAAAGAGACTTCCGCTCCCCTCGATGGGGGCCAAATCACCAGAAAACACCGAGTGGTTGGAAGAGAGAGAGACAAAGAAAACAATGGGACAAGATGCGTAAAGTATTGTGTCTACTTACTTGTGTTTTCGGAGCATTTAGGGCATCGGAAAAGGAAATCAGCCCCGGAGAGAAGTATTTTAATCTTGACTAGAAAAATGCGTGCCTAAAAAATATAAATCCAAAGCAAATCAGAGAAAAAATTATTATAAGAAGTGTTTTTTTAAATTAAGTGCAACTTTGCTAGATAATAGCAGACCTTAAAAGTCTTTATCGAAATAGCGTATGCTTCTCTGTAAGGCCGACAGTATCCCAACGCATAGGATGTGTCTACTTATAGTAATCGGACGAAAATAATTGCTCCAGAAGCTTTCGTTGTATAAATTAAAACAATATTAACCAAGGAATAACAAAAAAATTGTCTCGGCAAAACTTTGGAAAAAAAAGAGAAAAAAAATTGATGACAAATGAAAATATAAACTAGCTATTGGGAAGAGCCAGTGATATAATGCGCCCCACAGCGATACAAACCAGTACTCAAAGCAGTCCAGAGCAAACCGCTAGGGCGGTACTTTGGTGCTGTTTTCCTAACTTGGCCATGTTGGTCTGTGAATACATATGAGAGTGAGTGAGAGAGAGAGAGAATGAGCTAAAAGTGGAGATAAAATAAAAAAAGAAAACTGCAGACTTGTAAACGAGAGAAATGTGGAAACGAACGCATGATTCGATGAATGCAAAAGAACCGCACCAGATTCTGGTGCCAAATTCGAAAAGTTTAGATTATTCTAAATGCTCTCAAGTTAGGTATATTCGCTTGATTAGCTTGCTATGACGGATATGGCGAGTGACGAAGTCGGCTAAGAAGTCATGCATTTCTCTCACAAGGGGGCTCATCACGAAAATTAGGGGTTATAACGCGATGGCGCACAACCTCGAAGAGGAAGAACAGAGAGAGATAGAGAGAGAACAGACGAGACGGGAGAGAGAGAGAGAGAGAGAGAGAGAGAGCAAGAGAAACCAGAAGGGACGAGACAAGGGAGAGTGACGGGAGTAAAACGCGAGAAGGGGAGAGGTGCTCCAGAAATAGCGAGAACAAATCGGAAGCTAAAAATGGAATATTCTTCGGCGAGAAATAGAGATATGATGGCTTTTTAAAAAAACCAGAAGCCTTTTTGAGGTAAAACAATGTCTTAGTAAAAACAATGTCTTAGTAAAAACAAGGAATAAGTATGTTTCGAATATTCCACTAGAAATTAGGCTATTTGTTTGTCGTAAATTCGCGTATCGCTCATAATTGGAATAATCCAAAAGGAAAAAAAGAAAAATTTGTTAGTTAGCTCAAAGCGCTCCCTCGAAGGAGAGTGAGTACTTGTGTGTGAGAGAGAGAGAGAGAAGTGGAGAGTGACGCGAGGCACCTGATTTGAAGTGTTACGTCTGCCTGTGAGAGGTGTCAACAACGGACTCTTCTTTGGCTTCAGCGGGGAGGGGGGGGGGGGGTTCAACCCCCCCCCCCTTCCTCCCCCCTCCACCCTTCAACCTTTTATGGACCCCTTGCGCTATGGTATATGAGGTATACCTGGTGACATTGTCAGCATAACAAGAGAGCGAAAAACAAAAAAAAAACCAGGCTCGAAAATAACAAGATTGAGTTCTGTTTCCAATGCAAACGCTAAACGAAGCGTGGATGGAGAGAGAAAGGAAATGACCCTGGAAGATGACGACTCGTAGAGTGGAAGTGGCTCTGCTAATTGAAAGAGAGAGAGAGAGAATGAGAGAGAGGGAGAGGGAGAGAGACGAGAGACGAGAGAGAGAGAGAGTGAGAGAGAGGGAGAGAAAGAGAGAGTTAGTGAGAGAGAGAATGCTAGAGGGAAGGAGCATGAAGAGAAAGAGAGGGGAGGCATAAGGAAGAAGAAGACATTGAGTGAGAGAGACAGAGAGACAGAGAGAGACAGAGACAGAGACAGAGACAGAGAGAGAGAGAGAGAGAGAGAGAGAGGAAAGCGTCTTCGAACGTGAATATTAGTGAGCGTGAGACCACCAAGCCCGGGGCTGGTTGCCCCTCTCAACTACCTTATTAGCGTCTAGACCAAAGACTTCACCTTTCACAATTTGCATGCGATTGAGGAAGTGTATTTCGTATCATCATGACCAAAATTAGAGAAAGAGAGAGAGAGAAGAAGAAAGTAAAAGAGCGAGGGAATATGAGCAGAAGAGAGAATCAGGGAGCGTGAAAAAGCCTTCAAAAGCTATGCAGGTGGCATGAAAAAATGCTGAGTTGGAGTCATAAGGCTCGATATCAGAAACACCAAACGTCTCCATCAGGAAAGAAGAGGGGAGAGTAACGGGTGACTTGCTCTGCCCTTTCGTTCGTCTCTCTCCATCTCTCTCTCTCTCTCTCTCACTCTTTCTTCATCTCTCCCTCGCCATCCTTCTCTCTCTCTCCATCTCTCTTTCTCACTCTCTCTCTCTCTATCTGTGTCTCTCTGTGAATACTCTCCCCCCAATAAACTTTCTTGTCCACTTCTCACACACACACTTCCCAAACAATCGCACTTTACTGATAAAGCTGCACGATAACGCACAATGTGAATCTAGAGCGTCGGGCAGGGCAGAGAAAGATGACTAGACAATCGAAGCAGGAAGAAAAGGAGTAGGGATAAGGGATCGGCAGAATGAGAAAGAATGTGAGAGCGAGCAGAAGAGAGAGAGAGAGAGAGAGAGAGAGAGAGAGAGAGAGAGAGCAGCCACAGACAGAGAAGAAGAGAAAAAGCAGAGCTAAGAACTTAGGAATGCATTAAAGAAACTATGATGACTATAAAGGTAAGCAAGTAGTGGCAATCTTTTAGCTTTTGGCTTCTTCTACCTTAATTGTGTGATATTGAAAGGAAGCAACGGGAGGAAGCCAATGAAACACTATTCAAGTTCCGAGACGAGAAAGAACCCGGAATTATTTGATTTCAATAAGAAGAAAAAGGATTTTTGCAACATACACAGCTTAAAAGCCAACTTCCTACAACAAGGTTGAGTAATCATTAAAAGTTAGTTAAAAATAAATAGTGGCCAGCTTAAATAGAGCGAAAGGAATATGTTAATAATACAGTGAGACGAAACCGGAAGGAATAAAAAAATATGAAGCTTTAAAGTAAACATAAGCTATGCGTGACTTATTTAAATCGCCAGACAAAACATATGACATCTCTTTAATGACGTACCCAGGAGCATTCTATGTTTTTTTTATAGAACGCTTCAACTGGAAAAGAAGCGGACAATTAAAGAAAGCAAAGGCCACAGCTTCGTTTTCCTTCTCTCTCGTTCTCTCTCTCTCTCACTCCTTAACCACCACTGTTTCTCCGCAACTCCCGCTGTTATCTACTCCACAACAACGGGCTCTCTTCGCCTTCAGTCTCTCTCTCTCTCTCTCTCTCTCTCTTTGGCCTCTCTATCTCTTTTCGGGTGCTATTTCACCATCCTGCTGTGCTGCGCAATCTCACTCCACAATCTCTCTCTCCATCTCTTTCTCTCTCTATCTCTCTCTCTCACTCTCTCTCTCATCTCGTCTCCCTAGGGCTTCTCTGTATGGCAACAAAAAGCTCTCGCCACACAAGAAATGATAAGAAAGAAGGCAGTCTTTCCGCCTTGTCATTCTGCGTCTACAGGGGGCCTAGAAAGGGGAGGGGTGTGCTGTGGCCAAGGAAGGAAGAAAAGTGGAGAACCAGGGCGCTATGGCTTCACTCTTTCTCATCCTTAACTAATTAATAGATGAATTACCACCCGAATTACTATCACCGTAGAGAGAGAGAGGAAAGGAGGAAGGGAGGGAGTAAAAAAAGTTGTGCTTTCATTCTCATCCATGGGCGCACGTTCTTAACTCCCATGACCTTTCCTTCATGGGCCCCAACTTTTTTTGAGAGAGTACATTCCCGCAATAGGTGGTGTGTGGTGGAAGAGAAAGAGAGAGAAAGAGAGAGAGAGAAAGAGACAGAGAATGAGAAAGACAGAGAATGAGAGAGAGAAAGAGAGAGAGTGTGAGAGAGAGAAAAGGAGAGAGAGAGGGAGAGAGGAGAGAGAGAGAGAGAGAGAAAGAGAGAAGAGAGAGCACATTTGACTCTGCGCAAGAAGTCCTACTCTGAATGAATTAGCTCTCTGAATGAGCTATAGGGCGTACTTAAGGTTAGGAGAGCCGATGGGGAAGGGTGCACGAAGCAAGGACATAGTCCGAGGCGAACGGGTCAGGGGATATCCCCTAGACTCATCCGGGGGCCAGAAAACTTTTCCGTCTCTTTCTCTGGTGCTCTTTCTCTTTCTCTCGTGGGCTCTCTCTCTCCCAATTTTCCCACTCTCTCTCTCTCTCTCACCCTCTCCGCTTTCCCGCCTCGCTGACGTACTCGTCGCAATTTTCAATTTCACCATTCCGATGTCGCTCTGGAGCCCCCTACACCCGGGAAAGAGTGGAAGAGAGGAGATAGAATAGAGAGAGAGGGGGGGGGGGGGTAGAGAATAGAGGCAGATGGAGAGAGGGGAGAGAAAGAAGGAAAAGAAGGAAAGAGAGAGTGTAGATACAGACACGAGAGAGAGAGAGAAAGAGATAGTGTAGAGACAAAGAGAGGGAGAGAGAAAGAGAGAGAGAGAGAGAGAAATTGAGAAAGAGAAAAAGGAAGGGTGCGTGTGATTGAATACACGAGCACCAGTCAGCCATGTGCTCTATTCGCATAGTCCTGATGGAGTAAAAAAAGGAGAGGAAAGCATTTTGGAAGCAGGAGAACGAGAGAGAGAGAGAGAGAGAGAGAGAGAGAGAGAGAAAGAGAGAGACAGAGAAAGAGAGAGAGAAAAAGAGAGAGAGAGACCGAGAGATAGAGAGAGAGTAATATATAGGAAATAGAAACACGGAAGAGGCTGAAAAATAGCCAGACGCAACAAGTGGACGCGTTAAATGTCCTTTAATTCGTGCCGAAGGAAATTATATATTTATGCAGAAAGTGGTCGCAACAGCAATAAGTGGATGGGAGATAAACATGAGGCTCTAAAGAAAGAAAATGACAGGACAGAGAGAGAGAGCGCGAGAAGCTGGGCAGACAATTTGTTAGATAATGAGAGAGAATCAATCAGAGAAAGAAAGAAAAAACTAGTGAGAGAGAGAAAGTGTGAGAGAAAGAAAGAGCAGGAGAGAGAGAGAGAGTGAGCGTGAGAGAGAAATTGAAAAGCCTCGACTGAGAAAGAGTGGTACCACACTGGGCTGCAGCCAAAATCCAGTAGTTCAGTTTGCAAATTAGAGCGACGAAAGGGCGCAAATAAATCCAACTCTGGAATACGTCATAGAGCGACTTAGAATATGCGAAAAATCTGCAGCGCCAAGATCAAGGCTTAGAAAAGGGAAGTTGCAGGGATGGCAAGCGGGGAAGGAATTTAATGAGGAACATTGGAAAGGACCAATAGATGAATAATTTATATAGGAAATCTTTGTATCTTCAGTCCACTGTCAATCACGGAACTAAGGCGTACAAAAGAGAAGTTGCAGGGATGGCAAGGAATTTATTCTGGAATATTGGAAAGGATGAATAGACGAACAGTTTACAAGAACAGTCTTTTGCTATTTAGTCCACTATCAATCACGGAATTGTTTCCGGGATCAAGACTATTTATCAGCATTGAATGATTTATCCCATTTCCATTCATCTATTCATTTCTGTTGAATAATAAATCATCCGAATCATCATTCATTCGCTTAAAACGTGATTTCGATGACAAATCGACTGCAGAAAATTTTTGAAGCAAATCATCTCGTTTTCATGTGCAACTAGCATTAAAATGCAGATTCGTCAAATAAACCCAAATTGCCAAATAAATATATATTTACCAAATAAAGCATAATTCGTCAAATCTATCCAGATTTGTTAAAAATTGCTGTCGCTTGCAAAAGAACGGCAATGGTTGGTGGTAAATGGAGAAAAACCAGCAAAAATTGGCATATTCGAGACCAATATAGAGCGCGTGTTTTGATTATTCTTGCTGGTAAGGATGGAATCGAGAGCAGGCAGCAAATTAGCTTAGTGCACAAGCCGTCTGCCGCCTGATTGCCTAGACCGTAGTCATAGGCAACTGCTGGCCTTTCGAATAAGCGAAAGTCACAAGAGTTATTGCAGCTGCGGACTGTTTGTGTAAAATCATAGTTTTTTTAAAGTTTTAAATCATTAAAAAATAAGCTATACAAACATGAAACAAGCTGAAAGAAGTGTTAAGAAGCAGAAGGAATACGCTAGCTAGTCATGAGGTGGTAAGGAAAACAGTTTTCCTTTGTCGATAACAAATCAGACGCCTGTATGAATCATCTCAAGGGAACGGAATAGGAATGAACACTAGAAAGGACATACCGAGGAAGGAGAGAAATGTGCAATGACATTTGGAAGAAGAAAAAAGAGGAACAATTCGGAATAACCAATTGTGAATTTTAAAAAAATTTTGAAAACACCCCTTTGAAATCAGACTTTCGAATAAAATACGTTTACAATGAACCAGTTTATACTAAACATGTTAGAATAAGAGAGCAATAAGATCATTGCGAGCAGAAGTTAGTCAGTTCACTCACTATTTACGGAGAATCTGAAACAAAGTAATACTGCAAAAAAAGTATGGAATATTGACCAATTTTGGAGCAACCACCCAACTATTTCTATAATTAACACTTCAGTAGACCATTAAAAAGCGTATAAAAGCTAAGAGTGAAGATGAATAACAATTCTCACCCATTCATCACGTGGAAGACGAATCATAAATATATTAAAAGTGATGAAACAAGAAGGAAGTTGTATTGAGAAGGAGAAGGAATGGTAAACAGGAGGATGAAGACGAAAGAGAGAGAGAGAGAGAGAGAGAGAGAGAGATAGAGAGAGAGATGAGGTGGGCGAAAGGAGTGGTCGAGAATAGACAGCGCATTGTGCTCGGGGTGGAGGGGAAGCCGTAGAGGAAGGAAGAGCCAGTGCAAATATTCCAAAACCTTGCAAGCAAACGAACGACTGACCCGCACCATCACGGGGCATTGATCGTTGGGGGAAAACATATTGACCAGTTAGGATATTCGAAGAGGAATATTCCATTCTAATCCACAACGTATGCTTTTATATTCTTTAAAATATTCTGAATAAAGATTGGCCCGTTAGAATATTCACCCACAGGTGGAATATTCCATTCTGAGCTATGACATATACTATTTAGAATATTCTAAATCCTTCGAAACAAATATGTTTCATTAAAAGAAGAAAAAAAACGAGAGCTGACCAAGTTTTCGAACTTGCTGAGCCGGGCGGCAGTGTTCTCGTCCAGCAAGGCGAACAGCCTCGCGACCTCAGAAATAAATGCCGTTGAAATAAGAACATCTTGCTATCAATAATCAAACCAATCAGAAAACACCTTAAAGAAAAGAAGAAGGAAAAAAATATATTCGTTCGCACCGCTCCAAAAAAAAATTTCCGAGATATTCAAGCCAATTTTGATAATACACAGAAATATCACAATTCCATGTTTTCACCAAACATTTTAACCAGTAGTACACTAAATGCTTTTTACTTTTTTCTTCTGATTTTTGCCTTTTATTTCCGACTTTCAGTGATGGAATAGATTGTTTGCTTTACTTTCACTTGAATCTGTTTGCTTGTAAATACAGATTTATATTTTGGAAAGGAATAGCTAAACTTGTTGAACTGCGGCTGAAGAAGAATAAAATATGACATCAATATGTGCGTAATTTGAAAAATAAGTCTCATATAAGCCCTTTTCTCTTCATGTTGTATCACAATGAGTACGGGCAACTTTCGTAATGTCTCTATTCTATTCTCTTGCAGACATCTCACTTTTCCATTAGAGTTTTCCTCTCTCTTTCTCAACTCTCTCACTCTATTTATATTCTCTCTTCTTCTCATTCTATCGCTTCATATCGCTCTCTCTTAATCTCTCTCTCTCTCTCTCTTTCTTTTTCTCGATCTCATATTCTCTCTCTCGCTCTCCTTCTCTCTCCTTAATTCTCTCTCTCTCTCTCTCTCTCTCTCTCTCTCTCTTTTCCTCTTTATCTTTCTATTCTTCGTTTTCTTTCTCTTTCTCTTTTTCTTTCTTTTTCTCTTTCTCTTTGTCTTTTTTTTCCTTCTCTTTCTCTTTCTATTTCTATTTCTCTCTCCCTCTCTCCCTCACTCCTTTCTTGCTCTCCCCAATTCTCTTTCTCCCTCTACCTCTCTCAGTCTTTCGCTCTCTTTATCTTTCCTTCTTTTCTCTCTCTCTCTCTCTCTCTCTCTATTTCTCACTCACTCCCCTCTCTCTGTATAGATAACATAATCGTTCAGCTTTTCTCCAATAACTCCGCTACTGTCTCCGTTTCTCTTCCCATTCACTCATCTGATTGTGAGGTTTGCGGCGGCAGATGACAGGAGAGTATGACGAGTCTCGAGATAGAGGGCACTTTTTGACAAGTTCAGAGAGAGAGAGAGAGAGAGAAAGAGAGAGAGAGAGAAAGAGAGAGAGAGAGAGAGAGAGAGAGATGCTGGGGATGAGGCAACCAACCATGTGCTGCCACCCTCTTTCTACACCCACCTCCTCCTCCAATCTTCACCCCACTTCCCGGCCCGAGGCTAAGAACAGCCGCCGGAGCTAAGAACCTCTTATGAAAGGGTCGTCCTCATCTGCAACATCTCCCTTCTGCTGCAGAAAGCTTGACAACGTCAGATATACCCGGGGGACGTCTCTCTATCTATCTCTCTTCGTTCTCTCTCCGAGTCCCTGTCTCTCTATCTCAATCTCTCTCTATCTCTAGCTGTCTTTCTGTCTGCCTCTCTCCCACTCTATCTCGCCACCTCACTTATCTCTCTCTGTTTGTCTGTCTGTCTCTCTCTCTCTCTCTCTTCACATATTCCGTCTGTCTCCCTCTCCTCTCTCTATTTCGCTCATTGTGACTTCTCCTCTAATGTCTATCCATCATTATCTTCGAAGTCCATCATAGCCAATATGCGTGCTCTCGCCAGCGCATCCCTCTTCTTTCCACTTCCCCTCTTTTTTTTCTCTCTTTTGAGTTATTCTCTATCCTGTCTCTCTATTCTCTCTATTCTCTCTATTCTCTTTCTCCATCTCTCTCTCTCTCACTCTCTGCAACTTTAACCTTTCTCGCTCCCTCCCTATGTCATTTATTTCTTTTTTTTCTCACACCCTCGTATGTTTTGTCCGATTCTGATGCTTCGCCCTTCTCTTCCTTACTTATCGTTCAACTTCCTTTCACTTTTGCACTGCAAATATGTAGTATTTGCTTCGATGCCCCTTTTTCTGCTACTTTCTTTTTACTCTACTCATCTTTTCATCATTTCTACTTCGTGTTCTCTGACAATGAGCACAATTCATGTACAAAGATCTTCTCTTCTATCCGCGCTATCGCCTTTCTTCAATCAAGTTAGACAATTGAATTGTCAAGTTGTCGAGTGTCATTAATTGTTTTTAATTCGCTAATCCTCTTAATTGGTCCAATTGTGGAAAACAGGCTTGAAAGAGTTTCATTTCAACGCTGACTCTCTCTCTCCCTCTCTCTCTCTCTCTCGCTCTCTCTCTCTCTCTCTCCGTCACTTTCAATATCTCTCAGTTTGTCTCTCTTGTCTCTCGCTCTCTCCCTCCCTCCCTTCCCATCTCCATCTATTCTCTCCAACTCTCTCATCTGACTTTCCCCCTATTATCCACTCTCTACTCTCTTGCTCCCTTCTAATCATCACCGCAAATCTGTCATGTCGCCGTATGTAAGTGATCGGGCAGCAGGCGGCGCTTCGAAGAACTTTGATTGGCTGAAGCGACTTGAAAGAGGAATGGACGGTGAAGAGGGAGCGAGCGAGCGAGAGAGAGAGAGAGAGAGAGAGAGAGGGACAGATAGAGCTAGAGAGAAACGAAAGAGAGCGAGTGAGAGAGAGAGAGAGCGAGAGAGAGAGAGAGAGAGAGAGAGAGTGAGAGAGAGAGAGAGCGAACAGACACCGAATAATCTCTTGGAGGTCTGGCGCACTGCTCTGCACCTTTCCACAGACACTGAGACGCTCAGCTAGTCCTTCGTCATCCTCCTCCTCCCCTAGTTGTAGACAGTCTTTTCAGAGGCCCTCTTTCTCATGAAGAAAAAAGCGGAAAGGTTAGTGATGGGAAGAAGAATCTGCAAGTAGCTATCTATTTGACAATCAGCAGGGCATTTATTCTTGTACACTTTCAAATATTCTAATTTGCAAACCTTCCTTTTTGAATAACATAAATTCTTTAACAAATTTTATTAGAATAATCTAATCAGCTTCTCACTATTGGAATATTCAAAATCAGCGATAATCAGATGGTCGCTATTGGAATATTCGAAATTACTATTAGAATATTCGAAATCACAGAATGTGCCAATGTTCTCTCATTCTGCTGAAGCTGCTCTCCTCGTGTAGAGTAGCTCCTCGTCACACGCCCAACAAGTAGCCTTGTCATTCCGAAGAGACGTGTGCCAGCTGCGCTAATCCCTTCTCCAACCCTCCCTCACTCTGCTCTTGCGATTCGCCGGTCGCTTTTCCTTTCTCTACGACTCCCAACCTTTCTCTCTCACACTCTCTCTTTCACTCTCTCGCTCTCTCTCTCTCTCTCTCTCTCTCTCCGTCTGCTTGCACAAAGGCCTAAGCAGTGCGCCTGAACATGTAAACGGCAGCGCATCAAATGAATATTCAGATGTACTACACATAAGACAATGTCAACTGAACTATTTGTTTTTATTATTCTTAATTTTTCGCTTCAGCCGTTATGTCGTCTCGGGATTTCGAATATTCCACTGTCTGCCATTTCTCATGTAGCTAGAAAAATGCCAAAATATCGAATTGACAATTTTTCCTATCATCGTGAATGGCAAATATTAGAATATTACAAATTCCTAACAAAATAAACTGAAAAATGAAGAAGAAATTTTTTTAGTGGACATCGTCATATTTGCACTTCTCCCTGGTCTCGTTCATATCCAATTCCGTACCCCATCCGTTTTTAAGAAATATTTGATATGACTGACATATAATTGTTCTTTCTCTTTTGTAATCTGTATGATTAATTCGTTTTTTCTTGTTTATTGCCTTGCCCATTCATTTTATCTTTGAATATGTGCAATATCTCACATGCTTTTTTGCTCATCTTCAGCCATCCCCTTCACATCGGTCATCTTTTCATCTTTTGTATACAGTGTCCTTCTTCAGAGACTTTTCTCTTCTTCATTTTCTCTTTCTTTCTCTCTCTATCTCTCTGCGTCTCTCTCTCTCTCTCTCTCTCTATCGCTTCCTCTTGTCTCCCTGCTCGCCCTCTCCCAATCTCTCTCCCTCTCTTTCTCCAGCCATCTCTCCCTTCTCTCTCTCTCTAATCCCTCTCTTCTTTTCTTGTTCCTTCTTTCTCCTCTCTCACAGTCCCACTTGGTCATACCTATCCGCTGTGGCGCAAAGCATCCGAAGGCTTCTTTGATCTGACCACTCGATGCTTGCTTCCGCTTGCTATCCAGAGTGGCGTAAGAGGAAAAGGTGGAGACGGAGAGAGAGAGAGAGAGAGAGAGAGAGAGAGGGAGAGGAAAAGAGAGGGATAGGGAGAGATGGAGAGCGAGAGCGAGAGACAGAGAGAGAGAGAGAGAGAGAGAGAGAGAGAGAGAGGGAGAGGGAGAGAGCGGGATACGGAGAGATGGCGAGAGAGAGTGAGAGACAGAGAGAGAGAGAAAGACTCCGCATATGAAAGAAGATGGCGGCATTTATAAGAAGCGTCCGCTACACCTATTTGCATATTCCAATGTTTTGGCAAATTTCTCCTTCGAAGTATAAGCTGACACTTTTCTGGATGTGGGAAACGATGAACACCGCCTGATCAATCTTATCTGAAGAAAAAAAATGGTAACAAAGACTGTTGATAAAATAATTTTATTACAAGTTAAAAATAAGAATTCACCTCGTCTTTTTCACTATCGACGGCAAACCTAAGTAGCCTAGAGCCATTGGAATATACGAATTTTTGAAATGGAAAAAAAGAAAGCTTGGAAGAAGGAAGACTGCATTCAAATCCCATTCACACACACACTCCGCGACGGCTTCTATTCTTGTCATTGTTGCTCCGGCGGCGCTGCACCTTTTTTGCGAGCCGAGATAGAGACGAGAAAGAGAGAGAGAGAGCGAAGGAGAGAGAGAGAGTGTGTTTAGGGAGAGAGTGCGTGTGTGAAAAGAGAGAGGGAAGGAGTGAGAGATTGAGAGAGAAAGGGAGAGAGAGAGATGAAAAACGAGAGAAAAAGAGAGAGAGAGACAAGCTAGAGATAGAAAGAAAATTTCTCGCTCTCTCTTCTTGATGCTCTGGCATGCTGCCTTTCAGCGCGACAAAGGACATGTTCGCCTGGCGAGGGTTACGAACTCAAACCTAGCCTCACGCTAATCTTCGACCTTCTCCGACTTCTTTGCTTCTAACACTTTTCGTCGCTACAATCTAGAAGATTATGGCTCCTTTATTCTCTCTCACTCACTCTCTTTATCTCTCTCTCTCTCTCTCTCTCGTTTTGTCTCTCTTTCTGTCTTGCACCCTTTTTCTCTCACAATGTCTTGCATCATTTTAATCTCTCACCCTCATGCGTTCCATCTCTCTGTCTCTCTCACTATCTCTGTCTCTCTCACTCTCTTTGTCTGTCTCTCTCTGTCTCTCTTTGTCTCTCTCTCTATATTTTGTCTGGTACCCTCTCTCTCTCTCTCACCATGTTAAGCATCGTTTTTATCTCTCGCCCTCATCCCTTCCTCTCTCTCTCTCTGTCTCTCTCTTTCTCTCTGTCTCTCTCGTCTTCTTAATTTAAATTAGCCACGGTGTCACTCAACATGTCTTCACGCACTGCACGCCGTCTTCACGTACTCGCTCGAGTCCTTCTCTCCTTCTCTGTTGCTCTCTCATTGTAGAGACTTCACGATAGCCAAGGTGGACATGGTCATCTCGTTTATTTGTCATGCACTCAAACAAAATTCTAGATCTCGTATTCCCATTTTTCTTTTGTTTTATATTTTATCTTCATATAATATATTTTATACTAAACTTCTCTTCCATATTCGCGAAATTGCATGCAGACTATTTTTCTGTGTCTCCTCTTTCGCTCTCTCTTTCTCTCTCCTCTCTCTTTCTCTCTCTCTCTCTCTATCTCTATCTCTATCTCTCTCTTGTTCCAGTTGCGCAATCTAGTGACTACTCTCTTGCGGAGGTCGCGAACAGATAAGGCATGGAATGGGGATGCGGAGGAAGGGGGCTAAGTGAGGTTCGGGTGCTACTGACTAACACATTAGTCTCTCCATCCACGCCTCGGCCATCACGCTCCTCTTGCGAGGCCACTCGGCTCATTAGAGCGCGGCTCTTGCAAAGTGTTCTCTTTCGCTCTCTCTCTCTCTCTCTCTCTCTCTCTCTCTCTTTCTCTCTCACTTTCTTTTTCTTTCTCTCTTTCTCTCTCTCTTTCGATCTCTCTCTCTTTCTCTCCCTCTCTTTCTTTCTCTTTTCTCTCTCTTTATCTCTCTCTCTCTCCCTTTCTCTCTCTCTCTCCTCTCTCTTCACCGCTATTACCCAATTCGCCGAGGCACGATGCCCGCATCCTTTAGCGCCTCCACTCGGAAAACAGAGGCGCGAATCAGAGAAGGCCTTGGGTTATGATTTATTCTCAATAAAGTTGGAATATTCGAAAGATTTATTGTATTTGGAATATTCCAGTAGGTCGCGATGATGCCCTAGGCTCTTTCGCCTATGGCCAGCTGCTGCTCGGCCCTTCCGGCTACTTCTCGCGCATAGACAGTGTTCGAGGGTGTGAATGAGTGAGAGATGAAGCATGGTAGAGAAAGAGACAGAGAGAGACAGAGAGAGACAAAGAAAGAGAGGAATGAAAAGCGAGAGAGAAAGAATTTAGAGATGAGACCATTAGAGAGTTATAGAGAAAGAGAGACAAGGTTAAAGAAAGAAAAGAATGAATGTGCATATACAGCACATGCATTCACACTTGCTGTATCTGCAACTAATATGAGGGACAGATGGTTGGCCTCTGAGAAAGAAGAGGGAGAGAGAGAGCAAGAGAGGAGAGAGAGAGAGAGAGGAGAGAGAGAGAGCGATCGAGGGAAAGAGGGAGTGAATCCTATGCTTGTTCTCACCGATGGAAGTAATTCGCCGTTCTTGTACTCTGTATTTTCCGTCATTCTCTCTCGCCACTCCATGATCTCATAGCACTCTCTCATTTCTCTCTCTGTGTCTCTCCTCTCTTTCTATCTTCATCTCTATCTCTCTCTCTCTCCTTCCCTCTCTCTACCCATCCCCGGCAGCTGCTTCTTCAATGGTCGCTCTTGACCCGCTGCGCATCCCAGCTGATGACGAGTACATGTGTTTTTGGTTGCTCATCATGATCAAGTGAATCAACGAGCATCCCGGCTGCCATTGTTTCTGCCCCTCGCTCACTTACTCTCTCTCTCTCTCTCTCTCTCTCTCTCTCTCTCTCTCTTTCGTTCTCGTTCTCTCATTCTCTCCCCCTCTACCTCTTTCTCTCACTCTCTCACTCTCGACATCTCTCACCGTCTCGCGAACCCCCGTTCCCTTGTATCGCCCGCCATTTTGGCTGCCTGTCTTGCTCGCTCTCTTACTTTTTCAACCCCTCAACGTCTTTAAAACAGTTTTTTTCTAATCTCTCCACTCCAAGCGTTCACTTTTTCTCTCTTCTTTCCCTTTTTAATTAAATAAATTACATTTACGTCCATTCCTTAGTCAGTTCTTAAAAAAATAAACTTTTTCTTAATTCGAATATTCTAATTTTTGCCGCCTTTCGATTATTTGTTTATTCTTTTGAGTGAAAAATTGGTCTTTTTGACATAGTCGAACTTCTGGTCTGTTAATTTTCTGATTTTTTTTTTGCCTACATGCGTCACAGAAGCGGCCGCGCGGTGAAGTGAAAGGCAAACGAACAAACGAAAGAACGGTAGCTTTTGCTCTTGCTTTCTAGCTTCTTCTCCTCCTCCTCTGGCTCGCTTTGCAAAGTGTTCGGCTCTAAATCATTCGGTTGAACACCCACTCAATCAACATTTAACTCCCCCCTCCCCGACCATCCATCTCAATAGCTGTCGCTTTCTTCCGCCTCCAAACCATCTTGTCCTTCGTCTCCTTTCCCTCTCTCTCACTCTCTCTCCCCCTCTTTCTCTCCCTCTCCCTCTCTCTCTTTCTCTCTGCTTCTCTCATTCCTCTGCACTCTTTCATTCTCCCGCCAACACTGAAATCATTGGCGACAGCCGTGTCAGTGTCGCGCAAAGCATCTACGCTGATTGATACGCAGAGAGGGAGAGAGAGAGAGAGAGGAGAGAGAGCGAAAGAGAGTGATCATGTTGCCGTAGCTTTCTGCGCCCTCCATTCCTTCCACAGTCTCTCTCCTCTGTTGTCAGGAATCTATCTTTTTGCAACTCTGTACATATGCCGATTAGTTCTGACACTTGTGGACGCAGATCAGAAAGAAGGAGAGAGCCAGTAAGGTAGCAAGAGAGATAGATAATAAACTGAAAGAGACAATGAGAGAGAGAGAGGGAATACGAGAGAGAGAGAGAGAGAGAGAGAGAGGGAATACGAGAGAGAGAGAGAGAGAGAGGGGGGGGGAGATTGAAAAGTTAGAGAGACAGAGAGAGAGAGAGAGAAAGGTGATCTGGATTTGTGACAGCGTCTCGTCCCCTTGCTCATCATTCCGAGAGAGGACACTTATCCTTCAATAACACACCTCCACCCCATCCACCCCCGTTACGAGACACTTTGGCTCTATTGTGTTAGAATACTCCATGGATTAACCCCATTGATGGAATATCCCAATCTTCCTTGATAGAGCCAGATTCGATGGGAGCCGAGTGTGAATCACCGAGACAATCACTTTGTCTTCGCCTCTCCTCGCCGTCGTTAATATGCGTGCGATTTTCCCATGGCTACTCTCGGCTGTTCCATTCAGTCCTCCGGCTGAGAGAGGCTCGATCAATTAGAGCCATGAACTGTGGAACGTATGAGCGAAGAAATTGGGACGTTGAGAGAAGAGAAGAGAGCGGGAAGACAGAGAGAGAGAGAGAGAGCGAGGGCGAGAAGAGAGAGGGAGAGAGAAAGAGAAAGAGAGAGTGAGAGAGAAATGATGAGAAGGATAAAGGGAGAATAAGAGATTATGGACATGAGCAAAAGTGTGACTTTACTGATCATAGGTTTGAACAGGCTCGAGAGTAGGCGCAAGCAAGAAAACGTTGATAGGAACTGAAAAGAAAATTGAATGATATAAGAGGTACAAAGTTGTATCCAAATTGTGCTACGATTACAAGAACTCTTTTTCTATTCTTTTTAATTCCGTTTATTGTTATAGAAGACAGAATTGGTATTGATTAAAGGGGCTCGAAAGAAAAGACAGAGAAGACGAGGAACGAGTCATAAAGTGTTATGCAAAGCCGAGATACTCGGAATGCCGTTTCGCCTTCGTTGCGTGCCGCGCCTCTGAAATGTTACGAGCGAGCAGGGAACGGCTGACCGTGAGGGGGTGTAGTGCATTCCAATCTCAGTCTTCTAACCATAAGTTCTGTTTTTGGAATATTCTTTTTCTTCTTTAGAATATTCCAATATCATTTTATTTTTGGGTTTGGATTTTCCAATCTTTAATGAGCGAACTTTATATATGCCATTAGAATATTCCAATTAGCTTGTTTCCACTCTCTCTCTAAAGGCCTTGTACGCTAGCTTGAATCAGCGTTTTCATACTGTAGATTTGGTTCTCCGCGGCAGTTTTTTTTTATTTTCACTGCCGAGGGGAAGCCAAACCATCTCATTCGCTCGTTTTCATTAGGATTCCCTTTCTATCTAATTTGTCACTCTCTCACACTCTTTTTATCTATCTCTCTCGTCCACTTCCTTTTTATTTATCTCTCTCGCCCACTCTCTTTCTCCTTTCTCTCTCTCTCCATCTCTCTCTCTCCCTTCTTCCACTTGGTTTCTATTCCATTTTCTAGGCCGACCTTACTCCATGCCGTCGCATCATCTCATCGCACATTCATTGCCGTGCCCGCAGGGGCTATCTCTATCTCTCTTTCCCTCTCCCTCCCTCTCTTCCTCTTCTCTGTATCTTTCTCTCTCTTATTCTCTCTCTCTCTCTCTCTTTCTCTCTCTCTCTTTCTCTCTCTTTCTTTCTCTCTTTCTCTGTCTCACTCTCTCGCCTTCTCTCACTTGACCCATCAAGTCCATCCATGTGTCGTTACGCGCTAGAATGGCCTGATGGTGAGTGGCAAATTCAATTTCCACTATATTGCGAGAGAATTATCTGTTATTCATCTCTTCCGCAGGCATATTTTGACGACCTAAAAGTTTATTATTAGGATAAACCTGCAGCTTATCCCTGTCAATTTTCTCTTGCGTTCTCTGTTGTGAGATCTGGGACTCGAAGAATTTGTGTACTTTTTCCAGGTTATCTTTGGTCGAATTCTTTTGGCGAACAGAAAGCTGTTTGGGCGGTGCAAAACACACATTGAGGGTGTGACTCTGAAAAATACTTCATAGAAAGTAGAGGGAGAGATCGGGAGAGAGAGCGAAAGAGAGAGAGAGAGAAAGAGAGAGGGAGAGAGAAAGAAAGAGAGAAAGAGAGAGAGAGAAAGAGAGAGAGAGAGGTAGAGGGCAAGAGTGAAAGATCCGGCAAGAGTGCGAGAAAGAGAGAATTAGATAAAGAGAAAGGGAGGGAAAGAGGAAGAGAGATAGAGGGAAATAATTCCTCTCTGCCAAAATGGTGTTCCTTCCTGCAGTCGTCTGCAATCAGCATGATCCTATTCTGCTTATTGCATCTTCCACTAATAAGAAAGAGGGCAGGCGGAGGATGTCCACGCGGCATTCAACTAATGAACGGCAATGAGTGGAGGGCGAAGTTTTGGTGGGGGTCGAAAGAGGTGAAAGTGGAATATACCAAAGGGGTCTGAGTGTGGAGAGTGGAATACTCCACTAGGGTCAGAGTGAGGAAAAGGAAAGAGGTGGTGCTGTCGCATCTGTCGCTTCCTTTCCTAATCAGCTACTACTTGCCGATTCCTCCTTCCTGTTATTGTCGTTGTTGTTGTCTTCCGCCCCTCAGGCCTCTGACCCAGCTCCAATTATGACTCATTAGCGCAGCTTCGACTTTCCATCATGACGAGTGCTTGTCGAGAAGGCAGAATCTTACGAATATTCCAAATGTTATTTAGAATATTCCAAATAATCATCTTTATCTATTATTGTCATCTCTGTTGTTGAATATTCCAAATTAGCAGCATGGTATATTCCAATTTTAAACTTTTTTTTTAATTCGAACGAAAATTTCAATTGAAAATAAAAAATATATAAATATTCTTTATCTTTTTCATACTGTAATGATGTTAGATAATATTTTTTTTTTAAATGAAATGCTCGTAGTTTTCTGAAACAACCTTCCGTCGATTTTCGGCGGCATAATCTAGAGATTGGTCTTTAGTCATCCGGTAGTCTGCACGCGCATCCTGTCATCTGCAGCTTATCCTTCCTACTTCTCTCTCTCTATCTCTCTCTCTCCTCTGTCTCTGTCTCTGTCTCTCTCTCTCTTTCATTGACTCCCACTTTGTTTATCTCCAACTCTCTCTTTCTCTCTTTCTCTCTCTCTCCTCTCTCTCTTCCACCTCTCTGCGCTCTTCTTCTAAGTGACCTCCCTCTTACCTTTAGCTTTATCCTTATCCCCCTTGTTACCTGTGAGTGTATTTGCCTTCACTTCTACATACAAGCCAGTGATGGGGTAGTGGGAGGACAGGATAGAGAGAGAGAGAAAGAGGGAGAGAAAGAGAGAAAGATGGCAAAAGTCGAGAGAATGAGAGGTAGGAACGAGGTGATATATGTAAATATGAAGATGTAGATATTTGGCTGCTCTCTCTCTTTCTCTCTCTCTCTCCCTCTCTCTTTCTCCCCTGCTCCCTCTCACTACCCGTTAGTCTACATACATATCTGTCTCTCTCTTTCTCCCTTGCTCTCTCTCACCAACCGTTAGTCTACATATCTGTCCAAGTTCAGCCTCTTCCCTGTGCTGGGTCTCTCTAGTCTTATAAGATGTGCGCGGAGGACTCCGCGCACATCTTATAAGACGCCTCTCCTGCTCTGCTCTGCCTGTCTTACTTCTCCACGAATCTTGGTTCTCGCGCTCACTACTACTTGTTGGCCTTCTGCTCGAGTGGACGCCTTTCTCTCTCTCTCCTTCCCTCTCTCCTTCTCTCCCTGCATCTCTCTCTCTCCTCTCTCTCTCTCTCCTTCCCTCTCTCCTACTCTCTGTTTATCTCTCTCCAAGAAACGACGGAATGCCGTTGTTGTTATCCACCTTGCTCCGCGTGAATGGCCACTCAGAAGAGGCCAGGAGTCTCCACAAATAGACTCCCCCCCCCCCCCATCACTACGCGTCCACTCCAGCCAAGGGTCAGGCAGAGAGCGCCTTGAGTGAAGTTCGATTGCCCCTCCCCCCCCGCCAAATATCTACACATGTTTAGCGTATACGAATGTCCATGCACCTGGCATCATGAGATTGACTCCACCTCTCAATTGGCGCGAACGATAGTAAAGTGAGTACGGTAGAAGAGTATTCAGGACACCCGCCAGTATGGCTCATTACTTTCCGCTAGCACTTTCAAATATTCGAATATCTATATCAAGTACTTCACAGATAAGGTTATCTAAAAGCTGTTGTATTTTTTTGCAATAATAATTATTGTTATAATGTCTGCTGCCCATTTTGCTTTTTCAACAACTCTACTAGTACGTTTTCTTGAATATTCCAACCAAAATTCCGGAAACTGCAGACCAGTGATGGTTTTAAAGCATGCAATGCCGACATTTTCTGCTCTTTTTTAGCATGTTGTCCTCCTGCCACTAGTTTCTCTCTCTTTCTCTCTCTCGCTCTCTCTCTCTCTGACTTTCTCTATCTCTTTCTCTCTTTCCCTGTCTCTCTCACTTTCTCTATCCCTCTCGTTTCTCTCTCTTTCTCTCTCTCCTTCTCTCTCTCTCTCTCTCTCTCTCTCTCTCTCTTTCTCCCTCTTTCTTTTCTATTTTACTCCTCTCTCCGTCATTCTCTATCCTCCTAGAGCTCTCGCTCCGCTTCGGCGACGCTAATGAATTCGCGCGAAAGCTTCATTTCGTCCAGACCGCGCTTAGGAATGCCGTGCAGCAACCTCGTCCTTTCCCATGTCAGCACCCGGCTCTATCTCTGTTTCTCTCTCTCTCTCTCCATCTCTGACCCGCTCTGTCTCTCTCTCTCCTTCTTTTCTCTCTATCTATTTTACTCTCTTTCTCTGATTCTCTATACCCATCTTCTCTCACATTCCTCTTCTTGTCTCTGCTGGCCTTCCTCTCCTGCTTCATCTGCAACTCTCCTTCGTTGCCTCTAGTAAAATGAAGATTTTCCATTTTAGTATTCAGTTTAGTGCGTGAGACAAAAATGAAGATGACGCCTTGCTTAGTATGGGCACATAGAGAGCGAGGATAAGAAGGAAGCGACAGAGAGAGAGAGAGAGAGAGAGAGAGAGAGAGAGAGAGAAAAGAGATGAGCGATGCTTGTGAGACAAAAAAAAGAAAAATGGTGCTGTGGGAGTAAAATTCAGAGCTCTTGCAAATGTGTGAAAGAGGAGACATTTGCAATTTGTAAGAGTGAATTACGACTTTCCAAGAATAATGGCAAAGAATCTCGGCAGAATTACTGTAGTTTCCTTGCATGTCCTGGCGGTCGCAAAAACAAGAAACATTCCAAGAGGCAACCTCTAATTTTGTCTCGCTTTGTATATACTAATTTGGAAGCTTGTTTCTATCTCCCAATTCTTCTCAGTCTTTGTCATTTTGTTCGCACCCGCCAATCTTCTCCAGGTCATCTTTAGAATATGCCAGTCGGTCTTCTTCTTTTGAATATCCCACTCGAGATGTCACGAAAGATGATTCGTGGGCTCTTTTCATCAGTTGCTTCTCTTCTGCTCTCGCTGCCTTCTTTTATTCTTGCGCACGGTGCGTGTGAAGTGGAAGGGCGCAGGTCAGAAGTTATAATTAATTAGAGAAGAGGGGGAGGAATGAGACCTAATAGTACTAGTACATGAGTTATAAAGTAGTTTATATAATATCTCTATAGTAGCATCATCTCCTGCGGGGTTCATATGAATATGGAATATTCCATTAGAATATTCCAAAGAATATCGTCAGTCATATCCTGTAAGAGGCGGGCCGCGCGCATGAAGAGAAGCCTAATGACAGAAGTCGCCCAGCCTCCCCCTTTTGGCGGAGTAGTTGAAGTCGCTAGAGAAAGAGAGAGAGAGAGAGAGAGAGAGAGAGAGAGAGAGGTAGAGAGGGAAAGCTTTTGATAGAGCACAACGCATCCATTTTTCATAATGCGTCGCGAGAGTTGCCGCTGAAAAGAAAGTGAGCCGAGGAGTGAGAAGGAGCAGAGCGAGAGAGAGAGAGAGAGAGAGAGAGAGAGAGAGAGAGGGTAAGAGAAATATGGGAGAGGGTGAGAGAAGGAGAATGAGAATGAGACGGAAACAATGGAATCGCGCTATAGGCCGAGAAAATGGATAAGAATTCTTACTTTGTAATTTTTCCAAAGTTAAACACCTTTCCTCTACATGCATAGGACATAGATAGATTGTACGCATTCTATGTCAAATCTTGTCTCCTTCTATTATCTTTAATCGCATTAATTTAGCAAATTTGAAATACGTTCATCTGGTATATTCAAAGTAGAGATCGCGAATTTGTCCCAAGTGATCGCGGCACGCTTGTTGTTCTTCAGCACCCCCCTCCCCCCCCCCGCGCATTCCAGTCGCGCGCCCTTGCACTTGCTGTCGGTCTTGTCGACATAATCTCTTTCTCCTCTCTCGTGCTCTCTGTCTCGCTCTGTCTTTCTCTCGCTCTCTCTCTACCTCTCTCTCTCTCTCTCTATTTTCTTCATAGCTTATCTCGCCCATTCTTCTTCTCTCTCACATCTGATTTCATCTGCCTCTCATGATTTCATTACGGCCGCCACTGGCTCTGCCAGCCAGCGCAAATCGCGCACTCGAGACGCTTCTGCTTCTGCTTCCAAGTCATGTCTCGAACACAAAGTGGAGGATATGGGAGAAAGAGAGGGAGCGAGAGAGAAATGGAGAGAGAGAGGGAGAGAGAGAGAGAAAGAGAGAGAGAGAGAGAGAAAGAGAGAGAGAGAGAGCGTGAGATTTGTAGATGGAGAAAGGGAGCGCAAGATCGAGCAGAGAGGTCACAGAGAGAGGGCTTCAGAGATCGAGCAAAATTGAAGTTGCCAAAGTCAAGACGTCTTGTAGGAAGGAAGATCTCTGGCGAATGCGCTGATTTTACGTGACAGCGAAGAGTGGAGAGTGCAACAAGCTAATTCTAACCCGGAAAGGACGAGTGTTCGGTCTTCTTGACGAGTATTCGTCATAGCAAAGAAGAAGAGGACGAGTGGGGGAAAGCGCGATCAAAGATCACTTTGGAATATTCCAATAAATTATTACGTTTATATATATATACTTTTTTTTTTTTTGTAAAACCCACTCACTCTCTCGGCACTCTCTTTCTCAATTTCAGTTCAGTTCTGATTTTGCAATCTGTGACTAGCCAAATGTGACAGACTTTTTTTGTGTGTTACATATTTCGCTCTGATGGTTTACGCAAGCGAGTGAGTGCAGAGAGTGGCAGTCATTGAATAAGTCTCTATATTCTCTGCTTCTGCCCCGTACTTACTAGCTGCCCAAATGACTGTCTATTGTCTCCGCTTGTCCTACTTCTCCTCTCCGTTCGTCGACTCCTCTCTGCTCTGACGCAACTGTACCGTTGTCGTGTCACACCCAATTTTTCCATGTCTTTCTCATTCTCACACTCATTGTTCAGCTGGCTAGGAACAATTGGAATATTCCACATTTGATACTACCGATGGCTGTGCACATATCAGGACTGTATAGAAGCTACTGCAGCAGCAGCAGGCGTTTTGCGCTAACACGTAATCTTTTCTCTCTCTCTCTCTCTCTCTCACACTCTCTCTCTCTCTATCTCTCTCTCTATCTCTGTCTCTCACTCTCGGGACCTATGAATAGGGCGTCATGCTGTGATGATTGGGCTGGCCAGGCATTTCTTGTACCCTGGCAACATCATCATCTTCTGCCACTGTCTCTGCCATTCAATCTCTCTCTCTCTTTCTCTCCTCTCTCTCCTCTATCTCTCTTCCCCTTTCTCCCTCCTCTCTTTCTCTCTGGCTCTCTCCCAACTTTTTCCATATCTCTGATTCTCTCTCTCCCTTTCTCTCTCTCTCTCTCTCCCTCCCTCTCTCTCTCTATCTTTCTCTCTCTCTCTCTCTCTCTCTCTCCGTTATCTCTTCCGTTTTGCTCCTTTCACCTGCTCTCGACCTCCTTCTGCGCAAAGCTGATACTGCGTGTATGCGCAACAAATGCCACGACTTTTGCATTCACTCACTCATTCCTATCCACTCGCCATCTCTCATTTGCCAGAATTTTGACTAATTGCTCATATTACTTGATATAGTCTCTATGAATAAATATTAGTTGATTTTCTCATCTAATATTTTTCCCCAGTTTTTTGACTACATCTCGTAAAATCATTTTGAGCACGACAAATTAGAAAATATGAAGAAGAAAATTTTTTTTTGAACTAGAAGAAACTATTGTAGTCTTATTCCTGCAAGTTTATATCGAAATTAGTTTAGTACTCTTTTCCTCTGCTCTTTCCCAGTTGACAGCACTGCTACCTTTCTTGCCAGCGCGTGTGGATTTCACGAATTCGCATAGCAACGAGGCGAACACGCCATTTCTTGTGAAACGGTGTGAAACAGCCGGCTTGCGGTGGCCTCTATTAACCACTTCCTAGAGACTATGGAGCGGGGGGAAGAGGGAGGGCAGGAAGAGAAAGAGAGAGAGAGAGAGCGAGAGAGGGAGAGAGAATATGCAGAGACACATAGAGTGTATGCAGATAGTGAGAAAGTGGAGCGAGAGAGAGAGAGAGAGATGGAGAGAAAGAGAAAGAGAGCGAGAGAGACTATGTACATAGAAATGGACATTAGAGAGCAAAGCGTCGTCGGTGTTGTACTCCCGGCTCTTGAGTATGTTCGTAATAATAAGCCGGACAGCTTCCGTATATGCCAAGATGAGGGAGAGAGAGAGAGATATAGAAAGAGAAAGTGAGCGAGAGAGAAAGAGTGTGTGTGTGTGAGAGAAAGCGAGAGAGAGAGAGAAAGAGAAAGAGAACGAGTCACGCTACAAACATACATACGTCTTGCTGTGTGCGTTGAAGTATGCAACTGGAGATGGAGCAAAAGAGCGAGGAGGTGAGAGAGAGAGAGAAGAGGGGAGCTAGACACCAAAAGCACGACCGCTTATGGCAGTCTCTCTGCCGATTGGTCTTTCTCTTTATCTCTCTTTCTCTCATTCACTCACTCGCTCTCTCTATCTCTCCTTCGTCACCATCAGCCACCATATAGCCCGAGGCATCCCCTTGCAAAGGATGAGGGCGAGAGACAGAGAGAGAGAAAGAGAGAGAGAGAAAGAGAGAGAAAGAGACTTCCTCTATCCTAATTGTGGGCCTCCCTCTCCCTCTCCTGTTCCACTTCTTCGTCTGTCTCGACCCTTCCTCTTCCTCTGTCGCCCGAGCGCACGTCTCCGCTTTCAGTGCTGCAACGTGTCTCCTGTCATTCTGCCTGGCATTCCTGGTGGCGGGCCATTAGTGCATGCCATTCACTAATAATTGGAATATTCAATTAGTATAATTATATTTATTAATTAGTACATTCCAACTCCTTGGTCTAGCAGCGCGATCTTCTTCAACTCCTTGCTAATCGCCTTACTCCATGTCATCCAATTAGCGCGCTCTAATCAAGCTCCGCTTCTCACTTTGGAGCAGCTGCGAATTGGACAGGGACAAAGCCAGAGGAACTGTCTGATCCTGTTCATTATCTAGCTAAACTAAATAACTGCCATATTTCTATGTCTAGGTCAACAAAAGAATGTTCCACTTACAACTTGTTTCTACTTTAGAATTGTCCAGTCTTCCTATACCGATTGGACTTTTGTCAATTTTGCTCATTCAAAATTTCGTTGTCAGTGCAGTCTTTCGAATATTCAAGTCCGAGTATACTCAAATTCAAGTAGTATGCGGTTGTTCAAGTGGACGGAGAATTTACTAGTCCTCCCTGAGCGAGCTTTTGTTGCCATCCCCTCTTGCGATCCTGTGCTTGTTTGTAATCTTTCTAGAGAACGAGAGCAGCTCTAGAACGCTCAGTCCTCCAGTCATACAGGTCATACAAGATGGATTATTCCAAAGATGGATTATTCCAAAATACCGTATTCGGCGCGAGTACCACCTCTTTGGAGTATACCTTTGTCTTGACACCCCGCCCTAGCCTCTCCTCTGCATTGCCTGCTCTAAGCCTCCAGTAGAGCCTTTCTAAGCCCCCCGGACCATCGCCCAACTGACTCCGAGCTTCTAAGCAGTCACCGATCAGCTCAGCTCAGGCAATCTGATCCGAGAGAAAGAGAGAGAGAGAGATAGAGAAAGAGAGAAAGAGAGACGGAATTTAGACTTTGCCATTGGATCTTATTCTTCTCTCCACCTTTCTTATTCTACTTGTCTTTCCTTTGGTTTCCGTCACACTCTGTCTCTCTCACACTCGGCTCTCTCTCTCTCTCTCTCTCTCTCTCTCTCTCTCTCTCTTCCTCTCTATCTCTCGCTTTTTCTTTCTGTGAGATCTTGAGAGGCAACTAGATGAGTGCGAAGGCTTTCTTGAGCCAAAACATATTGAATGCAGTTTTCTTGTTCACTTTTTTCTCTCTGTTTATGGTCTTCATTTCGCTTTTTATTGTTTATTGGGAGATTTCGATTTCTTTCAAAGGACACGTTTGCTTCGCCTTGGTGTTTACTAAAGAAGAGGAAATGAGGATTTATTATACGAATTTCAATCGCGATGAAATTTTTTTCTTATACGCCGTGGTCCGAAGAATTTCGAATAATCGAATTCTTATTTCGAAACACTTTCCAGGCGCCACACAATGTGCAGCGGCTGTCGTCACCGAGCGCGTCCTGGTCCCGGCGCGATTCTTTCCGCTTTTCTACTTTCGCTCGCGGTTACGGTAGCGGCTTCCGGGCGAAAGTGCGAGCCGATCACGATCCCGCTCTGCCTCGGCATCGGCTACAAGAATACGTCGTTTCCGAATCATTATGGACATGAGAAGCAGGACGAAGCGGGTCTCGAAGTTCATCAGTTCTACCCACTCGTCGAGGTCAGTATTTTTAATTCTTCTTACTCTCGAATATTCTACTTATAGAAATAGCATATTCTAATAAAAATTGAAGAAAATTCAGTTCTTTTTGAGTAATAAAATAATTATTAGAATAATCTAAAGATTATTAGAATAATCGAAAATTCTATTTTACAGTATGGCTGCTACAAGCACCTCAAGTTCTTCCTCTGCGCCATGTACACGCCGATCTGCCAGGAGAACTACGACCGTCCGATTCTGCCGTGCCGTGAGCTCTGCGACGCCGCGCAAACGCACTGCAGTCCGATCATGCAGCAGTCAGTCGGGCGCCCAGACATTTCTTGACCGGCTTTCTTGATTTTTGGACATGATTTTATCCGTATATCGTCAGGACCAGGATATTTTCATGCTGAATATTGAAGTTTATTTTCGTGCTTTTTGTTTCTCTCTTTTGCTTTCTCTATTTCTGTCTCTTCCTCTTTCCATTACTCTTTGTTTCCTCTCTCACTCTAAGCATCTCACTCTCACTCTCAGATACGGCTTCCGTTGGCCCGAGACCTTAGCGTGCGCTCATTTGCCTTCGCGCGACGATCAAATGACGACTGGCGAAATCTGTGCCGCCCCTCCGGACACAGCGAACACTAGGGTCAGAAAATTTAGAAAAAAATTGGTTAAACATTTTTTAGGGTAATAGCGATATTAAATATTGCAATTCTTATAGCCACCGAAAAAGACGAACAAACTGGTTGGAGTCGATGACGATGGGCTGGACGCTGAGGTATTGGATATTGTCTTTCAAATTTCCTTTTACGAAGGAATCCACTTATTGGCCCTCTGTGGGAATGAAAGGGGATTTGTGAGGATTTGCTTCTTTTCGAATTTCCCAGAGGATATCCAAACGAGCTTCCTCCTTGAGGTGGGCATCTCGGATTGCGCGTGCCTCTGCGCGTCACCGTACGTGCGCTCCGAGCACGCGATCGCGCGCGTTGGCAACGTCTCCTTCTGCGCGCATCCGTGCACAGATGCTGACGTCACGCCGTCCCAACGCGCCTTTCTGCAGTCATGGATGGGCATCTGGTATGTTCTTCCATCAACAGTAATTATTTTAATAGAACTTCCCATAAAACATTTTTTTTTCGAATATTCCATACATTGTATATTCCAGAAATCAATTTTATTTTAGAATATTCAAGAAATAATATTTGTTAAAAGAATATTCCATAATGCATATTTTTATGTCCGAATTGACTTCCAAAATTTTTAGGTCGACCTGCTGCCTCGCGGCGTGCGCCTTCACGCTCATTACCTTCCTCATCGAGCCTGAGCGCTTTCAGTACCCGGAGCGGCCAATCTTCATCTTGGCCGCGTGCCAATTCATGGTCGCCGTTGGAGTCGTCACGCGACTTTTCATTGGTCTGTTATAAGTATGCATATTTTTTTAAAGGTTTGGGCAATTTGAATATTCCAAAAGAAATGGAAACATTGCATATGCGAAAGGGAGTGAGCGAGATGCGAAAATAAATAAAATAAAATAAATTATTGCAGGACACGAATCTGTCGCGTGCGACATGGAGAGTAACGCACTTCGCGCATCACAAGAAGGCGATGCTAGCGTCTGTTTCCTAGTACGTCAAAGTTTTTATTCTTACAATTAGAGATTTCAGTCTGTGCTTTAATAAAATGTCTAAAAACATTTATTGGTAAATTATATACAAATATATGTAGTATACATACAGTGCTAGCTAGAGGTCAAAGACGTTGGTTTTCTGCCACAGTAGCTGCTGGTGCTGTGGGAATGTTTCCGCATTGGGGCTTAGCGGGCGCATATTATCCTCTCGCTCGAGATGTTGTATATTTCGACTTTGTTGAGACGGACTTTGGCCCAGTGGTGAAGCGTCGCAAGTAGATTTATAGAGGAGAAGAGCGAAGAGAGAGAGAGAGAGAGAGTGAGCGTGAGAAAGAGGGCAGAGTTACTTAAAGAGAGACCGTCACAGGAGAACGAAAGAAGGAGAACGAAGGAAAAGAAGCAGACAAGAGAGAGAGAGATAAAGAAAGAGAATAGAAGAAAGTAGAGATTGCGGACCGCTATAGTAAATGAAGATGACCGCTGGCGGCTTTGTCTTTCGCGAGGACGAAACGCGATAGTGTCGAGAGTTTCGTTGGAGAGAGGAAATGCCATTGGCGAACAGCTGTCATTACTGACTGACTGAGGACGGAGAGCAGAAATGCCTCTAACGAATATTCGACAAGGAAAGTTTGGAATATTCGATAGGGAAAGTTTGGAATATTCAATAGGGATAGTTTGGAATATTCGATAGGGAAATTTTGGATTAGGAACATGAGAAATGTCGGGAGCAACTTCTTTATATTTAAAAAAATGCTATATAATTTATTTCTAATTTTATACTGAAAGACACTGCTTAGAACGGAGCAAATTGTAAAAAAGGCATGTATGATGTATTTTAGTAATCCTTTTTTAAGATCTTCCTACTGACCTACTTCTTCGGCATGGCCGCGGGCGTGTGGTGGGTGCTGCTGTCGCTCACTTGGGTACTCGCCGCCGGTTCCAAGTGGTCATCGGAGGCCATCGCCTCGTACGCGCTTCACTTTCACGCTGTCGGCTGGCTACTTCCCACTGCGCAGGTTGGCGAATATTTGACGTATGTATACGCATTTGGAATATTCTAATATTGAATATTCGAATAATCTAAACTATTAGTCGATGATGAAATATTAGCCTTTTCGACTTCAGACACTACTTGTCATCTTCTTCAACGCGATTGACGGCGACCCCGTCACTGGCCTCTGCTCCGTCGGCAATACGAATGTGGCGCATCTGCGCGTCTTTGTGCTTGGTTAGTCACGCAATCGATAATGTCCCTTTTTCTTTTACAGGTGTTTTCCTAATGCTAAATTATTATTTTATTTTGAACAAAGCAAAAAAAAACATTATCCGCCACTCAGGTCCTCTTGTTGTCTACTTTGCGGTCGGCGTCTTCTTCCTCTTCATCGGCTTCTTCAATCTTTGGCGCATCCGGGTTGAGGTAATATTTTCAAATCGAATGTTCAAAAATTATATCGGCTGCTCATATACTCCAAAGTTGCCCAACTCGATGGAATATTCTACAAATTATGCCGACTTCTAGGTTCGCCGCCAACATCTGCAGAGCAGCCTGACAACACTCATCTCGAAGATTGGCGTCTTCTCCGTGTTGTACACACTGCCGGCTCTCTTCACAATCCTCGTGCTCTTCTATGAGCAGGTATGATCTCTCTCTCTCTCTCTCTCTCTCTCTCTCAGTCTGTGCATCTTCAAAGCCACTTTATTTTTCTGAATATGTCTGTTATTTTAAACAAGCTCCTAACCACGCAGCCCCTTTCCCATCAATAATTTGTGACAATTCAGGAGCGCCGTCCCGAGTGGGAAGCTGCCGCTCTCTGCCCATGCTCAACCGGCGTTTCGCCACCGCCGAGTGCGTATTTTTTCTTAATCTTTGATTTAGCTACCATTCTTCAAACATTAATGGAATATTCCAAATTCAACGATTTTTATATGTTGCATTCTTTAGATAATGGAACATTCCAAATTCTACTATTTTTCACATCTTCTTTAGTTGGCGTCTCTTTCTGGCTTGCGCTTCTGAAGACGGCGAGTCAGCTGGTCGTCGGCCTCTCCGTCGGCATCTGGGTGCTCTCGGCCAAGACGGCTGCTTCGTGGCGGGCGCGTCTGTGCTGTTTGCCAGAAGCTGGTACGAAACATCTTCTTGTTCCCTGCCAGTCTCTCTCTCTTTCGTTTTCTCTTTCTCTCTCTCGCTGTCTCTCTCGCTCGCTCGCTCGCTCTCTCTCTCTCTCTCTCGCCTTCATTTGAAGGTTAAGACACGGTATAGGTAAAATCCCTCTCTATAACCAGGCCGATCGTCCTCGACTGCTAAATATCGACCGGCCGAGTTGATCTACGCCAAGAGTGACGCCTCTTCTTATCCGCCACATCAGCCGCCCTACATGAACAGCGGCACCATACGCGCCGCTCACCACTACGGCGGCTATGGCGACAAAGTATAGAATATGCCTATCGTAATACTATTCGAATAACCGATTCCTGTTCGAATAATCCGAATACGCTAATTGGAATATGCCAATCGATCTTTCTACTTACCTCTGCCTATTCAATCTTTTGGATTCTGTCAAAGTTAGCATTTGCTAATTAGTTTTTCTCGTTTTTTTCCATCATTTGTAGGCATTCATCGCCTTCACGAGTCTCGCCTGGATATTTTTTTTTATCAATTTGTATCAAGCATATTTCACAGACTGAGCTTGTTTTTATCAAGACACACATTATTGTTCCTGACGGGTTTTGTCTTCTGTTCCTTTTCAACCTCAGCTAGTCTCCTCCGATGCAATTGTGCGTCGCATCTTCACGTGATCTCTACTCTTTGAATGAGCTTAACCCTTGAGCCAACTAACATTTCTCTTCTTATCCCATTTCAGCTTGTCATTTTAGACTTTTCCTTGTAAAAGAAATGAATGATTGTCGATCTCAGGATACTCATAATTTTTGTTGTTGACAATCTGATGCTTATTGATGCTAGAGTTTTATGTTTGAACAATGCTGACGAATGTTATTTTCGGACATAACAGGGTACATTAGTCAGTTTCATGTCTAGAATAACATTTTGCAGTTCTTACCTCTTTTGCAAGACATTTTTTTTTCATAACTTTATATTACATCTGCACATGTATGTATGTATTTAGGAAATAAACAATACCTTAAGAAAAATCCGCATATTTCAATATTGAGACAAATCGTGACAAACTGCACAAGCCTTTGCTTGACGGCGATCGGCTCCATCTGCGCCATTTCAGAGGGCGTGATGTTCGTCTCGAACGTCGTTTGAAGATTCCGAAACTAAGAGCATAAATGTCTTTGTTGGAATATTCTAATATGGAATATTCTAATACGAAATATTCTTATCTAAAACATTCAGATTGGATTATTCTTCAACGTTTCTGGAGCAGCACCGAAACATTTAAACAACTTGCGATTATTCCTATTTTCTTTCGTCATAATTGAGATAGCCCAGGAACTGATTGCAAGGCAGAGTGTGATCAATCGAAAGAGGTGTTTCATCATAGTGAATATGACACTGGATGAGAGATGCATGAATCCAGCAGTGTGTGTGCATCTACCATGCATGATGAGCTTTGGATCAAGGGGGAAATCCCCGACCGCCAACGGATGACCACTCCGCAGGCCAATCTTGACTTCTCGCCTCATTGTCAGTTGCACCAGCCATTGCTCTCGGCCTGCCCACGCCGCCGCGGGCCACTCTATCAATTCAAGGAAACGTCATTGCCTAGGCGCAAGAAACATTTTTGTCTTTATTTTTAATGTCTTGTCGAACATTTACATATATCAGCCGATAGGTATCGAAACAAAAGGAGTTACACAAATAAACTAATATTATCTCACCTCTTCTTTTTTTTTATGAAACCCATTATGACTATAGATCGATAGGTTCTTTCAATAATTCCATATGAAATGTTAACAAAAAAGATGGTGGGAATTGCAGATCAAATTTACAGTTGTTCAGTCGGACGTGTTTTTAAACAATAAAATATTGTTTAAAAACAGTGGGAATAAAATATTGAAAAATGGAAGCAATTTCTCCACTTTAAAGTACATATATATCTGTACTTTCGCTACCCTTGACGTTTTAATGTTATACTTTTTTGTTTGTTTTACCGTTTGCATGTACTTTAAAAGTATGAATTCAAACTAGACTTCGCAAGTATTCTTCCGTTCTGCCCACCGTTTTCCTCATTCACATCTTTATCTCCCCGATCGCGTTGTCGGCTCCTCTGATACTGCCAAACGACTACAAGTAAAAATTGTTTACTTGAAATTTTTTTTATAAATATTATTTTACAACAACTTGTAAATACTTTAGCAGACTTAATGTTTTCTGTCAGGTAAATGTACTGCAATTTTCTTTTAATAATCTTTTTTTTTTGGAAAAAAAAGAACAACAGTAATTAATTTTCTTTAGAATCATGGCTGAAAGGAAGTCGAAGAGTACCGGAACAGCTGCCGCAGCATTAATCTTGCCGTTTGTCCAAGACATGTCAAGGACAATCGGTCATGACCGTTCCAAAATAAAACGAACACATGTCCTGGACACATCCACTTCTGCCTATCTTAATTTTACTACCGATGTCCCGGACAGATTATGGCATGCGACCCAGTTTACGACATACGCCGTCAAAAGAAAGGTATCATCGCATCTATCGTAAGCATCTATAGAGTATTGCGTAAGCGTTTGGTTGGGAATCTCGGGGTTGCGGGTTCGACACCCGGCCAAGACTTTTTTTTTTCTCACCGTTTAGACATTAACAAAATGAGAAACTCAAGAAAACAAAACAAGAAACTCATACAAACTCGCAACTTCGCGGCTTACCATTAGCAGCATCCTCTGCTCGGCGCCGTCGTATTGAAGCAGTGCTCGCAAATGTTGCATGGACTGCCCCCCGTTCCTCTGTTATGTTTCTCACTCCCAAAGTTTTTGTTATGCTCATGTTATGAAGCCAAATCTATATAAATGTTGTTACATCTAAGAATTTCTCGAGATGTGGTTGTACAGGGAAACTGGCTTTCAGGAAGGACTTAGGACAAGCAAACGATAAGTTGCAGCCTGTTTCTCCTGTCGGATGGGGTGACCCTCATTCAATTGCTTGGTGCATAATTAGATAACCTGTCTGGTGCACTTCGACTTAAAAAGTTGAATTTTTTTCAAAAGTGGACTTAGGGTGAACCGTTTTTGCTTTTCTTTTTTTAAATTTGATTATTCATGTGAAATAAATATAGAATAACATTAAAAAGAGCTGAAAATGTGAAAAAAGGATTTTAACGCGCATATGCGCAGGTGTCCATGACATGTCCTTGACGTGTCCTTGACATGGTCATGACCAAGAACGGTCGTGACCGATTGTCCTTGACATGTCTTGGACAAACGGTAAGATTAATGCCGCGGCTGGAGAAGAGAGAAAGCGGAGAAACCAGGTCAGCAGATTTCTCACTCCATCCCGTCCTCTCCATATTACTCTTTCACCATTCTTCCCATCGGCGTTCTTGAAATCTTCTTTATCCAACCTCAGCTCCAGAGGACTCTAAAATCTAAGCTGTTTTATTTTAATTTTCAAATTTAATTTTAATATATTTAAATGTTTAATTTCAGAAACGGAAGAGAGAGAAGCTTGGCCCCGGCCAGACCATTTGCTCTGAAGAAGATGTGTTCGTCTTGGAATTTTTTGGCAAAGATTAATTGATTTTCGTCCAAAGCAAAAAAAATGTAAAAGGAGAGCAATCTGTCATGGATTTCGCTCAAGAAGCGATTATGAAAGGACGACGCAAAACATGCTGATGTTTTTTTAAAAATAACTTAATGAACAAATGTATAAAAATAGTTACGAAGGCAAATGTTTTTTCGTAAAAGAAGACGCTAGACTAACATTCCCCCATTTTCAGGTACACTATTCAGTCGGTGCTCGGCTCAGGTGGTTTTGGCGACGTGTACAAAGTGAGATTACGTGAGAAATGCGAGAACTTCCTGTTCTGTCATGAAAATTAAATGCTAGCTCAATCGAAATAATTAATAATAACTTTTTTAAATAAAAGTACAAGTACACTATCTGATACTAATAAGAGTGTATATCTATATGAATTAATTGAGGTGAAAGGCAAGAAGAACGGTGGGCCATTCGCTCTGAAGACCGAGTTGAACACGGAAGACAGCAATATGAGTCGCCTGAAGGTAATGAAAACAGAGGATGAAGAGCACAACATAAAAATTCAAGAAACCATTATAATAATTTTTTTGTTACTAAAGAGTCCAAATGATTCTTCTTTCTTTTCAGGTTGAGTGCGGAATCCTCGAGAAGTGCGCTGAAATCAAGGATCCGAACAAGAAGGCCCACTTTCTCTGCCTCATTGACCAAGGTCGCTTCTTTTCTCTCCAGGAAAATTTTCATTTATTTGAGAAAAAAATCATTGTTTTCTACTTTTATATGAAATTTCAAGATAACATTTCAGGCCGTACGGATCAGTTCAAGTTCATCGTCATGGAATTGGTCGGCTTCTCCCTCAACACTCTCCAAGAAAAACTCGTCAAGAAATTGAAGTGAATTATCAACTTCCAAATCTAATCATAACCTCGCACGCGCTCTGCTCCTCACACGCGCTCTGCCCCTCACACGCGCTCTGCTCTCTTGAGGAGAGGTTGCTCGCTCCTCTGCTCTCTAAGTTATCACCTTCCGTGTGTGTATATTTTTGTTTGCTTTTGCTGTGCCTTTTCTAATTGCCACCATCATATAAGACAGTGTGAATTAAAAAGTTTGGTTTTTCTCTGAATTTTTTCGATTAAGCTGTTATTTTTGCCAAATTTGGCAGGTAAAACACACAAGCAAATGTGGCAGTATTTTATTCATTGATTCAAACTTGTCATGACAAATAAGACGGTTAATAAAATGACGGGCACAATGTACAAGCGAAGAAAATGGCTGAGCCACAGAAATGTGCCCTAATTATTGACAACCCGGCTTCGGCATATTTAACAGGACAACAATTTGGCGTGGCAAAAATAGAGGTCTTTAAAGGTGGATTCATAGCATGCCAAATTTGATGGCCTCCAAATTTTTCATGGCGCAATTTGCATATGTTCAAAATTTCAAGGGTTTTGGCAAATTCTTCACTTATAAAAAATGTCACAGCCAAAATAAACAGCTATCAGAATTGGCAAAAGGATTTGACATTTTTAACAGCTGTTAAACGTGCCACGAGGAAGCGGCTGTCGGCCGAGCAACTTGGCAATTTTGACAGCCGTCAAAAATGGCAACTTGGCAAATTCAGCGGGCATCAAAAATGGCAAGCCAAATTTTTGACCCTTCAAAAGTGGCAAGCCAATTTTAACGGCTGTAAATAATGGATGGCCGTTTTGACGGCCGTTAAAAAAGGCAAATCATTTTTTTGACCCCAAACAAGGCTCATGACGAAATATTCCTATTAAAATAGCATTTAGCTGTCCTCAGATCACTAAATTCACACATGCATCCTAATATAACAAATAGGAAACAATAAAAAAAAACTATTTAGATCAGTTATGAATGAAGACTGCTTCAACAATAAGGTATGCATAAATGGATATTATATAAGTCTTTACAACATTCTAAAAGTCAGTTCATAAACGCTAGCAAGGTTAACATACTAGCCACTCGAATGGCCATCATCACTGGAAAAACTGTTCCAGCTGAGAGATGCATGTCCTCATGTGACTTGATCATTGAGAATCCCTGGCCACGCAAGACTCACGAAGGAGGAGGGCCGTAGCCAGGTCCGCCGCTGCCAGAACCATCATCGACGTCGAAACCAAAGAAAGCACGGCGACGACCGGCGGCACCTCCTGAGCTAGATTCTCTTTCATTTACATAACAATTACTTTTGGAAAAACAGACACAATAAAAACTATTGGCCAACAAGTGCACATTAATGAAAGAATCTAACCCTAGAAAATATCAAATCGATTTAACTTAGAAAAATAGAAATCATAATAGACAAGAGGAAAACAATAATAAAGCAGAACCTGTTCAAACTGGCCTCGGTCATCCATCTCCGGCGGCACTCCCACTACACGTCCATGCCTTCGAGGCCACGATTCGAGCAGCGAGGCAGCTTGACTTTCGAGCAAGACAGTCGTTTCTTGCTGAAATATGAATAGAAAAGTTCCATTATTTACTATTTTTAAAAGGAATTTTCAACAAGAGTGGACTCAATGTAAAGAAAATCTGAATAAAACCGTAAAACCATGACAATAATTTGCTTACGAACATCATGTGACGGTAGGCTCACTCTTGAAAGGGAGGAGCAGATGGATCTGGTACTTGTTCAGGTCGACGCTGACACGCATGCCTTCCTGTCAATGAAAGGGGATATTATGAAAGAATTCTAAAACAAGAATACTATTTAATGTTAGGAAAAGCTCATAAAAGGTGTGCCCGTGATTTCTCATCGTGTTATTTTAAGAGTTACGGTAAGTATACGGTATATGGCCTTGTTGCTCCAAACAGCGTATATACCATACCATTGCTGCTTTGTTTGAAATAAATTAAACGAGAAAAATTATCAGTAAATTCGTGTTCTCCATTAAAAATAACAAAAACGAAATGAATTACATCTAGTTTGGAGCAAAAAGGCCATATACCGTATACATAAAGTAACTCATCACGATATCAATTTAATCTGATATTGGTCTTCCCCGCACAGAAAAGCCCTCCGCGTGTTAATTGCAGCGGAACTTGCCATAAATTTCCTCCGTGGAAGTTATCCGAATTTGCGGGAACCTTTTTCTGTCTATTTTCCCATGAAAGATGGCTATCAGTGGTGCTTATTTGTCAAGCGGAACGTAGAGTTGACATCTAATACAACTATTAAGTTACTTTTGCACTGATTTTTCAAGAATTTAGCCATTATTGCGTAATTTTGCCAGTTTTCGTCATATTACGCTGTAAAGTGCCATTTATAATCGAATTCGAGGCAGTTCAATGCAGATTTGCATTCCGCGGGCAAAGCTTCGGCTACGTGTAAATAAAGAAATCAGTTCAAAATAAACAAGGACAAATTATGAGCCTCCTAACTAGGATAGCACCCAAAATAATCTCAACTTTTGCCCGGGGATATGACCTAATTATAAATCATAAAATGAACGCATATAAATCAAAACAAATATCAATGAGAATGCCAAAACCTCAAAGTGGTGCCTCGGGCTGGTCGTGCCAGGATGTCGCGGCGTCGATATCGGTAGGGGAGGGGGCGCCAAGCATCTAACGTCACTTAAAGTGTACAGTTATCACATAAATAACAGGTCGAGAAAAAACAAAAAGAATAAACAATAACATGAACACGGAGCATTGAATGAGCTTCATTTGCCATTTATTAAAGCAGCGACGCGACCGCAACGCGTGCAGTTAATATTTTGCACGGTGCATACTGCACAGTGCACGTAATTACGGAGTGATGAATTACAGGGTACATTAGACCATATTTCATTATTTATACGTATTTTTAAATTTTTGCAGGGTTCACGTGATTTAAAATTACGTTAACCGTGCAAATAATTAATAATGGTAGCCGGGCAATTAGTCACCATGTCATTAGGTGCGCCGTACTGCATCGTGCAAAGTGCAAAAAATTAACTGTCGCTTTTTTCGAAATTCCTCGGTAAAGCTGTGGCTTTTGTTTTCGTGGATTGCTGTTAGGTTTTCTTTCCATTTATTTAATGTATGACGATGAATATTTGCTTCTCTGTTTTTCTTTCGATTGTAGTACCGCCATCCTCGCAATGGCATCGAAATGAAGCACCAGGGCGGCAACTACTCGGATGGCGCCGGAGCGCGCGTCCGCCGGCGCCCATGGACGGCAGAGTCGATGCCGTCTCTAACGGTTAGAAATTACTTTTTAGGTTTATTTTTATTTGTTTAACTGTGGGATATTCGAAGTGTTTTGTTTTACTTAAAAATGGCGTAGTCATTTTGTTCTTATTTATGTTTGTTTTTCATTGGAATGAATTCCAGTAGTTGTTTTAGAATAAAAATCAAGGCAACCTTTCTAAACGACTCATTCGAGAATGCATTCTTTTTGGGAATAGCTTTCAGATTGTTTTTCCATTAGCTGATACTTTGGCTTTCCTTTTCTAAGATCGAGTATGCGTATTGTATAGTGGGAAATCGAATGAATTTTTTTTCTTTTATCCTTTTTTGATGATATTCGATTCAACTTAAACTTTTTTTGTAGTGGCGACTACGCGGAAGCCACCGTAGGACTGATCGGCCGGCGCCTAGGGGCGCGACTTCCCCTCCTATGTTAGACATCACCTTCTGGCTTTATTTTTATTTGTCTAATATTACAGGTGTTTAGTTTTGTTTTTAAACGGGGTAGGTATTTTGATCTTTTTTAAACTTGGTTTCACATAGGACTAAAATCCAGCTGTTTTTTTAAAGGATAAAATCAAGGTAATCTTTCTTAAAGATTCATTTGGTAGTGCATTTATCTTTTGGGAATAGTTTTAACATGATTTTCCTTTTAACCGATTAATGTCTGAGCGAAACTTTTGTTTTCCTTTTTCGGTTAGGGATATTGAATTATGGGAAATCGAGTGAAATTCTCGGTTTATCTTTTTTATTGTTCATTAATTAAATCAACTGTTGGATATTCTACCTTTTTTTTAAATTAGTTTAATTTTTTTTTCATTATGGCAACCATAACTTGTTGTCAGTTTGTTCATATGTGAAAGGAAAATGGTGAATTTGTTCTAATATTGTGTTTTTTTTTGCGTCTGAATATCCTAACGTGGGATATTGTGATTGTGGGTGTTTGATTTAGTTTGAAAGCTGCGTTTTTTTCCCTTATTTAAGGCACGTTGTAAATGTTGGGATATTAGTTTGCTTAACTATTTGTTTTTTTTTGTATTTCAGGTTAAATCAAGGCAATCTTTATTTAAAGATTCCGTTGAGAATGTGTTTTATTGGGAATATCTTTCAAAAAAAATTGGGAATATGCTTTTAGAAGGTTAATGACGGAGTAGTGCTGAACAAAGTCAGGTGCATGACTCCAGGCCGGAGGGGTGTAAAGCCAAAAACTTTTTTCGGGCAAAAATCACATTTATTGGGAGAAAATGCCTTTTTGCAAACAAAAAATAACATGCTTCTGAGCAGGCCAGGGGGGGGGGGTGCGCCGACGTTCTTCAGCACTACTTGTTAAACAGGTTTTGAATGAGTGGGTTACTGTACTGTTGATATGGAAGAAAGGATACTGTTATAGTTTACTGAATTACTTTTTAGCTAACCATCTTATGTGGGTGTTTTATTGGAAATATAAGTCAATTGCTTTTGTTATATCTTGTGATACGGTAGCTTTTTGGTGCACTCACCATCATTGACTCTACGTAATCCTTGAGCATATTGCCTCACTAATTATGGTCGTTGTGAATGGAAGGCTTCTTTAAGGGTGTGATGTTGTGCTTCCTGAGCCTTGCAGACTATGCTCTTGGTGTTTCTTTTTATCAATCTCTTTTTTCCGAGGACATAAAAATGCAGCAAATTTTTGTAGGAAGTAAAGGAAAGGTGTATTAATAAAATGTAATTTACCAATACTAGTGTAGGAAAACATATGAAATTATATGTCTCAGGGAACGACGCGCCGTGACTGTTGCGACGGCGGCAAGCAGGAGTCATGCTGCTCGTGCACCAGTCGCACGCCGGAGCACTCATTGGACGGATCGAAGATTGATGTGCTTCGCGAGTCCACCAGGGCCAACATCAAGGTTAGAGCAAGATGGGAAAAAATAGAGCATGGAATATATACTTGGAGAAATAGATTGTGTTTGGGGCCCCCGGAAAGCTCCTTCTCTCTCCCCTCCCCTCCTTGTCTGTAACAGTGTACCCCACCTCTCCTCCACTCCCTTCTCTAGCTTCTTTAGTCGCTCTTTCCTTATCTGCGTTGCTGAAATAGGTTTGACGAAAGACAGCGTGGTAACCCCTGGGCCGAAAGCCCGGAACATTTAGGTGAAGACACTGTGCAGTACTAGGGGGTTGGTGGAAAGGGACTAGGGTAGAAGGGTGATTATTGAATGGGTTGAAAGAGAGAGAGAGAGAGAGAGAGAGAGAGAGAGAGAGAGAAAAGGGGCTAGGAAAGTCTAAATTAGAGAGATGAGTGGTGAGTTAAAACGGCTAAGAAAGCTAAAGTATGTGAGAAAAAGAACGTATGCGCCCTAGAACGGATGCTAGGGTTCTAACGTAAAAGAAGAAGAACGGACACAAAATGTGAATGAAGAATAATGAAGGAGATTTGCAGGTCTTGTGGTCACTGCTCTCCGATGTCGACTAACCGCGTTGTGCTGCTGAGCGGAGATGGCAACGTCATTCCAGGCGCAGTCAAGAGCATACAGGAGCGGATACGCGACATTTCCAGCAACGTTGGAAGATGGGGAGGAGGAAGAAGACCAACGGAGACCGATTCAAAAAGGCTTGAAATCAGTTGATAAGAGGATTCACTTTGAATGCATGTTTGTCCGTTATATAATTCACAAGTCCACTTATTGCTTTTAACCGATTTTTATATAGTTATCATTATAATTCCATTAATTTTCTGCTTTTCCGTACTCCATTTTTCTTACACTATGTTTTAATTGGTGCGATATTGAAATTTCAACCTTTGGCCAAATTTGACGGTCGTTGAAATTGGCGAGCCATTTTTGACAACCGTAAAAAATGCCTTGCCAATTTTGATAGCCATAAAATTTGCCGGACTTTTTTGACACCTGTTTAAACTGCCATGCCATTTCTGCTAGCCGTCAAAATTGGCAAGCTGATTTGGCAAATTTTTCACACTATTTTTTTGGCTTGGCAAACTTAGCAGTTGATCAATTCTGGCTGGTAATCTTGGCAGATTTATCAGCTGCTTTTTTTGGCAAAAAGGCCCACTCCTCCTCGAGAAGATGTGACAAATTTTTCGACCATTTTCTGTGCCATATTCTTTTAACACTTGTAAAATTTTGCCTCGCCACTTTTGACTCGTTTGTTTTTGGTTAGGCTGTTTTCGCCATTTTAGACAGCTGTTGATTTTGGCATGATGAATAATGAGGAATAAACATTGATGACATTCTTGACAATCATACAAATTGCCATGGCATAATAACTGGGTTTGAAAACTGGCAAATTTGCTTGCCAAAAATAACAGCAAAACTGAAAATTGCAGAGAAAAACCAAACTTTTTAATTCACACTGTCTTATATGCTTGTGTGCCATGACACCCACTGAATATTGTTCCTGAGGCCTCCATTACCATCTGAGAGAGCTTTTGCTCTCAGGGAAGCTGCCCCAAGAATAACTGAGTGTGAATTCCTCAGGAAATAACGGTATAAGGACCTAAGGAGACGTAATAACTGAGTGTGAATTCTTCAGAAGATAAAGGCGGAAAGCCTTATTTTAATGAGAAATAATAACTGAGTGTGAATTCCTCAGAAGATAAAGGCGGAAAGCCTTATTTTAATGAGAAATAATAAATGAGTGTGAATCCCTCAGAAGATAAAGGCGGAAGAGCCTAAGGACAGTTGCTCTCATTGTCCTCATTGTCAGATCAAGTAATGACTCAGGAGTTTCTTCATGCCTTCTCGGCTCCGGCCGACGAGTTGAAAGCTTCCAACCAGGCCGTTTTGTCTTCTGTCCAGACACTGATCGATGCACATACCCAGTCCTCTGCTTCCTTGACCCAATCAATTGAGAAACTTGTGACGTGTGTCTCTCAGCTGTGCTCTGCATCTCTGTCTCACCCTACCAGTGCCGGGGATGACCCCTCCTCCTCTCCTCACATCGCATCTCGCACGTACGCATCGGTTGCAAGTGACGTGGCCGCTGCCGTTGCCAATGTTGTGTACTCCGAGCGTGACCTACATGAGGGAAAGAGCAGGAGGGCCGTTCTGAAGGGTCTCCCTGAGCTCGATGGGGATGAGGCAACTAACAATAATGACTTGCGCATCATTTCCGAGATCATTAACCGTTCTAATAATGCTTCTCTCATCTCCGCCCTCTCTTCCGGCAATGTCAGTACTCACCGACATGGTAAGATTGCCCCCCGAATTATCAAGATCCAGTTCCCCTCCAATGAGCTACGGGAGAGTTTCCTCTCTCTCGCTCGCCAGAAGAAGCATGAAGACGTGGCCGCTTTCCCCCACGCCTACTTCCGCCGTGACCTGACGCCTCTGCAGCTCGCGCAAGAAACGGCGGCAAGGAAGGAGGCCGGTCGTCGCAACTCCGAGGCCGGAATGCTCAGGTTTGTGGTTCGCGATGAACGTGTAGTTGAGCTGCGCAACCCGCGGCCACTCACTGAGCGCTCCAGGCTTAATCAGTCTAAAAATGCCTCGTCTTCTTCCTCTATCTCTGCCTCTCTCATTGCTCCCTCCTCTCAAAATACCGTTGCCGGTGGCAGCGGTCTCTCTCGGATTAATCCTCCTGCTTCCAGAACATTCCATAATAGCAACCGCCGCCGCCCGTCTACTGAAAGTGTGCCAGTCGCTCCGTCCTCCCCTCCCATCCGTGTGCCTCCGCCGACACCAACTGCACATGGCAAGAGGACTGTGCAGCTTCCTCGCCGGGCGCTCAAGTCTGCCCTGAGGCAGATCGCTGTCCGCCCCACCCGCCGACCTCCGAAGCGCGCTCTCGCTAGCGTCACCGAGGACGAGGAGGCCATGCACACTGATGGCGAGGGAGAGACCGACAGCAAGCGAGTCGACAACAAGAGCACACCGCCTCGCCCCAACGACAACCAATCTCAGTTTCCCCCCGCCCCCTTGACCGCTTCTCCTTCCTCCTCTGGCTAGGATGCTCGATTCAGGGATAGTCCAGAGTGCTTTAGTGCTAATGATCCTTCCCCGTCTGCCTCTCCTGATCCGTGCATATCACTTCCCTTTCCAGCATCCCCAATTATAGGAACAATTGCCTGCTATCATGTTAATTTCCGATCAGTTGTTTCCAAGCTGGATATCTTAGACTTTCTCCTTTCCTCTCACTCTCCTGATATTCTTGCGATCTCCGAAACATGGGCTTCTCCGGAACGCTTACGCGACTCTTCACTTTCCTTTAATGGCCGCTATCAAGTATTTCGCTCTGATCGTCTCTCCCCGGCTCCTGGCGGAGGGGTTGCAATTTTGGTCGCCTCTTTGCTCCCCTCTCTCGTTCTCTCTGCTCTCTCTTTTTCTCCCTACTGCCAACTGTTAGCAGTTCGCGTCTCGGCTTCTTACGCATCTAGAAAGGCTGTTACTTTTGTGGCAGTATATCGAAGTCCGACCTGCTCCTATGATTCTTTTGCTTCTTGTCTTGAACATATTGCCACCCTTTTTGCTGACTGCAGAGACAATTTTATACTCACTGGAGACTTTAATTGCCCTGAAATTGACTGGCGCGCCTCCTGTCTCTCCTCTCCTCTCCCTTCCGCTCATCACTCAGCCCAACTTTTAGCTTTTTGTATGTCTGCCAACCTTCATCAACTTGTTAAGTCTCCCACACGCTTAAATCATACTCTTGACCTTGTTTTTACCAATGATCTCAATCTAGTTGATACATGTAGGATCTTGCCTCCCCTTCCCTCTTTCGACCACTGTCTTGTGCACTTCGCCATCTCATTCCCAGCCATCAGAATCCCTACTGTTACCATCCCTAATTTTCGAAAAGCTAATTTCGAATATGCTTCTATTATTATCTCTTCTCTCAACTGGATTGACATCTTTGACGGTACATCTGATCCAGATCAGCGTTATGAGAAATTCCTTGAAATTATTCATGATGTCATTCGTGCTACCGTCCCTCTTCGAACTATCCGCCCAAAAACTATCCGATACCCCCCTCGCGCTATCAGATTACTTGATAAGTGCCGGAGGCATTATAGAAATGGCCCATCTCGTGGTTTGCTCCCTTATCTTACTTACTCTTCTAAACTTCGCCGCACCTTGCGAAAACATCAGCGCTCTCAAGAGGCAAAGGCTTCTTCCTCTCGTTCAGCGCGTGTCTTCTTCAACTTTGTTAATGGGAAACTTAAAGGACAGCCATCTATCGGCGCTCTTAAAGAAAAATTATCCGGTCGTCATATCCTTGACAATGCGGAGAAAGCATTATGTTTCGCGAACATATTCCAAGCAACTTATTCGAACTCTCCTCCTCCTGCTGCTACCCACTTCCCTACTCGAACCAATCATCGGATTGATTTCATTGATTTCTCTCCTCTCTCTGTCTGCAACCAGCTACGCACTCTTCCCTCCCGTAACTCTTCTACCCCTGACAATGTGCCCTATGCTTTCCTTAAGGGGGTCTCAACTGCTATATCCGTCCCACTTGCTATTCTCTTTAATCGTTTTCTCCTTCACGGTGTATGCCCTGCACTCTGGAAAACAGCATTTGTGAAACCAATTTACAAAAGGCAGGGCGATGTCAGTGACCCCACAAATTACCGGCCAATTTCTCTCACTTCTGGCATATCAAAGACATTTGAACGAATTCTTTGCAAGCAGCTTTTCAACTACCTTGACCAACATAAACTTCTCTCTCCCTTCCAGCATGGTTTCCGTAGCAAAATGTCTTGTGGCTCTGCCCTTCTTTCTTCGCTCGCCTCCTGGCACTCTGCGATTGATGCGTCTTCTTATGTTTCCGCGGTTTATATTGACTACTCAAAAGCGTTTGATAGCATCCCCCTCGATCTTCTTACTTCTAAGCTAGCAGATTATGGCATTGACGGGTCCCTATTACGCTGGCTTTCCTTCTTTCTAACCGGTAGATCTCAACGCGTCTGTATTAACAACCACTTTTCCGAAGAATACATGGTATCGTCTGGAGTCCCCCAAGGGAGTGTATGTGGTCCACTAATGTTTCTTCTCTATATCAACGACCTCCCGGATTGTCTGCCTATTGGCTCATATTGCACTCTTTACGCTGATGATGCTAAAATGTATACTGTTGCAGACACCGCGCTCCTTCAACGATCCCTGGACTGTGTGACCGAGTGGTCCGCAAGATGGGGCCTCCGAATCAACCTCAAGAAGACCATGTTCATGGCCATCGGCCCATCTCACCCCCCTTTCCAGCCCACTCTCCAATCCAACCCCCTTCCAATCACCTCCTCATATCGTGACCTTGGTATAATAATCAGTAACGATTTATCTTTCCAAATGCATATCGCTTCTATAACTAAAAGGGCAAATAACACGTGTTTTCATATCTTGCGTAATTTTAGATCACGTAATGTTCATTTTCTTTCAAGGCTCTTCGCTATATATGTCAGGCCTTTGCTCGAATTTTGTATGGAGGTCTGGTCCCCCCAGCAGATTTGCTTAATCAAGCAAATTGAGAATGTCCAGCGACGTTTTACTAGGCTTATATTTAAACGATGTAATATTACTGCACCCTATTCTTGCCGATTAGAATACCTTGGCTTAGAGCGTCTCTCCACTCGAAGAACGATTAATGATCTCATGATTGCCATTAAGATTTTTAGAGGTACCTATGGCGTAGCCCCATCTGATATGTTCCTCATGTCATCCCGAATCTCTAGAGGCCATCGTCACAAACTTAAAAAGCATAGATTCCGTTCAACAATTTTTAACAACTTTTTTGCAAATAGGATCGTTAATTTATGGAACACCTTACCCGATTGCATATTTGAAATGTCACTTCCTATGGCCCGCAATCACATTAAGAACTTCTTAGCAAATATATAAGAACTCTATCGCCCCCCCCCCCCAAATTGGCAGCCAACGTTGCTAGCCTCTTATTGTCTGATTGTGATCTATTCTCTCTCGTTTTATGCTTATGTTCACACTATACTTTTCAATACAATGCAAGCCAGATAAACACATATATACACATATATATAAATATTGGATAACGATGTCGAAAGAGTATGAGGGAACTATACAAAAATGTGATGCAAAAGAAAAAATTCAAAGATATTATATAGAAGAATCATTATTTATGTGGCATGCTATCGACAATTTGCTCTTTCAGTTTTGATGGTGAATTTGCAGGACTGTGTCCGTGCTTCAGATCGCAGTGCAGACCCTCGACTCTGTGCGTGATCTGCACGCGATCGGCTTCCTTCATCGGTGCGGAAAAGTAGATTAAAGGAGCTGACCATGGAGTTTACTAGTCTAAAGTGAAAAAAAACCTTCGAATTCGATGATCTAACAAAAAGTCTTGGTGGTTCGCTTGCCCAATTTCCCTCACAACAAACTGCATTGACCTTTTCAGTCTTTTTCTCTAGTTCACTTCTCTTTCCTCATATCTCTATCATCCTCTTTCCGAAAGAATGACGATGTGCAAGGAGAGCAAATTGGCTTGTTGTGATAAAGTCTCTCTTCACATTCTACGGCTTGTGAAATATGTGTCTCTTTGCTCAGTCGTATTATACCTTTCAATTTCAAATGATTGCGTGAAGCCCGCAAACTTCGCGATCTGCCTGCCGCCGCACGAAAGCGTCGTCTACATGCTCGACTTTGGCATCGCACGCCGCTTCCTCGACGACGACGGCAATCTGAGGTCTGAGGAGGCGGGAGATTCAAAAAAATTGGCGGGAGATTTAAAAAAATGGCGGAAAAATAACTAAGTACTAGAATCTAGCAGATAATCCTGCCAATTACAACCTCCTTATCATAGTCAAAAATACTTTTCATCGCATGAAGATGTCTACAGTATAAATTTATTTTCAGCAGCGAATATTAATGAATGCCCTATTTTCAGACTCATGCGCGAGGAGGTCCCCTTCTTCGGCACGCAGCGCTATTGTTCGCGTGCGGCGCATCGCAATGAGGAACAGGGACGTCACGACGACCTCGAGTCTTGGCTCTACATGATTTATGAGGTACCCAAGATAGATTTGAATATATTTTTACAGTTCAAACAAAATATATAATTCAAATTAAATAGTAAGCATTTTTCCAGCTCTTCAACGAACGCAACCTCACATGGCGAATGGCAGACCAGACGAAGATACTCGAGATGGAGGCAAACGTCACTTACTACCTATTTATGATATAAATAGTAGATTAGTTTGTCAATAAACAATAATAAAATTATTTCAGATTCAAATGCTTTCAGGTGACAAAAAGGTAGATGCACCATCTGACCTCAACCGCATCACGAAGTACATCAATGGGCTCGAGGTTGTATTCATTTGTTATAGCATCTTTTTGAAGTAATTATTGAAATTTTTTAAAATACAATGATGACTCTTTTTTACAGTACACCAGCGTTCCGGACTATGCCTACATCCGCCAGTGCCTCTTTGACTGTGCGACCAGGAAGAATGTGTGTTCTGAAAATTTAGCTGGAAGCTGATTTAATAAATATCATAAATAAAAACATCATTTCGGGGAAAAATTGCAGATATTATTGAAATGAATTTTCTTCTTGTTTTAGCTGAACTTGCGCAAAGCACCCGAGTGGGTTGGTCTCGTGAAGAAGGCGTCGGAGGTAACATTATTTATGCATCGCTGTTGTTTATGTCGACATTTCAATCAGTAAAGTAGCCTAATTATTTTGAGAAAATACAATAACTTTTTGCAGAGCACGAACGAGTCGGGCGCTTCGCAAGTAATTTCTAGTTCAATTTCTGTAAAATAATTGAAAAGTAATGGAAAATTCATTTCGGAAATACAATTGTGTAAGTACAATATTTTGCTTTTACTAAATTATATGATTCCATTTCAGGAGTAAGTGAAGATGGGGAGTATTCGCCGGACAATCGACAGTTCTCCCTGTCTGGATTCCCCTCATAAAGAGCGAGAGCTTTTGGAGTCTCAGTACTTTAGTACCAAAAATTACAACTATAAAGTTGAACACATTAAGGTCACTACAATTAGTTGGCAAGAGAGCACGCAAAAGTGAGAGACTACACAGAGCAAAGATTCATGGCTTCCTTTTCCCTCTCTCGCTTTGAACACCCTTGTTGGCAACTTTTTGGCTTAATATTAGCATGCTTTTTTGAGATGCGATCTTTTTGGAGCAAGTTGGGCTCATCTTTCTTATATTCCATACCCGAGATGAGCCATTATTTGCTCTTGTACACCCTCCCCCCGAATGGGCCTCTTCACTACATTTCCCCCACCCTGAGAGACCTTTTCTTTACCCTTGCACTAACCAGCCCGGGTCGAATCTAATTTATCCGCAAATTTAATTTTTTTCCTGTCAAGGCTCCAGCCCGTGTCATTGATCGTAAAGTGCTTCAAATTATTTAAAGCCACTTTTCTCTGTCAAATGATATTTCAGATAAAAAAGTAAGAAATTTGAAGGGCTTTAAAAGGAGCGGGAAGAGTTGTTTAAGAAGAATGAATGAATTCGAAAAAAATTTTCATGAGGCAGACTGCAATTAAAATCAAATTTACAATGATTACATTACGCTGCACCATCATCATCTTTCCAAGACATCATGCCATTTACGAAATTCAGCTTTAAAAAGGCATATTACTTTACTACATTAGTCAGTTTCTAGTATATAATAAACTTTTTCAGTGCTTACATTTTGGTGCTCGACATTTTCCCGTAATATTGTATTACATCTGCACACGTCTGCATGTATGTACGTAAGAAATAAATATTAATTGTTAAGCAACATAACAACGCTGTAACAAATTCCTTTATTGCAAACAAACAAGGGATTTGTGGCAAAGACCCGTTTGAAGTTGGTGGACATGAAGCGCATCTGAGGTTGAGAACTTTAATATTTTAAAGAAAAAATCAGTATATTCTTTTAATCTAATTTTAACTCTACCGTTGTCAATTTGCAACTATTCAACTAAAAAAGGACCATTTCATCCGTTATCCACAGCAGCCCGAGCAGCCTCGCTCCTCGCTGAAGGCAGACTTTTTCTTGTAGAAAGCGTTCCAGTCGTCCGATTTTGGGCAGTCGCGGCGATACCTCAAGATATTAGTGTGTTTTTATTTCTCGTATATTTTAAACATATTCCACTAATGATTGTCTGTCGAGCGACTGTTTTGAAGGCACTAGAAAAATTGAATATTCCTGCACAAGCCTTCGCTTGACGACGATCGGCTCCATCTGCGCCATTTCAGAGGGCGTGACGTTGTTCTCGAGCGCAATGCGAAGATTCCAAAACTGCAAGTATAAAAATCTTTGTTGAAATATTTTAATATGAATCTCAAAATATCAAAATTAGAATATTCCACTAAGTTACTGGCGCTGCGCACAAGCATTCTCACAACTTTTGAATATTCTAATAATCCTAATTCTCCTTTCTCGCCGACCTGTCCTCTCAGAACGCGCAGCTGATTGTAGACGAGGACACGGGAGACGGAGGTGTCGTGACGAAAGAGCGTCTTCATCTCCTGGCAGCACTCATGCACGAAGTGAGGAGTGAGAAGGTCGAGGAGGCGCTCGCGCAATTCTGGCGCCCAGGGCTGGAATTTAAAAGAGTAAAAAAATTAAAATGCAATTCCTCACTATCGGCAAATCTAAAATGTCTCCGACAGTCTTAGAGTTTCAGCTGCGATCTCAAATGTCCCGAGAAGAATGCAGAGAGAGTGCAAAACCCCATCGTACCTCCTTGGCATACTTGAGATGCGCCCACTTGAAGGGGAAGCGGCGGATGCGCGAGACGACCTCGGGATGCTTGACCGGGAAAGCGAGGCCATTGTCGATGGCAGCCAGTGTCAGCTCTTGGCCCGGAATGTGCCTAAAATGGCATGTTCGAATATTCCAATTTTAACATTTTTGAATATTCCAATCTCAAATATCCAGCGCGAACCGAATAAGCCAATTGTCCATGTGGCGATCTGTATTGCGGATGACGTAGTCGAGAACGCACATTCGTTGGAAGAGCTCGATGAATCTAAAAGAGAAGAATGGAACAATAGCCATTAAATTTTTTAAATTATTATAGCTGCCGGAATTTTGCTTTATGCACGTCATTGAGTGGGTCCAAATTCAAAGAGGTCCTCACTTGGCTCTTTCCTGAGCACTTAGAAGCTGAGGATCGTACTCCCAGCGGGACATCACCGTTTCCGCGCTCTCGAATCCGTGCACGAACATCTGAAGATTTCGGTTATTCAACTATCAATGAGGCTTGGAGAATATTTCAAATTGATTCAATTCTTCTCGGTTCTCTGCCAAACCTGGAAGGAGCCTTCCTTCGGCCGGAGATGCTGGAGGCTTTTCTCCTGTGCCGTGCAGCACGCGCGAGTGCCGTAGAAGAAAGTTGGCGAAGCGAGCTTGACGACCCGTGTTGTGGGCACAACGTTCAGCTAAATTTGAATATTCGAATTTGTTGGAGCGATTATTTTTGAACTATGCAAGTTATGTTGAAGTAATTCAAATTAGGTTTTTTTTTATTTCTTAAACGAAACAATGTCTGCGTGATTGAGCTCCTTCACCTGCATTCGTCCGTCGAGCACAGAAGCACCCGTCTCGGAGAGGTAGCCCGTGTTCGGAATCAAGCAGGCACGGCCAAAGCAGCAGAAGCACATGATTCTGTGTGAGGAGAATTAGAATATTCCTCATTCTCTTGAAATAAAATAGTCAGTTTATCAGTGGATGTCCATTTTTCTTTATTTCTTTACCTCTGGAAGAACTTGGGCCATTTCGGATTGAGCGGAGCGAATGGCTCCTCATCCTTTGGTTTGAACACGGCGAGCATCTCGCGATCAGCATCAGAGACAAAGTATGATCCTGAAAAGTAGACATTTCACAATTCATAAATACATGTTAGTATGAATTTACGCAGCATTCATTTAATTTTTTTGGTTTCTCATTGTCAGTCACCATTTAGACGATTACAATGGAACAGATTGCGACCAATCGTAACAGAGGTAATGGTATAAGATGAAATTATCGTATCTAGGACTTCAAATTGATTATTAGAACATTCGAAGTTTGTCTTCGAATATTCTAAAAACAAATGGAATATTCGAAGATCTCTTTCGCGGTCCCAGACCCGAGCTTCCGCAGGCGATCAGCTCCGGGTAGACGCCGGCGACAATCGCCTCCTGTGCGCGGCAAAAGACATCGATAAAGTTGACGTCCGACTCCGTCGACGTAGACATCTGCAAGGAAAACCTGGATTAAGGGATTCAAATAACAAAAAAAAAAGTATTTTTGAATGCTTCTTGTGCATACTTATCTGGGTAAAAAAGGAGTATAGTGTAGATTAATTAATTAGTATAGTGCTGATATGCTTATTACGAAATTTCGTATTTCATCACATAATTAAATATCATTGGAAACTCATAAAAAATATGTGGGTAGATCATTGGATGATACCTTCATAGCATCGGTAAGAATTCCGATCGACTTGGGCGTATGCGACGTCGTGCGCGACGACGTCAAGTTTGCGGTGCGATTCGTGTAAGATATAGACTGGAAGAAATTCTCAATTTTGAGCATATTCGAAAATTTTATCTATGATTATTCTGCCATTGAAATAAGGAATATTCAAGCAATTTTGCTTCCGTTTTTCTTTTAGTACATATATAACTAACCGCCTGGCGTTGCTGTAGATCCGAAAGGCCTGGCGATCTACCACAGGCGAGGCGCGATGGCTGGTCTCTTCGCACAGCTTCGACGTGGACACTTTCATCTCAAGAATAAGTGAATTCTTTAAAAATAAAAAATAAAACATATATATAATGATAATAAAAAATGAAGATTTGGATCTCGCTACTTTTTCAGAAGTTTCACAAAAGCATAAAAAAGAGCACGAATTCTCATTATCAGACTAATAGCAGAGTAACGTATGACGAACATGAAGTAGCGCCTTCGATTGTTCCTTCGCTTCCCTTTTCCGAGCGAGAAGCATCGGCGGGCACCCGCTCCATGACGAGGAAGGCAGATAAAGTGACAGGGGCAATCGAGTGGAAAGTGATGAGCTGGAAGTGAAAAGAGCGTCGTAGGCAAATATCAAAATAATTTGGAATATTCCAAATTATCTTATTCTATTAGAATATTCCATAGTTCAAATGGCAATTAAAATGGAAGAAAAATATAATACTCCGAATTGCAAGCTATCTCGCTCCTCCTCGAGGACAAAAAGAAATAGATGGAAACAGGAAATACTTGTTGAAAATAAAAGAGATGTGAGAGAGAAGCAGAAATTTTGACTGTGTGTCACGGAGCATGGGAAAAGTGATGAAATGTGCGTCATTTCTTTTCCTTCAAACAGCTGAATTGCTAACACTAGACATGAAATCGACATGAATACAAGAATATGTTACCCATTTGTACATACAATCAAAATATCCATTCCCAAAACAATATTAAATGAATTTTATTTTGCCAAAAGGAAAAATGATTAGTCGGCAGAACCCTGAAAGGCACATGTGGAATTGGTTGGAGTTGTTTCGGGAGGAGAGAGACTAGGAAGCAGAAAGAGAGAAAGAGAGAGAGAGAACGCGAGAAAGAAGGAGTGAAAGAAAGAGAGAGAGAGAGAAAGAGTGAGAGAGAGAAAGGAAGGAACGGAAAACACAGCTCCCAGCTGTGCCCACCGGATTGCGATTTCGACCTTTGCCGCGGCGCCTCAGAGTAAACTCGCTCTGCATACCTGCAGCTCTCTCCAGATCGTGCAATATCTCGTCATCTGTCGGAACAGAAACATCCGTCTCATCCTCCCTCGTAGTCTTTGCTTTCGCATATTGTCTCAAACCGCCCATTCTCTCTCAACTTCTAGTGTTCCCTCGGTTCAATGGGAACATGGCGAACGACAAGAATATTGGATCCCCGTGAATACAAAAATTTCTTTCTTAAATTTCTAATTGTTTTTTTTATTTTAATTTTTTGCAGTTCTTCTGGATTAGCGTTACTTTCTTCGCACATCTCTCTGGGCGTCGTTTACCTTTGCACCTACAAAATCTAATAGGTGATACGTTCCAAAAGCTGTTTATACTTTATGTTCTCTGTATGAAACTGTGGAGAAACTGCATGACATTTCGATGAAAACTTATGAAATGTCCTTCTCCCGTTTGGCGATTATATTGTGCATTAAAAAATAGTGTAATAAAATTGATGACTCACGATTACTTGTTATATAAGCAAAAACTAAAATATTTATTTTTCACAGCGCAAACAACAACAAAACGAAAGCTGATTTGAAAAATGGACAACGATAAAGTATTAGAAAAATTACACGAGCAGGTAAATTCGACGCTAGTTGTTTTAGATGACGAAAATGAGGTAAGAAGACTTCCGATAGCTCTAAAAGACAATCCAATTGGAATAGACGGCAAGAATATCGACCCGGTTCTGGTAGATTATTACTTCTGATCACAATAGAACAAGAATATTTGCCATACTCTCTAGGGATAACTTATAGTTATTTAAGCTTCGAGCTACAATCAATAAATTCAAGAATTTCAACTTCGAGCCGTAATCAATATATGGTGGACAGGAAATAGATTAGACCAGGGAGGAGAAGAGGTTTGACGGTTGGTCCTGCGCCGGGAGTCCCATCTGGACTTGCCCGAGCCGAGTTCCTTCTCCGATGATAGTCTCGCTGAGTTGGCGGTTTTCCGTTACAGTAGTCGCCCGTGCAGATGCAATAAGTCGCGTTGTACTGTAATGAAAAGAAAATATTATCCTCCAAATTGAAGCAGAAAGACAATCTAATGAAACATTTAGAATATTCGACTGTGAATAGGAATCATCAAATACTTTAGGGAACTCAGCAAATTTAAAAGCGATTTAAACAGCCTTTACTAATAATAATTCTCCATTAAAAATATTGACGTACAGATCCTCTCGGCTGTCGCATTTCGTGACTGAAGCAGCGGCCGTTGAGATGTTCCAGCGACCGGACTTGCTTCCCTGAAGGAGGGAGAAATGGCTCACGATTATATTGTATCATAATTCGCGAAATATTATATCCCTAATACTTGATAGAGGTGTGCTTTAGATAAGATCATTAAATAAAATAATTTGAATTTAAGAGAAGGCTTTCCAAATAATTCGTGCACAAGAAGGAATAAGAAAATTTATTTAAAAAGATAATTATAAAACTTTTTATTCATGGATACTAGTTACATTTTTCCAATCACATTAAAAATGTTTGGAATATACTAAAATAAAAATGGAATATTCGAACGAGACTACTAACTACTTGCGGAAGATGGCGAGTATTCCATGTCGACTTCGAGCTGACGAATGGCCTTGCTGTACGTCGTGGCGCAGTCACGCAGCACTCCGACCGATGGGCGAACTATGATAATAACACAATCTTTGAATAGATAAATATATTTTTCAAAAAGTTATGGCGGGGAAATAATTTATTGAAAGTGCGGATAAAGTGGAGTATTCTAACCTTCGTCCATTTCTTCGTACGAAGTTCGCCGCGTGATATTGATGGTGATGCATGCGTTGGACGCGCAGGGAGTCGTGTGCTGGCTGTAAGCAAAAGAGCAGTTCCAATCTTCTCCTAAATGACAGAAACTCCTCTCTCTCTCTCTCTCACACACACACACTTTTCGCTCTCCCCATCCCTTTCTATCACTCTCTTTCTCTACCTCTCTCTCTCTCTGCATCTTTTTCCCGTCGCTCTCTCTCTCTCCCTGTTTCCCGAATCCTTGGAATATACCAACTTGGCAGTGTAATTGGCGAGGCAAGCGGAATCGGATGACGTTAGTCTGTACGGGTCGACTTGAAGCTTCGATGGACCGGACTGAAGATAGAGGATTGGTTTATTCTAATTTTGCAAATTGACAAATAATTTTGAAAGTTTTGTAAAAAAAAAAAAGAAAGCGCAGAAATATGATAGGTATCATATTTTTTATCAATCAATAAAACCAGCTGACATGAACGACTAGACTTGATGCACAACTCCAGCACGAGTAGGAGACCGCGGTGGGGGAGAGGGCCAAGAGGAGGAGGGCGAGTATGAGCTTCATGTTTGGGCCATTCGGTGTGAGGCTGGAATAAGAATGGGCTAGACTTATGTATGCGCGAAGTTAGCTTATTCCACAGAGCGCTAGAGAAGAACGCGGAAAATTGGTTTATCATTATTCGAATAATCTAAAGATACTAAATATAAGAATAGGAAAATGGAGGATGTAAAAGTAGCCGTGTTAAAATGGCTACTGCTTTTATTATACATTTACAAAAATTTCGAGAGTACCACGAAGAGTGGATAAATATTAATAAGTTATGAGCAGGATTTGAACGCGACTGCTACTTGGGCAACTGGGGCTGCTCTCAACCTTGGAGTTGATTTAGGCGCTTCTCACCTCGTGCAAACAATGCAGCTAATCGGAGTGGATAAGCTATGCGAGAAAGAGTTAGAGACAAGAGAAGCGAGAGGGAGAAAGAGAGAGAGAGAGAGAGAGAGAGACAGACAGACAGAGAGAGAGAGAGAGAGAGAGAGAGAGAGAGATCAAACGAGAGGGAGAGAGACAGAGATCAAGCGAACGAGCGAGCGAGAGAGAGAGAGAGAGAGAGAGAGAGAGAGAGAGAATGCGATGAACGGGCACAAAGTTGTGGACAGAAGGCACAAGACTGAAAGAAAACAAGGAAGGGAGAAGACCAGGAGACGGAGAGCAGAGAAGTACAGTAAGGAAAAGAAAGAGTGGGTAAGGAATAGGAGAAAGAGAAGGCCTGTCATGCCTGGTGTCTGGGTCGTGACCCTCACTTTAAGGGGCTGCTGCTCTAAGGGCGCCATGCAGAGAGAGCGGCCACTACTCGGTTGCCGAGAGGAGGAATAATCCAAATTGCCGAGAAATGCAAGATTTCAAAATCAAGTAATGTGAAATAAAAGCATTTGAAAACGATGCAAGGAAGTCGACACGCACAAAAAGAAAGGATGCTAGGCCGTGCATCATCAATGACTGTTTTTTTTCTCTTAATGCTGCTAAAAATGACAAATGCGAGAGAGAAAGAGACAGAGAGAACAAGGGGAAAGCTGAAGTAGCTGAAAGATACCAGACACAAAGAGTAAGTGAAATAGGTTTAGATGGGGAATTATAAGTGAAAACTGTTATGCGGCAAAAGATGCAACAATTGCGGACCATTGCCAGCCATAAAGTGTGAAGTCCACATTCGAATTGAGAGAGTGAATCAGGGGATAGAACGGATCGGAAAGCTATCATGGGAAAGAGCTGTCAGATAGGCGCAAGCTCATGCCTGGATGCACTTTAGATGTGGCGAAGAAGATAATGGATAATGGTTGGGGGAGAGATGAGGTGAGCAAGCAGAAAGGGGGAGAGAGGGCAAGAGAAATGTTGGAAGAAAAAGATAGGAAATGGAGAGAGAGAGAGAAAGAGAGAGAAAGCGAGAGCGAGAGGGAGAGAGAGAACAGAAGAGAAAGCGAGAATATTTTGAGAGGCGGATCTAGCAATGAGACAATGAGCCATATGTGCTAGGGCCGTCGGTGTCCGCCTGGTCAATTCCGTAACGGAGAACAGTAAAAGCACTGAGAGAACCACTTTTTCTCTTTCTTTGTTTCCCTCTTTCCTCATTTCTCTCTCTCTCCCTCTCTTCCTCTCTCCCTCGCTCTCTTCCCTTCTCCAGACTCGCTAACCATTCTCCTTCACGCACTGATTAACAGTCCATCAACATGGATCTCGCAACCTTTCACACGCCTGACACCTCGCAGTCCATCAAGAAAGGATGAGGGGTAAACAAGAAAGCAATTATCTCACACGGTAGTCCACGAAAGGATTAGAGTATTTGGGATATACCAAGATTTTTCTCTCTTATAGACGAATCAATGGTAGTGACCGGAGGAGAGGCCCGGCAAGGCACCGACGGAACAACAGATGGATGACGCACTTCTTGGTGAATAAAAGAGGGCTCTTCAGAGAGGAAGAGAGAGAGAGAGGAGAGTGGAGAGAGGAGAGAAGAGAGGAAAAGAGAGAGAGAGAGAGATAGAGAAAGAGAGAGAGAGAGAGAAAGAGAGAGAGAGAAAGAGAGAGAAGAGAGAAAGAGAAAGAGAGAAAGAGAGAGAGAGAAAGAGAGATATAGCAGACGGAGAGAACAAGACGAAACGGAGAGCGAGACAGACATGGAGAAGGAAGGGGGATAGAGACGATCAGAAAAGCATGGAACGGGAACGGACATAGGCTACGGGTACTTCTCTATATGAGGAACGTCCATCTGAATTTGAAAAGCTATCTCTCTCTACACTTGGCATTTCCTTCCACGCTGTCTTGCTCCTTCTCGTATTTTTTCTCGAAACTATTCCTACCTCGCCATCCATCCTATTCTCTCACGATATTCACAAAAATTAACGCAATCTATATACGAATTGTCTCCTATTAAATGAAGAGAAGAAGACAAAAGAGCTTAAAAAGGTAAAAGGTAAAGGATGACTTACAAATAACTTCAGAAAAAGAGCTGAAAACGCGTTAAAATAATGCTCAAAAATTGTAGTATACCCGATAGAAGGATAGAACTAGCATTTCGCCTTGACATAATAAACTAGAGCACAATTACGCAAGCGCAGATTTACACTGCTGTCCATCAGAAACATGCCGCTTGCGAGCAAACACAAAAAGGAGAGCCACGAACCGGAATATTAACTCCCAAACAGAAAGGCTAAAGTGGCCACTATTCGAGCTAAAGGCCAGACTTATAACAACAATATATCGGGATAATAGGAATATTTCAAACCCCATCAGAAGACAGCAATGTTAACGTCGACGATGCGAAGAACTTGAGCGTGCAAGAATCTGAACCGACGAGCAATGACGAAAGCCGGCGATTTAAACAAGAAAACGGGTATAATTAGCAAATTTGAAAACCCCAAAAGCAACAAGACATTGGTCTTTCACACGATTCCAAAAGCCACAACAGAAAAAAAAAGTAAAAAAAAGAAAAGAATAAGCAGAAAGTGGCAGCAAATGCGTGAAGCATAAGGATTTGAAAATAAAAATCTCCCGCTACATTCCAAGCTCATGACTACCGACCGCAACGCGCGTCGAACACGTCGCGTGTTTCCCGTCATCCGCGAATTCACACGCAGAAAGCGCGAGTGGCGGTGGTTGCTGACTGATTTTCGCCCCTTTGCATTGTTTATTTTATCTTTCTGTTTAATGTATCGAATCGTACATCTTGCGTGCTTGCCAGAATTGAGCCACGTCATGTTTTGTTAGTTCTAGATACCCAAAAACGGTTCTCAACAAGGTTAACAATTCGTGGTATTATTTGCTGGTTTTTCCAAGAGAATTCGCAGTTTCGTTTGCTTTCTTTCGCACCCGCACAGGTTGATCTAATCATGGCCCTGCCACAAAGTGCCGATCGGAGCATTATTTCCCGCTGATACTGTTTTCTTTCGAGCCGCTAACCTTGTTCTTTTTTCTCAATTATTTTTAGCCGGGTCAAGATGTCCGATCCAGTTGCTGACTTCATGGCGCGCGAGCAGGAGATGCTCTCCGAGTTGGAGGGAGACATTCCCGGAGGAGGTACTCCTTTAGATCCTGAAAGACTTTCTCGTATAATGTTTTGTCTGCTCTCCCTTATCCTTTTTTTGGGGAATGTCACCATGAACAGGAAAACTGTCTTAGTCATCGCCTCCTCAGCAAGTCCATTTGTTGTCTTGGGCTAATCGATATCCTTGTTGATGAATAAGTCGCTTAAATCTTACGCCTTATCCTTGATCCTCCTAGTCTTAAGAAAATCCCTAACATTATCCCCTAGCCTTAAGCTGATCCCAAGTTACACTCTTTCAGTTCCGCCCGCTCCGATTCCAACGGGCGCGATGGCGGCAGCATCTCTCGACGACTTCGCTGACGAGTTCGCGCCGCCCGCGCCCGCCGCCTCCTTCGCGGCTCCCGCCGACCCCGTCTCGATCGGCGGCGGAGACTCGGGTGTCGACCTCGCCGGACTCATTGATGGGATTCCGCCGGCGCCAGGTTAGAATATTCCAAACAGCTTTCATGCGTTAGAATATTCCAAACACCTTTAGTATATTCAAAAGATCGGCTACTTACCGAGCACAAAAGAGTTTCTGCTTCCCTATTCCTTCCTCAAGCTGATATTCTAGACATTTTTTCTCCAGTGTGTGAAGCAGTAGTCGCACGTTTTGTTTCGCTGCATATGGGCTAAAGGTTCCCACAATGCGAGGGAATTTTTTTTTTGAGGGAAGAAATAACATTTTTCGATTTGAAGTATCCATTTTTTTAATAGAATAATACATTTAAAAAAAATAACCTAAATTTTTTTTCAGTCCAAAACGGCCACATGCAGAACGGCGGCTCATCCAAGGGCCCATCGCCCGTGCCGTCGCTTCCACGCGTCGAGGCAGAGAAGATTCGCAAGTGGAGAGAGGAGCATGCCATTTTGCTGGAGAAGAAAGGTCGGGGAATGGGGAATGAAATTGGGTCCAATATGTGTCTTGTGAGTTTGCATAACTGAAAAGTGATATTACGATGAAAATCTTGTATTCCTTTCTTATTGTTATTGGTTAAAAAAAACCCGATTACCCTCTCTGATTTTGACTTATCAATTGCCATTTAATCCGTGGTCCAAAAGTATATGAATGTCATGTTATGATTGTCCCTACCCCCACCATATTCCGCTCCCCATGATCACCAGCCCTTAGCCTTCGCTTATTGTTATCTTGGAGGATTTCGGGATATGGAAAATTGCAGCTTTCGTTCTACTCGTCATTGCGAAATGTGGACCTGTTTGTCTATAATATCTTGCTGGGGAGAAATAGTTGTCGATAATGCGGACCCACCCTGATTTTGTTCCACCATGGTGACCAACCGCGTTCCGTATTTTACGGACATTCTAGGTAAACATTCAATGATCGCATGCCCCTACCCAAGTTCTATTGTCGTTTACTACGTAACCCACTCTTGTTTTTCGGGCTCTCGAAACTGGGTTTTATCTATTGTGGAATAGTTTATATAGGCTAGAAATCCTTGAAAAAAAATGCTGATTTTGCAGATGAAGCAGAGGAGAAGAAGCGGAGTGAGTTGCGTGAGCAGGCGAAGAAGGAGCTCGCCGAGTGGTATGCTCAGAGGGAAGCGACACTGCGGGGAGTGCGCGAGTCGAACAGGTCCGAGTTGCGATGCATTTTTAGGATATTCTACTTTTGAAAATTCTACTTTAGAATATTCTACCATGGAATATTCCACGATATCTGATATTCGAACATATTATTCCTAGATTATATGATTTTATTGTCTTCAACGCTGAAAACGATCTTTCGTCCTGATCAACGGAATTTCGTAATTTTGACAATTACAAGTGGCAATTTTCTCTTTTTTTAGAAAGGCAGAGCGAGACCACTTGGCTGCGTTCGCAAAGGAGCAAGGAGAGGGAGCACAGTGGGACGAGATCTCCAAGCTGTGCGGGGACAAGACAGTCAAGGTCAGAATTACAAGGGTAATTGCAGTTGTGTGGAACATTCCATGAAGGATGAAGATTGTGTGGAGTACTCCTTAGAGGATAAAAATTGTAAGGGATATTCCATAAAAGACTGGGATCATTCCTGTTCACGGAAGGTTTAGTATTCGTTTCCGAACATAGGTTGCAATTTAAGAGAGCCAATCTGAGAGACTCGAGCAGGGGCATGTCGGGAACAAAATTATTTTTTTATTTTCTTTTCCTTCTAAAGGCTTATGAGGCATCCTAAAAATACCTCAAAAACATTTTTTCCAAAAATTATTTTTTTCAGTTTACCATGGATATGCACCAAAAACCCGAAAAAACTCAAATGATCATAACTTTGTTCGTTGTTGAGATATATTAATTTTGAACTGTTCATTCAATTCCAAATTGAAAGGCGCACAAAAATCGTGTTAATCACTTTTTAAAAATCTTTCATTAAATGCCTCATTTTGGCATCTTAATATTTCGAGTGGTGCGTTTGGGGCATAAAAACCCCCCCATGTTAAAATACTGAAGGCACCACGTGAAAGAGCGAACTTTTTTACCCCTATTTAAATGCCTTTTACTAAAAAACTCCGATACACCTGTTTCAATATTTTGACATGAAGCGCGCGAGTCTGTCAAAATGGCGCATTTTTCGGCCGCCGAGGCATGAGTGCAAGCTCATTCATCGATCCATAACTGCGCTCAATGTCAATATTACAAAATCGTAAATATATCATCTAAGAGCTCTCACGGAGATCTTCAAATGTTACATACATACTTTTATTGAAAAGTTTTAATTTATATGGGAAATTTCGTTCTGTGCAATTAGAAGGCTTAAGAAACTACTTTAAAAACATTTTCACCTGTCGAAACATACATCATAATAAAGAGGATGAAATTTGCTACAAGATGAACCCCTTTCAATGGAATTCCATGCATACGATCTTTTGTTATAAGCCATAAGAGTAGGATAGGAAGGCCTTATGGAAAAACTGTAGAAAAAAGGATTGGAATATTCTAATTCGAATTAGGAATATTCTAATTCGAATAACCTAAAATGTGAATTCTTGGGCAAAATGACAGCGACGCTATTGGCACTACTTTTATGACTTATAACAAAAGATCGTATGCATAGAATTCCATTGAAAGGGGGTGAAAGGAGTTCATCTTGTAGTAAATTTCATCCTCTTTCTTATGATGTATGTTTCGACAGGCGAAAATGTTTTTAAAGTAGTTTTTTAAGCCTTCTAATTGTACAGAACGAGATTTCCCATATAAATTGAAAGTTTTCAATAAAAGTATGTATGTAACATTTGAAGATCTCCGTGAGAGCTCTTAGATGATATATTTACGATTTTGTAATATTGACATTGAGCGCAGTTATGGATCGATGAATGAGCTTGCACTCATGCCTCGGCGGCCGAAAAATGCGCCATTTTGACAGACTCGCGCGCTTCATGTCAAAATATTGAAACAGGTGTATCGGAGTTTTTTAGTAAAAGGCATTTAAATAGGGGTAAAAAAGGTCGCTCGTTCACATGGTGCCTTCAGTTTTTTAACATGGGGGGGTTTTTATGCCCCAAACGCACCAGTCGAAATACTAAAATGCCAAAATGAGGCATTTAATGAAAGATTTTTAAAAAGTGATTAACACGATTTTTGTGCGCCTTTCAATTTGGAATTGAATAAATAGTTCAAAATTAATATATCTCAACCACGAACAAAGTTATGATCTTTTGAGTTTTTTCGGGTTTTTGGTGCATATCCATGGTAAACTGAAGAAAATAATTTTTGGAAAAAATGTTTTTGAGGTCTTTTTAGGATGCCTCATAAGCCTTTAGAAGGAAAAGAAAATCAAAAAATAATTTTGTTCCCGATAAGCCTTACATAGAGCCCTGGTCGAATCTCTCAGATTGGCTCTCTTAAGACTTTACATTCTATTATAGAATATTACTTGTAATATTGTACTGGAAATACCCCAATGTGGTTTGTTAATTGAGTTTCAAATACTCTCTACTTTAATTAGTGAGAATCAACTTCTGCTGTCATCTCCAATGTTATACTACTTCAAGGAGTGCGAGCTATCAAACAAGCCATGCAACATCAAGGATATGGATAACACCAGCCATATTGCTTAGGAATGCTTCGAAAAAGGGGGTTATTTCTTCAGATTATTTAAGCATTACTGGCATGCGTTTTGATTATCTATTTGGGAAGAGTTTTAAGCCGCTTTTACTTTTCTTAGAAATTTCCTTTCTGTTCTTTCTTTATTATCAGTTTAGTGTATTGCTTCAAAGGAAAGAAAGCCTAATTCACCATTTTCTGTCGGGGTATTATTTTCTTGTTAACCCCCCCCCCCCTCCCATTATATTGAATTAAGAATCCAACTTCTTTTTCCCACTTACTCTTATCTTCTCATTTCAGGGCGGCAAGGACATCTCTCGACTGAAGTCGATGCTCATGCATCTCAAGGAGCACAACAAGAAGTGAGAAGAGTGCGTAGTGTTTTGAATATTAGAAGTTTTTTTTTCTACTTCATAGAATTGTATTATTCTGTTGTTATTTAGAATATTCTTCTTTTTTTCAATTCTGCTCAATTTACGTCTTAAGAAGGCCATTCTTATGGTATATAAGAGAAGGACCCTGAAATGGAGATACAATGAGTTTCCTGTTCCTTTCTACATTGAATACGGTGGGTTGTCGGTTACAATGCAAAGCAATTTTTTCAGTTGGTCTACCGCTTGAACCTGCCGCGACTCTCGCTTCATTCACAAGCAGATTCGTCGTCTGTTTCACCATTTTGCCTACCGTACCCTTTTGTTTTCCTGAGCCACCGTAATGGCTCTTATAGAAATTCTCTACCGTATTCCTTTCGGTACTATCTTGGCCTGCTGGAATAATGCATTCTCGAGAATCTTGATTCTTTCACTATTCCATATTTTTGATGGAAATCAATCACTTTCGGATTATTCTACTATCTTAAGGTGGTGATTTTGTTCAAGTCTGCACCATTATTAAGCAGTTGTATTGCCCGATGTAATGTAATTTTATCAGCTAACTTTGAGCGGAAGAAATTAGAATATATCCTCAGATTCATTGGAATATTTATTTAGCCGACATTATCTTTGCTATATTTATTATTGTTCTACAAAGCTGTTTACCCTATGTGCTCCGTACTACCGATACTATATATACATGCGGTGTTCTTTTTTTTCGTATTTCAATACCTAGCACCCTCACCTAGTATCTCACTGAGATCTATGCACTGCGCGTTCGAAGTGGTTTCGTGGTGGTTTTGAATATTTCAATACCAAAATGTTTCTTTTTCGAATATTCCAATGTGGTTGTGCTTTGAACATCCGAAAAGCCGAGCACTTTGGGAACCTCACTTTCGTCACAATCTTGTTGTGCGAGAGAATGGATGTGATTGTTCTCCCTCCCTTTCTTCTTTCGTAGAGGCAAATCTTGCGCGGTGTTGGGTACGTATTGTAAAAGTGAAAGAGCCAGCTCAGAGCCTTCCTTGTCTCTCCTCTTCCTTCCCTCGCCCCCCTCTCCACCAGTCTCTTGCACACCCGCCCCTCCCCTTCCCCCACTCTATGTATCCCTCAAGTTCTGTCGAATAATCGATGAATGAAGCGTATTGTTTATATAGATGTCGTGGTCGTGTTTGGTGGAGAGGACACTTGGCATGGGCCATTCAATACGAGAGAGAGCAACCAGACACAAACTGCACTGGCATTTCAAGGTGATAGGAGTGATTGGATTGACACAGGGGGAAGGGGGAAGTGGAGGGCAACACGAGGGTATTTGACCTTCATAGGTACTTATTGAAAGGTGATGAAAGCATACCGTGAATGAGTAAGAAAAAAAGCATGACAAGTGTGTTCGTAGCTATTATACACGGATGATGGTTGCGACACTAGGGTACACAAGTGCATGTTCACGACTCGGTTCGTGCGTTCGTTAGAAAGAATTCAAAGCTGGTCCCTTTGCGCTATCCATAATGACATTGAAGTTTAGTAGGTTATTTCATCTCCGGTCAAGAATAGGCAGGTCATCACCAAATTTGTATAAAGCTGAAAATCCAATGGATACATTGACTCAAGTATTTTGAAGTGGTCAGCTTCCACTCAGGCTTTACCTTTGCTACGCTTGCAGCATGATAACAATTACAACAACAACAACAAGAATTTCAGTATTGGCGAAAATTTTGTCCTAAATTTTGAATATTCCACTGCAATTCTTTTAAGATAGACTGGAATTACAGTAGCATATTCTGAATTCCGGGCAAATTTTTCACTAATACAAAAAAAATTGACATCTATATGTATGCAAGATTGCATTCTCATTAGTACAAGGGAGTCGAATGACAGAAGAGCAGTCCTATCTCGCAGAAGAGCCGGCGTCCTTTAGTCGAGGTGATTAAACCAATTACCTAACCTAATTTATTTTTGTTGCTGAAATCATGTTATATGTATGTACGTAGTAAATTGCAAGCAAAACGATTAATATTCTTCTGATGATGCAACAGGAGCTGCTTCATCGGGCACCCAACAGCAGCTTCCGAATGCCGAGGAACTCGTCTATGTACTAGAGAAACAGGTAGGAAATGATGGAAAATAATATTTATTATATTAGGATATTCCAATATTTGACTTTGGAATAATCCATTCATTATTTTTTAATCATCTCCAGGACGAGATGATGTCGTCGCTTCTCTCGGAGGTTGCAGAGTGCAGACGGCGCATCGATGCAGCGCACCGAGTGAGCGAAGAACGACGTGGAGAGCAGGCATGGCGTGGATATCTATCAAATTCAGATGGGCGATAGTTTGGGAGAAGGAGAGAGAGAGAGAGTGAGAGAGAGAAAGAGCGAGAGAGAGAGGAAGAGTTAGAGGAGATATATAGAGAAAGAGGGAGAGAGTGAGAGAGATGGAGAGACAGAGAGAGATAGAAAGTGCGAGAGAGAAAGAGAGAGAAAGTGAAAGATGCAGAGTGAATGGACATATGACAAAGGAGAGAATGAAGCTGAAAGATGAGGAATTGGATGTAATGATAGCGAACTAGTGGTCTTTAATACGAATAGACCGATCGAATTCAGGACGAATCTGCCGTTGCACTCGAAGCAGCGCGCAGTGAGTTGCGACAAGCGCAGCGTATGATCACTGTTCTTCAGGTTGGCGGAGGAGGTTCTAAGAGAATAATTATAATTAGTATAATAATTATTATTCATAATTAGAATAATTAAGATTAATGTGTTATCCACGTAATTGGCCATATTTTTATCTACTTATTATTAAACAAATTTGTTACAACAATGATTTAGAAATAAATATTTAAAAAAAACAGTAAAAGTTGTAAAATGTCTAGGAGAAAAACGACGCTCTCGACGCGGAGATACGCGCATTACGATCAAAGTCTGATGAACAGCCAAGTCTCGTGCTAACCGAGATGCGCACAAAGGTATTAGAATAGTCTATTATTCTGTCGTCTTCTTTTGGATTTTTAGATTGTTCCTTTTTTTCGAATAATCTTATTTTTATTATAATATTCCCCCTTTTTTAGCTACGCGACGCTGAATTTGAGCGCGAGCGAGCGGAGCGACGAAGCGAAGAGGCAGAGGAGGAGCTGCGACGCGAGCGACTACTTGCAGAACAAGTCAGCTAGGAGAGAGACAAAAAAGCAAGGAAAAAGTAGGAATATTCCAAATTCGTATAATCACTCTCATTACTGTATATTATTTTAGAGTCTTTCGATAAGGCCCTTTTATCTGACTCTCTTCTCATGTTACATATTGTATACATATAAGACAGTGTGAATTAAAAAATTTGGTTTTTTTCTGCAAGCTGTTATTTTTATCACGGATTTAGATTATTCCACTGTTTGCCATTATTGACGATCGTTAATTTTTTAAGCTTCGCGCCGACGTCGAGGTGGCAGAGCGTGCACGTCGTTCGGCGGCGAGTGGCGTCGGCGTACGAAACGAGCAGCTCCTCAAGGAGCTCGCAGACCAGCGATTTCGGGCAGAGGGTGGGCGAACATTTATTTAGTCACCAATGTTTCCTTATTGCTTTTACACAGATTACTTAAAAACAATATATTCGATTATAATAACATAAGCCTTTTAACGCTTCTCGTCTTGACAGTCAAAGCACGTTCACTCTTAAAATTGATTTATTCTTTTTCATTTATAAGAGCGCTGCATGTATCTCCTATCAACATAATCCAGTAACCGCGAGGATTCTTTGGATGGGAACTCTTAAAATCTTTATTCTTGTTCCAAGAGAAATTTTTTGTCATCTATAGAAGCGGAAGCAGCTCTGGAGAAATCGAGTATTCGGCTGGAAGCAGAGCTCGAAGTCGCGACGCAACGAGCCACATTTCTCGAGACCCAATCAAAGAAGGCAGTTTTATCTTCATTTTTTATCCGTATTAATTTTCTGATAGAATCTTCGAAAACACATCGCGAAGTACATATACTCGAAATATTGCAATAAATGATTCTATAGATGGCCGGAGTAATATTTGAACTTTCGTGGCCGATATTAGAATATTCCACATTCCATTGATGGCCGTAGTTGAATATGCCACATTCCACAGATGGCCGACGAGCTGGCAGCGGCGCGTCGTGAGCGCGGCGTGCTGCTTGGTCGAATAGCTGTTTCGCAAGAAACGAACATTGCGTTGCGTGAGAAGGTACATTTAAAATTATGGATTCTTTAAAATTCATTTTATTATTTATTAATTTATTTTAATATTCGCTTTTGATCTTTCGAATTTGATCTCGGAATTTTCTCACCAACAATTTTTTCCTCTATAGGCAATGATTATCGAGTCGTCTTTCGCCAATCCGTCTGCTGTTGACCCTCGTTAGCACAATTTGTACATTCTTTTTCATAAACAAACTAAAGAATTTTTTTTAAACCTCCGTGTAAATTCATTTTCCCCGGTTATAAAGTTGTAAGAAATGCAAGAAATTAAACCCCAATATTCTTCAGAAGTGAAGTGTCTGCTGGACGATCAGAATAAGCTGATAGCCATGCTCAAGCAAGAGTGTCAACTCTTCGCCGACCGGATGAAGGAGATAGAGCGTTCACACAGGTAAGTGGCAGATGGAAAAAAACATCTGGTTTATTCCAACGCATCTAATTGCATATACTAAACTCTAATTGGAATATTCTAATGGGTTTAGTTTAGCATTCGTACCAGATTTCTATATTCGTTTCAGAGAGCGCATTCGAGAGTTCAAGAAGGAGAAGCGCGAGCTCGAGGCTCGCATAGAAAAGATTCTGGAGATTCAGAAATGAACGATGTTTTGCAGTTTATATTTATTAGCTGAGTCTGTGTTTGCATGTACTATAATTGTTTGATATTAAAGCTTGTTTTATATCTTTTTTTACAAATGTTCTCGCTTGGTTTGTATGAAATAAGTACAAATCTGACATAGAAATCTTGTTTCAGTTTTCATGACATTTCAAAGTATTATAAAAAATTTTAAGCAAAATTTTTCATAATTTTTTCAAAATCTAATGAAAGCAGAGAGACCCTTGATTCCCCGCTTTCCGGGGGATGAGAAGGGAACCTTTCTACGCGCTCCCCGCACGAATATAAATGCCTTCTATTTGGCTTCCGACCCGAGATTGAACACAAAAAGGAAAATAAAATGAGAGATTTGCAGAAACTCACCAACAGCGAACTTCCGCCACTGAGAACACATAGAGTTCGGAAATTGGCAAATGGTTTTTTTCTTATAATGCAGATAACTTCTCTACGCGTGTGTTTCGATTTACATTAATAGGTTGTTCAATTAATTATGTTCAGCGTCAATTTTCGAAGAAAAGCACTGTATTAAACAGAAGGGGAAGTGCGCAGAATGCATCTTATGAATGCTTCTTTGCTGTATTATCTTGTTCTATCGTTTACGTTCTAAGTGTTCGTTCTATGTGTTCGCTTTATGTAAGGAGGAGAAGAAGATTCATTGTCTAGATTACTCGCTATTTTAAGCTGCTTATTAGTTTGAAACTAGATTGTCAATAAAGTTCTTTTCTATTCATCTATGTAAATCCAGTTGCGTTCAAGCACAGATCTCTTGATACAACGAATTGAGGCAGAGCGTTATTTTTAAATTATTTAGAAAAAACATAAGCCTTCATTCGGTTATATAATCATATTAAATTCCTCGAAGGCCATTCTTTGTTCTAAATTTCTGGATTTGTTTATAGGGAAAATGGTGGGTGGCAACTTTTAAACAAAAGAGTAAGAAAACACAAATCATTTATTGGTGCCTTCATATATGTATATACAACACCTATACACAAACGTTTACTTCCATTTTGACAACGATTATGTCTAATTGAAATTTGTCGTTAGTCGCTTCTTGCTTATATTGTCTTTACGCCACGCCACACACAGAAAAAAATGTGACGCACAATTAATGTTCCATCCAAAATTGTGACCAAAAATGTGACACGCAAGCGGCCGCCGAAGAGAATTGTGACAACGGATGTCACATTTTGGTGGCAAGGGGGGACGAGGCGATGCGAGAACAGAAAATGTGACATTGTACCACTTTCGACCATGTTTAAAAAAATATTCGGAATCATCATTTGAACGGAACGTTTAATTTTCGGAAGAAAATCTCGGGTTAACAAACACTTAAAACTTATCCTTTTTTTATTTCATGTTTGTAATATTGAATCGCTTTTTGATATGACATTTATAACGTGTAAGCGTAGCGATTCTGCTCTTTTGTGTCAGTTAGAAAGCGAGAGTCCCCGGGCCGCGTAGTTAGCCAAGCTGCTCTTTGTGCTCTCGATCAACAACTGGAGACTCAACTTCTAATAGTAAGTAATTGAAAAGTTTAACTCATTCATCCCGCTATTGATATGAAAAAGCTGATTTGTTAATGTTTATTCTTGCAAGTTTCTATTGCAGTTTTTATTCCCTTATTGTCAGCACTTTTGTCATTCTTTTCTCACGAATGAGTGATAAAATTAGCATTATTAAATATGCTGAATATGCAACGTTGTTCTTTTCTTATCAGGCTAGCCCTTCTTGTCTGCGATTGCTGGAACTAGACAGCGTGTCGGCGCGCGCAGCAAGATCAAATTCTTTCGACATCCGAGCGTGGTTTGCTTTTAATTCTTTTCTTCATAAGTTGATACATCTGTTAATTGATGCTGCCATTCTTCCCAACGAATTTAAATATTTAATGTGTTTTCTCTTTATTGGTACATTAACTATCGTTTATATTTCATGTTGAAATTCGTATACTTATTTCAGCAATTTTATATTTTCAGTATTTCTCTTGCCCAATCCACCCAACAACCGCGCACCGCGCAGCTTCAACGCTTAAGCTGCTGCATTTTTGTCCAGGTACGATAACTTTTCAGACTCGTCTAACAACTTTGACTTTTAAATAAGTTTCGTTCGTTTATTGTTCTTTAAGAGTACAAAAAACTCATTTTCCCACACATTGAAAAGTTTGTTCCGAACATTTTTTTTCCTTGTTCATTTGTTATTACCTATTCCACGTTTATTATTTTTCTTAACTTTGAAAGCAGGATAATACAATTCAAAAGATTTTAAATATAAATAATGCGTTGTTTAGAAAATCGGTACGCACTCTTCCCCTGACTTCCTACCGGAGCTGGAAGACATCGCATCTCCGCGCAGACCGCGCTTCTGCCATCTGAAGCTGCCGCAGACTTGCGAAGGTTCGTTATGTTTATATACATTGTCTAGTCTTCAATTCTAGGGTAACGTGGTTAGAAATTTGTAGTTGTTATTATCAGGGAATAGAAGCCACTGTCGATGATCCTAAATATTAGCAAGGTTTGTTAGCTGTTTCTGCCCATCTGTCCCTCAGGATGATGCCCAAAATTAGGAATTATTCTGTGAAATCGACAATACCTTTTTATACCCTATCGGTTATGTAGTTAATTCAATTTCTGGGCAAGTTTCTTTTGTTTTCCAGAAAAAAAACCGTAATCAAACCAGCTCTGTATAACTTATTTAAAATAAGCGAAACTGTTCTTTTCTTGTTTCTTTCTTTTCTTTTCTAAGAAGTACCGTAACCCAACTCGATGTGTATATTTTAAAAAAAGAAAATAAATTTTGGTACGACGAATAATTAATGCTTCTTTTTTGCTCAACATTTTATACAGGATTACCATTGTATATTCTGAACTGAAATATTTCCAAATGTAAGTTTTTTCCAGGTCTCCAACAACACGCCGTCAACCACACTGATCGGAAGCCGTTCCGGTGCGACATTTGCAGCAAGGTGGGATGTGATTTAACTTATTTTTTTTTAAATATTTAACATACCGTACTCTCGTCCTTAAACTTATCGAGTATTGGAATACTGTTGGTGCAAGTGAAAAGTTACTTGAAACCTTGAGATGCTTTTGTAAGTGCTTTATGTGACTTACAATTACAATTATCGAAGCTGTAGTTGCTATTGATTAGCGAAGTTACGCTAAGTTTAGAGAATGTAAGCTTATATCTTTTGACTTTTAAATTATATTCAAAGGTATTTATTTTCTCCCATTTCTGGGAAACTGTTCTTGATTTTCAGGAGAGTTGCCCAGAACCGTAACCTTACGAAATTTGAGCGAATTAATTCGCGAATCCGTACCAATGATTTATTTTAAATGGAAAGTGATAAATTTCTGGACAAGTTTAATTTCTTAAAGGTACCGTATCCCAATCTGTTCTGTATGTGTCTGTGCAAGTAAATTCCTTGAAGTAATTGAGAATAAGCGATTGCGTTCCTATTCAAAAGAGTAAGTTTTTTGAGTGGATTTTTCTGGGCACCTTTATGTTTACTATAAACTACCGTAACCCAACCAGTAGTAACAACTGATTGAAAATAAGCGAATCGCTCCATTGTAAGAGTGTTATTTGAAAGTTTTTACAAAGTATTTTTTTCTGGGCAACTCTTTTGTTTACTATGAACTACTGTAACACAACCCACTGGTTACAACGAATTGAGAATTAACGAATTGCACAAATGCAAACGTGTGATTTGTATTTTTCTGTTACAAAGTTGGTTTTTAATTACGTTACGATATCCAATATTTGTTAAGCATGTTATATGCTTAAGAATATTCATACAGAAAAAAAATTCATTATTAAGACAAAACAATATAGTTATGGAAGAAAGTTTTAGACGAAAAAAGGAATACAAGGCTGCAAGAACTATAGAAAGAAAGAGCACATAGAAAGATAACATTGAATGTTAATATCTAATGAAAAAGGAAAACAACAAATTACAGTTTAGAATCTTAACGATGCGTTGTCCAGCGGACGTCTGCGAGGAGGAGCTTCCTACATTGGCCCACTTAAAACGGCATTGTCAACAGTCACACCTTGGAGAAAATCAATATCACTGCCGCTTTTGCTCATCTGAGTTCGGACGATTTCAAGCATGGCGGGTTCACTTGAGCCAACAACGTGAGTAGTAATTTAAACAAGTAATAACAGTACCTCACTATTGAACATCGCAAGTCTTCTCTTCAGATCCTGCTCTGATGAGGGGTCTTTATTCCGACAGCAGCGATAGCGATGGTGCAATGGATGTGGATGTTGATGACAATGGCAACATGGATGCCTCGTCTCTTCAAGAGGATGTTGAGGAGTTGGACGGCGACATATCTGCAACTGAGCTGGAGGAGGAGGACGATGAGAATGACGACTCGGAAGCGCTCGAAGCTGATGATTCGACCAACTTCTGCGAAACGATTAGAGCCGAGATCCTCACCTCCACAAGCCGAATTGGAATAACAGAGTCGGAAACGGATAAAATGGTGGATCTGATTCGCCGTATCGCTAAGAACGTTCGAGCCATGAACGACTCCCATTTCGATCAGTTTATGGCTACACTGAACACCGTTGCTACATCATACAGAAGGAAGGCTGCGCTTCGACAAGAACAGGACTACATTGAACCTTTGCCTCGACAAATGGGGACGATGACTGTCCCCGTACGCGACTTGGATGGGAAGCAGAGTCGTGTCGATCGACCGTGCAAGTTCTACATTGTCCCACTGAAGGATTCGATAGAAGCGGCCTTTCGGAACGTGGAATTTCAACAGGTTTATCGCTATTTTGTGTTACATTGAAGTATATAGAATCTGTATGCTTTTCAGGTGTTAGAAATGGAGCCATTCGGAAGGGGGAATTTCCTGTCTCCACTGGACGGGCAACGGTTTCGTGACGCTACCTCCAGAACGAAGAAACCACTACTTCCGATTGTGGTATACCTCGATGACGTTTGCCCTGGAAGTGGTCTACGAAAGGCGTCGTCTAACCACTCTCAAACCATGATGTTCTTCACTTTTTCCGGACTGAGACGGCATGCTTCGTGTCTACATAAATGGAAGTAAGTGTCAAAATGCTAAAATAAAAAAAAGCAGTTCTTCAAGTAAATGCTTTAGGTTTCTCTACGCGACATCGTACGGGTCTGATCACAAGGCTTATGGCTACAAGCCTCTTCTAGAAAGCTTCAAGGTGCCGTAATATATTTGAAGTAAAATTTTTAAAAAGCGTGAAAGTTGTAAATAAAGATCATCAATTAGTTTAACTTCTTAGGTAGAGTTGAACGTACTCTACGAAAACGGAATCATGGTGTCGTGGAGAGGGCGAAGCGTTGTCGTCTACCCTTGGCTGCACTCGGTTCTTGGTGATAACCTGGCACTAAACCAAGTCCGCCAGATGCAGACGTGCTTTTCCGGAGGTTTCCCTTGCCGTCACTGCTTGACCAACTACCGCGACTTTGGAGCCGTTCACCTAGAGAAGGACTGCCAATTACGGACTTTGGCGTGGTCGGTTCCTTTGTCGTTGATCGGAGATTGGATGAATTTAAGCGATAACTTAAGGTATCAAGCGAACGGCCCTCCTGCTTTTGGCGTGATGGGGGATTCGCCACTCAACGGCATTACGGGATACCACGTGTCGGAGGATGCCTACTGTGATATCGCCCACGACTTGTACGAGGGCGAGAGCTGCCGTCTTCTAGGAGTGGTCATTCGGGCCATCATTCGGAATGGACTTCCGCTCAAGGATATCAACGATAAGTTATGTGCCTTTGCTACTGGGCGAGTCGACAGCAGCTGCACAATCAACCCAATCCCGGCCGATGTTTCGCAAGGTGACCCTGTGTCCGGGCAAAAGGCAGCCGACACAGCATTTCTCATTCGGCTCGTCCCATTTCTCTTCCCGTTGGACGTAATGGTTGCGGAACCTGAGATCCGGCTTCTGTTCCAGCGCTTTTCCGAGTTGAGTCGCCTTCTCTGCTCATTCGAGTTGACATCTGGCGACATTGATTTGGTACGTTCTACGGCCGAGGAATACGTGTCTCTTGCTTGGCGAGTTGTCCCTCTGGACATTCCGCCCTCTCGCGCAGCTGCAGCCCATTCGTCCAGGCCCATCTACAAGACGCACGCGTTGCTGCACTATGCAGCTGCGATTCGTTCTCTAGGGCCAGTTGGACAACTGAGTACTCTGCAATTCGAGCAACTGAATGCGTACGTCAAGCGACGGTCCTACATTACAAGGAACTTCACGTGTCTGCCGTGCACGTTCGCAACTCACATCCAGCGCACTCTTTGGGCACTACGTCTTCAGAAGGAGGCGGAATTCGTTCCCGGAAAAGGAATCGAGCAACATCAAGTGTCAGCGCTCGCACGGGCAGTTCTGAAGGAACGACGGGTGAAGTGCACTCTCCTACTCCAGCATCACGGGACACTCTACAAGTCGGGAGACATCGTTTTGCTGAACAAGAGTAGCAGCTTTGTTCCTGCCCAGATCGATTGCTTCGCATTCACGGAACAAACATGGAAGATCGTTGCAAAGATCGGACATCCCGCTCGACTTGATGACAGCAGACAATGTTGCTTCTTCACCGCATCTGGAGCGATCACAACTGTCTTTTTCAAGGAACTTTTTGATCCACTGCCTCTTGACGGCTACCCCGAGGGAAATGAGACCGCTTTCATGCCAAGACACGCCCTCTGCCACTGCTAGAATATTTTCGTTATTTTCTCTTAGCAATAAACAAATACTTTGATCTGAAGATCAATATTTCAATTTATCCCGTTATTTACGACGGCTCACGAATATGTGATCATTTGCATGATTTATTTCCTAGTTAGTGTGATCTTTAGCGTTAGACCCAATGCGTCTAACCATTCTGTTGGAAGCGGGTGCTCCTGAGCCCGAGTGTTTGGGCGAAGAGGACTGCTACTTCGAGACCATTGCACAAGTCAAGCAATATGTGAGTACACGGACTGGCTCCCCTCTGACAAATGTCAGGCTGCAGCTCAACACTCCTCAGCGTATGATAGACGTTCACCCCTCTCAAGTTGTTGCGGCGCCACACGCACATTACATAGCAACAGGAAGCTTACTCGAGGTTTACCGATTGCCTATCTCTCTAAATGAGTATATTTTTACGTGGATCTTCTCAGAGTCCGGCAACTTCGACTACGATGAACAGCCAGGAGCTATCCCTCTCGATTTCTTCCACATTCCTGGTAAAAAATGAGTCCCTTTCGCCAACCAATCCGACTGCGCTCTCGTGGGAGAAAAACGCAGTTTTTCCTGATGATACTCGAGCGGAGCAAGGTTATACTAAAATGAATGGTCATATCTTAGATTCATGAATTTTCAGTTGATGTTGAAGATGCTAACCCTTGTGAGAGAGAAGTCGACAAAGATCGCGATCTTGAAGAGCTTGGAGGTAAATCATACTCAGATTGTAAGCTCTACGATAGTAATTCATTTAATTTACTTAGCGATTTCTCATCCCTCGACACCTCAAGTTCGCTCGGAGTCACCGTTGGTCAGAACTCCCTCGGCAGTTCCAGATCGGACGATGTACACAGGCAGGCCTTTAAATTTCTGTTTAGTAAACTGCACTTTTGTCTGTTGTATCCTTTAGTATGCAAGCAAAACTCGGCGCAAGCAGATTTCTAATTAATTTTCCTTTTAACAAGTAAACGTATGCGTTTAAGACCCCTTCTACCATCGTCTGAACCAGCGCCTTTTGAAATGCAGCTTTGAGAAGTTATTGGTTGGCAAGCAAGGAGCTCCATTCCTCAAGAGGCTACAAGATGACCCGTCGTATGACATTTCGGACGACAGGGTTGGCCGCTGCCTGCTTACGAGAAGGATCGCCGACTTTCTGCTGACATACGCTGACACGCTAGTTTTCAACTCTTGAACAACTGATATTTTACCGCACTTTTTTAGCAGAGAAAAACCATCCCCGAAAGAGACGCGGAGCTTCGTTACGCATCTATTCGCAGGATACCCCAACTGTTCTATAGTTAGCAACCTTTTTTTCTACACAACAGTTTTTAACTGAATGAAGATCATTATGAAATTTGAAAGACTCGATAACGCATTGCTAGTTACCTGAATTTTCTCTGATGTAACTACAGAAAGCATTTCAGGATGCCTTCATCGATAGCCACAAGGGACTTGTCGAATGCCGCGTTAGGCGGGTCAGATCTCTTCTTGGAAAAAGAAGCTTGCTATCACAGCCCATCAGAGAGTACAAGAAGAAAGCAGGCAGCCGAGAGTGGCTTGCTTCTTCGGATAACGAGGAGGAGAGAGAAACTGACGATCATTTAAATGTCAGTTAAAGCTCTACAAGATACTGTTATATTTTGAAAATTAAAGGCATTACAAAACCTTTTGTTTAAGCGAATTAACAACTTGATACACGGCTCTGTCGAGCACCTCGAACTCCTTAAGCAGAAGAGGTTTTTGTCTCTCGAGTCTTTAAAGTTATACAGATATTTCATTTTGTCATATATAAGAGAGTCTTTAGATTAAAATGTAAAATTCTACTACTAGTAGCAGCTCTCTCACAAATGGCGATATATAATTTTTTTTAGAAACTGTCGTATACGCTTTTGCCAGAACAAGCCTCCGCGAGCAACAACGACACGTTACTCCTTCTACGCGCAGTCCCGTTACGTATGTGATTTTTTATTTATCGGATTTTGTTTTACATTTAAATAATTTGTCTATACTTACATGAGTTATTTCTTGCTCTATGGCTTGAGTTTAGAACAAAATTTTTGGAATTCACATTAGACAAATATACTTTTGAATTTGCTTGCAGATTGTCGATGACTTCATCGCGTCAAAGTGCGCTTCCGCGGGAGACTTTCCACGGAGATTGCAAGAGAAGATTGCGCCGGCAATGTCTCAGCGTGCCCTGCGCGTAATATCCGAAGCGAAGAGAAGATCTCTTGTTGAAGCGAACGCCTTCCCGCCTGGAACAAATGGTTCGGTATTTTCAACCTTATAAAGTTTTGAGTTATCGAAAAAAATGCATCCATGTGTACTAAGTATTTATCTTTGTAACCCAGGTTCAATTGTATTTCCAAACTATTCATCGAACTGTTAAAAAGAGAATAATTGTATGCCTCAGATTTCGCTACATTCGAGTTCTTACTCAACATGCTGGCACTGTTCGAGCATACAGACAAAAAGAAGAAGCCATCTCGTGTCAAGTTCGTCTACAATCGCTTCCTGGTCCGTTATTTATTACAATTCAAACTCCCAATCAATATCTACCTATTGCTTATAAGTTAAGTGACATTAGTTTCCTGTTGCCTTTTTCTTATCTTGTGAGTGAAAAGGAGCGAGAAAGAGAGACGATACAGCGAGAGGAGTGTAAACTATGCTGCTTAGGCACATCATTCTGCGTCGTCGGCTCTTGATCAACTCAAGAATGAGGGCATCCGGCAGCCGGTGATAGTCGCATACGGTGATGTCTCTGCCAAGTTCATCATCGCTCTTGAGGGAGTCGATGTAACCGTCAGTCATGTTTTGTTAAAAAAAAAAAGTTGAAATGTAATTTTAACAAATTAAAAAAATGTAATTTTAACAAATTAAAAAAAATTCTTATACTCATAGCTTTTTTATTTATTTTTTACCTGCTTTATAATACGCTTGCTGCAGGTTTCTGGAGACCTTGCCCATGCGCTTCTCTCCTACCTCGCTTGCTTCTGGTTGTTCGACCTCGAGTACCCACACGAAGTGAAACAAGAGCTGTCCCTTCTTGCGAATCTGCTCGGCATTCCGGAGCCCATGTCAAGAGATGCAGGGCTCATCTACCGCAAGTTGGAGGCCATTATGGCCGAATAGAGGCCAGTCTGATCTCATTAGATCACATTTTTTTGTTGACTCTTACATCTGAAAATTTTCTTTTACTTGAGTTTATTTCACTTGAGAACATTCTTTCATCTTAGTAAAAGATTGTTTCATTTTTTAACTTGCTTTCATGCTATACGTTTCTTTCATTTTAGAACTATCGAATTTTTATTTCCAAGATTCATTCAGAAAGTAACTGGTAACATAGACATATCCTTCTAAGAAAAACAGTCTTTACAGAATGTATTAATTCTTGTCGTTTTATGACCAGTAACTCAATTTTATCATGATTAAGTAGCCCAAATTCATTTAACTCGGCGCGGTTATCTTGTAAGTGTGTTAGTTGTTACTGTTTCCTTGTGAATGTGTTGAGTTGTTACTGTAATCTTTTGAAGGTCTCACTAACTTAATGAATAATTCTTCTTGTTATTAAATGCCAGTGGCATGCATAATAGTAAATGAATCACTAATTCGAAGAATGGATGAAGGGGGAGGGAGAGCAAAAGGGGCGGAGCTAACGGTGGGAGCATGTCACAATTTATGTGCTGCCGCCTAATTGTGACATGGCGCGTCACATTTCTGTTTCACTGGAGGTCACAATTTTTTGGAACATAAATTGTGACATGGGGTGGAACACATATGTACCGAAGTAAAATCGGTACATTATTGTGACATCAAATTGTGACATCCCGTGTCACATCGTTTTCTGTGTGCATAGTAAGACGTGGTAGTGAAATTTAGCCGTTGGCAGAAATAGGATGAATATGTGGATAAGAAGAGAGTACAGAGTAATATTAAGATAAAACCGAAGATTTACTATTGGCTTACATTATTATTAAAGGTTTTGGCATTTGGCAAGCTGGAAGAAGAACGAGAACATACATACATACAGAAAAAAATTGTATTGTGAATATTAGCAAAGATTATACTAACGAAAATTGGTACTATGATTAAATTATCCAATTTGGGTTTGAAGCCTGTTTGTAGCAAGTGAACGAATTATAATATAGGAGAGTCTTCCGGTAATAATAGTCAGGAAAATCATTAAATACGTGGCAGTTTTCATGCTTGCGCGACCCTTTAGAACATGTTCACGTACGTCAATTCGATCTTTGTTGTGCGCTTCCTTACCGAGAAGTTCTTCACGTTTTACTACAAAATTCTCATCAACAATGTTCGTCCCTGAAACCGTTGAGTTTGTACCACAAAAAAGGAACTTTGGGGTGTATTTCAGCATGCTCTCGGTGTTTTCCATGCCTTCGAGTTGTCTCACATGTTCTACATTCAAAATACCTGCGTCACGCTCATCACTTTCAACAACTACACCGCCATATGCCGGCCATTCACCCATAAAAAGGCTGGTTTTGAAAGGAAATCACCAACTGATGCGTGATTCAGCAATGCATGGGCTATCCATAAGGATTGTTTATCGTACAATGTGCCATATCTTGACAATATTATGCTCTATTTATATTTTGTAGCTATGGGAGAAGCACCTGTTCCTGTTCCTTCTTGTCATATTCGCGGCCGGAAACGTACTGCAGCTGGTCACTCGTATTCCCTACGACGCTGTCTGGGAGTATTTTGAAGACGAGGGACTCTATCACTTTAAAGCCACTGCTGTCAGTGGAACTGTGTGTGTGTGTGTGTGTGATGCTCTTGATAAGAGAAAGCTCCAGAAAAAAAATCGACATAAAATAAAACATACGTCATATGCATGTATAAATAGAGCAGCACTTGGAAAACTCGACATCGTGTATGTATAGAGATAATGGGTATAAACTGTGTATTATGTATAAGTTTATTTCGTGTGGAGAGAAGTGTTTCAGCCGCCTCTGCGTGCTATGGTCCTGCAGTCATTCTTCGGTGCAATCGTGTTCATATTCTGCAGTACAATGCACTTTTGTTCATTGCGTGCGTGGCGGTCGGTCGGCCTCTTCTCCTCTCACGTCCAGATCGACCAGACGAGAACCGCCCTCGCCTCAGTCTTCCTTATCTCCATCGCCATCTTCTTCGCTCAAACACTCAACATTCTCGCCGTTGTCAGTTTGTTTGCTTTTTCACTCACTACAAGGTAAACCTAAGAGCCTCGAGCTCGGCAAAAGGCTTTCTTCGAAATAAGTACAAAGTATTGTAAAATGTAGTTAGATAAAGAAGTGGACATTTTCCTTTCAGCTAATAATAGCGTACTGCAAATTATCTGGAGACGAGCAGATGTACCATTTGGTCACCACGCTGATTCCTTGGGTGTCTGATGTTGGTGTTCCATTTACACTAGCGTATTTTTACATTTACATACTATGCACACCTGTTAAGTTATGAAAGTATCGACCGCAAAGTTGAAATATTTTTTTAGACATTTTCTCTTGGTCCGCCACTCTACACAATCATCATAAGTCCAATGATTCGGCAAGAAATTCTCTCTTATTTTGGCATTGCTCCAAAATCAGCAACATTTGTTGCCCAATCGTCGTACAACTCTTCTTCCGTGCAGTCAGCGACCATTTCGTCCTTCCAGCCATATCCAAAAAGGTTTTTTTAATCACTGGACTTTACTAGAACAATATGCTTGCAGATATTAATATTGCGCCATTTGGTGGAGGAAAGCATGCAGTGCAAAAACACACTCCATTTGGTAAGAGGAGATAAGACAGAGATTTTAATTGGGTCTCTCATAGTACATAAGCATTTACACAGAGTTGAACATTTTCAGGTATGTACTTCAACTCGATCGTTCTTGCATTATAATTTTCAAGCCAAAGTAATTAATTGGCTTAAAGTAATTAATTGGCAAACGATAAAAGTTATTTAATGCGTAATCTCTCTGATGTCACTCGAATTTCTGTTTGTCTTAATGAACAGCTCTCTGTTGAAGAAGTTGTCACTGGGCCAGAGGTCTCAGTGTCAAGAGGGCATCTTAAACTTCCAACTTTTGTATAAAAGAGACTCCTTTCGATTGTCTGGCACTGACCAGCCAGTTCCTTCCCAGCCAGCAATGCATTCTAGCGTCTTCGTCCTCGTTGTGGTCTCAGGACTCGGCCTCGCAGCTGATTCTCAGACCAAGTTCTCCCTCCAAACTCCGGCCCTAACCAGTCCGACTCAGATCTCTTCCGCTCAGCCTTCTTCGAATGCAATCGCCCGTTTCAAGGCATTCACTACCAAACAGGCTTCTCCTCTTCAATCCGACTCCACTTCTCTGAACGGCAGAGACAAGAGATGCTGTGGCTGCTGCGGTGGCTGTTGCAATAACAACTGCTGCAACAATTGCTGTAACAATGTCAGTTCTACCAGATTGTCTTATATCAAGAAATACTCATCTATCCTTTGACATTCTTCAGTGCTGCAACCACTGCTGCTGCAAGAAGTGCTGTTCTTGCTGCTGCAAAAAGTGCTGCTGCTGCCAGAACCACTGCAGCGGCAATCGAAACTGCTGCTGCAATAACCACTGCTGCAACAACTGCTGCTGCTGCCCTTGCTGTGGATGTGGATGCTGTGGCTGCGGAGGATGCGGGTAAGAGTTCACAGCATCTAGTAACGAAATTCGGCTAACAGAATGGGAATTCATAAATATTAATTTAAATGTCATTTCAGTTGCTGCAAGAAACGCAAGCGACGTGAAGCTGTTGCCACTGCTTCTGAGTTAAATTATTGCTAACAACAAGGGATTAAAAATAAACCATTTGTTCATATTTGAAAATATATGTATGCACAAGCATGTATGAAAGACGTCACTATGCCATGCTTGAGATTAGAGGGAAGAGAAGAGAGGCAGAGAGAAAAAGACTCACAAAGTCAAGTTTGTTGTAATGGATACTGTGCTAGCTTACTGTGTCACCTCTTTGTCATCGTTGCTCAACGTCTCCGCAAAGAAAGCGGGAGCAGTGGCGGTTCGATTGAGAGAAGCCGTTGTCTTGGTGGGAGAAGCCGAGGACATTGAATAGGAAGAAGCTCCAGTGGCCATTGTGGTCTCCATGGAGCTAGGGGAGGAATAGGCCGAAGTCGATTTGGAGTACTTCGAGGGAGGACGAGCGGGCGCTGTCGCTTCTGCACTCCCGGAAGAGGCCACGTCAACGCGAGTCGATGCCTTCTGCTGCAACATCGCGCCACCATGTCAATGCTTTGTATTTATGTATCTATAATATACTTGGGATGCACGATAAACGAATTGAATTGAAATGAGTTTTCGAATCTTTAATTGTCTTGATAGTTTTTCAAATTCTATTAGAAACTCACCGTTGTCGCACTCTTCAGCGCGGACGACTTCTCAGCCCAATTCTCCACTGTTTCTTCCTGTAAGTTTATTTTTAATGTTTTAGATAAATTGCCGTTTTTAAACAAATAGAAGATAAAAAAGGATGTGCCTTGCTGAGGGTGGCTGCCGCGGCTCGCGACTTCTTTTCACGCTTTCGTCTCTTAACCGATTCGGCCGTCTTCACTCCCGTCTCATCACAATTCTCTTGCGATATCTCAAAGGTAACGATATCCACTCCAACTTAAAATAATTCAGAAGTTAAAAGTGCTCGTCGTAATTGACGTGCAACACACCGTTTTCGTTCTGAGTAGTGGCTGGGGCATTCTGAGCGTCTTCTTCCGACCCTAAATATCGACGCATCTTTTAGGAAATGCATGGAGACTTCTGTGCAGAAGAAACGTGATCGCTAACTTCTTTGCTGCCCTTCATTTTCTTCTTCTCCAACGATTCGAAGGATTCCGACGGCTTCTTCTTTCCCTTTGGCTTGTCCGGCCGAATATGCAATTTCTCGACTCCTTTGAAGAACTCGTCAGTCGGCATATCATCGGTTGATGACGGCCTTGTCGTGGTTTTCTGAAGATACTTAATTAGCTTAATTAATTAATAAATTAAGAAATTAATGATGAACAAGAAGACCTCGTATTCGTCGACATCCGTGCCGCATTCGTAGGCGACGTTTTCCTCCAGTCCTTGTCTCATCCTCCACGTGGACCTCCAAGAAGTTGTTCGAATCAGAAGTTATAAACTCCTCTCTCTGATAAGACTGACCATGTTGCAATGGGCACGTGGCTGTATCTTCCCCCGTATCTGATATCCTTGGCCGGTATCACAAATCGGCCTTGCTTCCTTCAATGACACAAATCTCTATCTTCATCTATCTCTCTCGTTCTCTCCTTTTCTCTTCTGCCAGTTCTCTCTCTCTCTCTCTCTCTCTCTCGCTCTCTCTCTCGTTCTCTCCATCCCTAATGATCTCTCTGCTTACTTAGCCTTCTCTTCCACATCCGTTTTCTCTGCGCTCGGTTGACTGGCAACGGACGACGTCTTCGCTGCAATATTGACCATATTACAAAATGTCTTCGTAAGAGTCTCTGTACTCGCTGCTGATTCGAGCGTGTCGACCGAGCCGGAGACCGATCCAGGGTTCGGTTTCTGTTCAAAGGAAGAGCACTTCGTGCAATTCCGCTTCTTTTTCTTGTGTTGTTTGCCTAAAAATAAATTATAAATGCATTTATTCTCCCTCTGCAGAGTGTACATGAAAAGGATCTCTACATCTGATAACGAACTCATTGTCCATGACTTCCAGGATTTGACAATTATAATCTTCGTAAGTTTCTTCTTCTTCCTTTTGTCGTGGACAGCTTCTTCGTCATCTTCTGGACACGAACAGACGTGGTCTTTGGTCTGCTCCTTCTTGTATCTCTTGCGGATTCAGCAGCAGCAGAAAAGGAGGAGTCCGACAGCGAGGACGACCGCGAGAAGAGACGCCGGGATCGCCCAAACGAGCAGTCCTCTTTAAAAAAGTTTTTTTTTTAAATATTTATTTGTATTTAAGGGAAACACCTTTATGGATGGATATATTGACTTGAAAATGCAAGCTGTTAAAAGAGCAAAAAGGAACAATTCGCTCGTAGTCGCGGCCACCACCGCAGTCTTCTCAGTTGCCTAAAGAAGGTCACAAACAATTTATGAGTATCTTTCATTAGGTTCAATTCATCAGCTGACGAGCACAACATGGAGTGAGAGAATTCTTTAATTCACTATATTAATTTTCTTTAATTCTTATTTCTAGAATTTTTTTAGTAATAATATTCTATTAAAAGGGCCAATAAAAGAAGCCTGGATGATTGCATCGTCCTCCGGTACGTCTGCGTCCTAAAGTTAACGTCATTACAGCGAAATATAGCTTTATTATTATTCAATAGGCGCAGGGCCACCCAGAATCTGCCCGCCGATTCGAATGGGTTCTTGAACATGTCTTCGAATCTGGAGCGCATGACTGAGCCGAGGTCGGGCAAGAGAGGCATCTGGGCAAGCGTATTTTATTCTACTGTTTTGTGTATATTATTAATATAGATAAAGGAAAAGACGATAACCATAACGGCATTGCATTCCGTGCAATGAGAGGCCAGACTGAAAATGACCACTCTCGCGTCATCGCAACCACCGGCTTCTTCTCGACGCGAGAAGTCGGCCAGTGCCTCGCAGAGTTTGATCTGTTCAACAAACAATCAGTTAACGCAGTCTGCGTTTCTGGATGGATATATTTTGACATCGAAATCCAATGCGCATTCGACATGCACATATCGATATCGAGTGATATAGAAACGATCTAAATCATTTTTATTTCATGCTTAACTGCCAGCTCGTTAATGATAGGACAGCTCTTCATATCTGTCCTTCTCCCCTCTGCGCTCATACTTACACCTCCAATCTGGTGTTGAATTTCTTGACGATCGACAATCTCGCTGAGAATACTGATGACTGGTAGACGAATGGAGATAAGATTCCGAGGCCACTCGCACCATTCCAGTGATCTGAACTTATTGATTGGCGAGCGATTTCTCACTGAAACCTTCAATGTATAAAGTTGCTCAACTTGTTATACATAAATCATCGGATATTGTTGCAGTGTCATAAATAGTAATTCTCACCAATTCGAGCAAGCCATCCACTTCCCTGCGGTCTTTGAGGTAATCGCACATGAAGAGAGTTGCATGGCGTTCGAGTTGAGGAGAGCACACTCTGAGTCAAAAAGTGGAACAATTTTAACAGATCTGAGGTAATCGCACATGAAGAGAGTTGCATGGCGTTCGAGTTGAGGAGAGCACACTCTGAGTCAAAAAGTGGAACAATTTTAACAGATCCAATGGAGCGATATCTTATACGATTGCTAGCTAATTATAACTGAGAGCAAGGAGTGATAGCGATTTGTTGATGTGGCTTAAAAATCGACTGAAGTGCGAAAATGGGCGATGTAGTTTGTAGCCACCTCTTCTCAGAGTCCTTGCTAGCCATGTGCAGAATGTAGGCGTGGAAGCTGGCCTTTCGTTCCTGGTCCGTCTCCAAAATCTCCAGAAGCACCTCTTCATCTCCCACAATTTCTTCGACGAGAGCACGGATGAATGCTCCCTTAATCTCCCAAGCTTACATTACAATCATTTGCCTGCTAATATAATAAATGTTGTGTAATCTTCTATCTCACTGATGGTCCGACGTCGTTTTCACTGCACAAGAACTTGACAATCTCCAACGGAGCTTTTGCATCGCCGCTGTTGAAGGCGAGCAGCGCCGACTGCCAAAGTGGCATTGCTAAAGTTGGCTAGATTATTTATTGTGTCGCAAAATGATTGTTGCGATGGAGTTTCAATTACAAAGTCAGCCCTACCCGAGAAAGCATTATAAATAGGTTATCATGCAAATATACTCCATCTTCTGCACTCCCGCTCTGACATCATTAGGCGACCATGGCGACTTCCCATCGCTATTCCTGAACAATTTAAAGTGTCGTTTGAGAAGCTTCAGCGTGAAGAAGACGGAGTCGGAATCACGGCACATCCGCTCAGTGTTCATTTTCTCGAAGGGTCGTTGAATGGTTGCGGCGAGCCCAGGAAAGAGCATCATCTGCAATTTAAATTTATTGTTTTTATTCTATATTTAAATGTTTTTTATGGTTTAAATAGTAATACGATTAGTGTTCTATTCAAGATTAGTAAAGCAAGTTTTTCAATATCTTCAAAATGTCTGATTTGGAGAGGTATGTATAAAATGCTCATAATAACCGTTTTAGATATCATATATTTATTTAATTAATGCGTATTGTCTATCTATTTATTTCGTTTTATTTTTCTTCATCATTTATTCTGACGATTCTTTCATCGCACTGGTCGCAGTGTTCCGCAATGAGTAAGGCTGCAAAATAAATTTTATCTCGAATTTTCTCGCTGCCGATCTTTTCTCTCGCGCCGAGGGAGGCGAGCGTCTCACAGAGACGAATCTAAAGAGGAAGTCGTGCAACCAGATAGTATTAAATAACCATTTAATATTACTCCAAAAAAAGTGGAAAGAGAGGCAGCACAGTTAAAAAAACAAATCCTGACGCCTTCGTTGTGCACGGCTTGCACAATTTCTTGTCTCGAGTGCATCATCCAAGCAATCATGCTCGTTACGTCTTCCCGAATATTCAATGGCTGCCTCTCGCACCCCGCGACTCGGAGAAGGCCATTTGCCTTAATGTAAGGAAATCATGAAGAAGCAAATCTGTATGTACATATATTAATTTACAGTAATGAAAATGGATAAAATTACACGCTCTCAACACGCTTCTTATATTCACTATAATTAACTGGCAATAATTAACTGGCAAGAGACTCACGACGTAAACGAAATCATCAGTCTTCAAATTTTTCTGGTTCATAACGAATGTCGCTGCTCGCCACTCGAGCTTCTCTTGCAGGCGTCCAAGTCTAAATCTCACAATGTGTGAAATGTGTTCGAATGGCCAAGTTAAGGGCAGAGTCACTTGATTCGTTCAAATCGAGGAAATGTTTTCTTCTCATAGACTTTCTGATACCTCAGCGATCCTTCCTTCCCAGCCTGCCTAAGGACACGGAGGCAAAAGTCAGACTTCAAGCCCCTCTGGTACCTTCCCAGCTGGTCGCCCATCCTTTGTGATGGAAACTACAAAGAACTTCCTTGCTCTTACACATCGAACATAGGCTTATACTCTCAAAACAACAGATGATGCATTCTGAAATAGCAAATTTGGAAAAGGAAAAGCGGAAGAGATTGCAACGGAATTATCAGACGCATTGGAGAAGCGACCGACTCGAATGACAGCGATGTAATGAAGTGCCGTGATGTTCAGTGTCTCTGAGAAATCGACTGCGAACTTTCTAAAGTGTTCTTTTGTAAGTTTTCATGTATTTGATTTGCAAATCATTACCATCTTCCGCATGCAGAGTTCTCATTTCTCAAAGTACTCCTTCCGATGGTAAGATATGGATTTGAACTTTATAACAGAAAGAAATGCACAAAATGTATTCGGAGTCATGCAATAATTTAATTTTATAATATAAGTTCGAAAATGGAATTCAGAGAGAGAAAAAAAATTTGCGAGGATTTACCGCGTTCAAGGCTGTATTGATAGGGAAGCAGATCGAGAAACGTATTTACGGTGTTGTTTTGGCGCGGGACACTCACTCAAAATCCTCCCCGTTCCCTTCTCCTCTTGGTTCTTTTCAGTACGGATTTGTGTTCTCAAACCAAATTAATGTCAAATGTATTAGCAGAAAGTAGCGTGTTCCCACTTCTCAATATAATAGCAAAATCCCATTAGAACGTTCAAGTGAATTGTTCTATGTCTTCATTTTTGATCTCATCGTGGATGGCATTTCTATTTTCTCTTTTCCCTTTTGTACAATTCCGCGGTGGTTTGTTTTGTCCAAGGAAAATAAGTAGCGATGGTTGAACAACAGCGCCAGAGAACGCGTCGGTGCTCCAGTCAGACAGCAATGAAGATATACGGGTTGAGGAGGGCCGGGAATGAACATGAGAAAGGAGACAGCCGCCGAGCCTTCATTCTCAAGAACATTCGCTAAGGGGATCGGAACTCAATAAAACTTATTCTAAGATGTGAGATGCGAGGGAACTTTTTCGGACTTTTTTAAAAGAGAGGATGTCAGTACGACACTATGCTAGCGGATAGAGTGATTCAGTATTCTGCTGGATACGCATGTCAAAATCTCTGTGATTCTCGGTGTTTTTTTTTTCTTTTTTTTTTCTTCTTCACAGGTCACTGCCACTCAAACCTTAGAATTCGAGTATTCGCCACCTCTTTCATGGTAATTTAGCCAGTGAGCCCTGCTATTTTATTTAAAAGAAATTTAAAATGGACAAATCTCGTTAACGTATTTTATGAGTTTTTTTTCTTAGGCACCTGGCCAATCTTAAAGTGAAAGTGCGCTCAAAGCCGAATTAACACCGTTATTGGATACGCGGTTATTGGATAGGCGAATTAACACCGTTATTGCATACGCAAGTTTTCAATGACAACTTGCGTATGACTTTTCACACTTTTTTCTTGTTCGTGGCCGCGATCAGGGCAATGTGTGTTAAAACGAGTGAGCACATTATTTTTTAAACAAATTTTGATGCAGGTGCAAGCGCCGATCTACGAGTCACAGTGGGAGAACATTGCGATTCGCGTCTGGTCGTCGCTCACAGCATTGGCCGGCGTCAGATTCAAGGGTCTCATCGTTGTGAGACCGTCGTAATCTCTTTTCACTAACGGTCGAATGGAATCATTCCCCTTGCTTAATTTCACATTATGGATATGAATTCAGTTCAATTTATTTTTCTTATTCACAGTCAATTCTATTTTATGCTTCATAATTCCGGCATAGCCAATAATGACTAATGACTCTCGACGTTGGATATGAACAGCTAAGGATTACGTTAATAAAAGGACATTTCCCACGAGGCATATACCACTTTATTTAGCAGAGTTAAACATAAATAAATAAGAGATCCGTTGGGGAAAATGAGAAGAGAGAGTAGAGTAAGAGGCAGAAAGAGAGAGAGAGAGAGAGAGAAAGAGAGACGAGAAAGATAGAGAGAAATAAGATGAGAGAATAAAAGAATGCTTGGCATGATAACGGCCGACGGGCTGAGAGAAGAGGTAAATCGACCGCACACGGCCAGTTACAAGGCAAGGAATGAATGGAGAAGAAAGAGGAAAGTGAATTGAGATAAAATTATAGAAGCATCTAGTTAAGAATGGAAAAAAACATGCAAATATTAGAAGAATGGAATAAATAAGAGAAATTTTCAATGCAATTGGAAACAGAAGTTATATACATGTACATACATACATATATCAGCAAAATTGCTTATCTAATCACAGTAGGCGGGTATAATGGAATATACATATGTAGATATGTATACATTACTCATCTATTTACAAAGAAGTTCGATAACTATCTGAATGTGGTGACAATTTCAACTGATTAATTTTTTTAAGTTAAAATATTTTTATATGTATATAATACACAGGCAACAACAACTTTCTGTTATTCTATGAATTTCTGCACAAAATGTGTTTACATTTGTGATATTTAATATATATATATATATATATATATATATATATATATATTTAGAGGCTTGTGCCTTCTTATTCGGTAATCTCTAAGGCTCTTCTGAATCATCAGAGTCAGAGTCAGCACTTCAATGCCTTCTTCACTTCCACCGTCCGCAAACCGTAATAAAACCAAGTCGAATCAAAAAGAACCGATTTATTGCTGATCTTGATCTTACAAAATGCTATTGTAAGATATTCTTCTGAGAATGAGTAAGAACACACACACACACATTCAAGTCTTTTCAATATATGCATTTTATGTTAATCATCTATGATAAGAATTTGAAGAACGAAAATGATTGACGCAGTTTGCACGTCAACCAACAAGTTATTATCTTTATGCCAGAACGAAGGATTTATATTTCTTCTGGGGCACTTTTCAATTCGTGAATCGGAATCAGGAAATTTTGGATGCCTTCGTCACTTCTTCCCGCACGCAGCAGGAGACCCAATGAATTGTAGATTCAAAGAAGTCAGTTTTATTGCTGATCTTGTGGCCTGTTGGCACGAATGTAGAAATGGCTTATAAGAGGGGCGATCGGAAAGCGAGAAGTCAGAAGAGCTCCCTTTCCGGAATGGTTTAACTTGTGGCAAAATATTTGTCCTGTTTTGCATATACTGTATTTTCTAAATAATAATCCCCCTCTAATAGTGCCCCCTTTGATTGTGTTATTGAAAAATAGTACCCCTCTCTTCCTTTAGTAGGACCCCCCCCCCCTCCGCCCCTCCAATAGTTCCCCTCCTAACAGTCTAATACCTGTCAGCTCGAGACGACTGGATCCTGGTGGCATGGGGTGCTATCCACAATGAATTGATGGCAAATTCATTCAAAATGTTTGGTAAAACGAATATTCCTGTGATGACTCCATTGAATTCGCGCCATAATTCTTCTTTGAGAACAAAATGATCAATCTTTTAGTGCCTCAAATTGAAAAATAGTATCCCCCTCTAGTAGAACCCCTCCCTCAAATAGTGGCCCTCCCCAGCGATTTTGTGAAAATAGTACCCTTGAGGGTACTAATAGCGAAAATATGGTATGTAAATTTGTATTCAAATATAAGAATGTTACAAAACAAGATCTCGTTTTAGAGAATGGAGTTCAAGATAATGCTCTCATTTCTTCTACTAATCTCAGGGCCTATTGTCCTAACTTGCGGTAATGGATCAGGTTATAAAATGCATATTCTTGCAAAAAAAAAATATATAATATGTCAGAAGGATCGTGTTACATAATAAAATTTTATACCTATAAAACTTTTAGACAAAACTTTCGACGATTTCGCTTCTTTGACGGTGTACGCGGAACATTTCAAGTAAAATTTAAGCATATTCCATAGTATCATATTTCTAACCATTGGATAAACTATCGTTTTACCTAATTTTTCTGTAAAATCAGAAATGGAATTGAGTGTAATATTCCAAATTCCGATGCATTCTCTTTCAAATGATGTATGTTTGGGCATGTTGAAATGTTTCTGAAATAGTTTTTAAGCCATCTTATTATACAGAACGAAATTTTCCATATAAATCCAAACTTTTCAATAAAAGTATGTATGTAACATTTGAAGATCTCCGTGAGAGCTCTAACAATAAGATGATATACTTACAATTTTGAAAGATTAAGATTGGGCGTATTTATGGATCAATGAATGCGCTTACACTGCGTCATGGCTATCGAAAATGCGCCATGTTGCCCGACTCGCGCGCATTTTTCGCGTGATATCGAAAACATCGTACGCTTTAATTTTTCTTGAATGATGGTTATTTTGTAGCAAATTTAACGCTCTTTCTTTCTATCTAGGTTCCAGAGTATAGAAATGACTATAGAGTGGTGTGCTGACCCCTGATATTATTTAAAGCCAATTTTCTTGACCAAAATAAAATTTTAGTAAAACATGTTCCTAGATGAAATTTGAAGCGCTTTCGAAATGCTATTGAGTGATATGTATGTACATGGTTTCACGAAACCGGTTTTGGATGAATTTATGGCTCAATGAATTTTCAGGGCAAGAGAGGTGTATCCCGAAGGGAAAAAATCGGATGATGATGAAATTAGTCTCATTAAATAGAGCGAGTCGAGTTGTATAAGAAAATTGTTTTCTGTTAACGAATTGGAAAACAATTTTCCCGGGGCAGGCCGCGATCGAAGCTTACTGACATGCTATCTTTAAAGGAGATCAAAGGGAAAAACTCCTACCACGATTGGTGACCCGATCACTTAAAAGTACGGTGTTATCAATCCTCAGAAATGGAGCTACTGCATCTCGCCTCTCCCCCCAGAAACTTGTGGTATGGACAGCGGGAGACGTGAGCCAATGTGTTAAGAAAAACCCGGTTAATGTAGGTTGCTCGAACTAGGTATAAATTTCTCGGGCAGTTGTATATAGGCTTCGTCGGCTAAGGTATGGTTATACCAATTTTTTTTAAATGGCGGGAATATAAAATATTCAAAAATTCAAAGGAATGCTGTTAATTTCCTCAGAGCAGAGAAATCTTGCAATTTTTTTTTATTTCGCGACACTTGAAATCTAAGGTTCTAGTTCAAGGCGATAAAATAAGACGTTAAAAAACTAGACACTATTAAATTCGCCTTAGATCTCCTTTAAGGAAGTAAGTAATTTAAAAAAACCGTATTTGACAAAACTCTAAACTGGAAAGACGGTGATTTTTGACCCGCGGCCACGCTTCAAATGTGAAATGTATGGTTTCTCACCTATTTCAAGTTCTTTCATTGTCTCCTTTTTCTATAGCATCTGTATCACTGATCCCTTGATGAAAAAGGGGTGATAATTGGGTAGGAGGGGGAGAGACGACTGTTCTTCCTACCCGTTAGCCCTCCTTGCTTGGATTTAAGGACGCGCCGGGCGCATCGACAGAGACGTTTTCTACAGCATTCAAACAAGAAATGCAAAATCTGTCAAAACACTGATTTTCATTAGGAGTGACCACCTACAATCGATCTTTTTTGCCAAAAGTGATCATATGGGAAGATTGCAGAAAAAGTAATTTTTTCGCTGGACACTTCTTTTAATATTAATTTTTTAGGCTGTTGCGCGTTCTAATTCAGTACCCCTAAGGCTCTTCTGAATCATGAATCAGAGTCTGCTCAATTCAATGCCTCCTTCACTTCAGACGTCCGCAATCCGTCAACTTGAGTAAGAAAGGACCGATTTACAGCTGATCTTGATCTTACAAAATGCTATACCTTCTTTCCTTACCATTGAATTCAGGGCATTTTATATTAATCATCTCTGATAAGAAACTGAAGAAAGAAAATGATTGACGCTGTTTGCACGCCAACAATGAATGATTTTATGTTTCTGCGTGTTCCGTGAATTTCTGAGAGAAGTCGTGCATCTATTGCGATTGTCCGATTGGAGTATTTTTATTGTACCTCACGCACTTTTCAAATCGTGAATCGGAATCAGTAATCTTGAATGCCTTCAACACTTCCCCCAAGTTTTATTGCTGATCACATTTGGGCAGGTATAAAGAATGGCTTATAAGAGGAGTGATCTATTAGCGAGAAGTCAGAGAAGCTCTCTGGCTAGCAACATTTCAATTTCTGGCAGATTCTTTTATTCCATTTTGCATATAACATATGTGTGTATGTACGCATTTGAAATTATAGAACAAGATCTCGCTTCAGGGAATGGAATCGAACAGAATGCTCCCTTTTCTCCTGCTAATCTCAGCTTCTGTCGTCCTGGCGTGTGATCCGGGAACAGGTTATAAAATGATCAATGAGTGGAATATTCTAAATTCCGATGCAAATTTTCCATCAGCATACTGACAGAGACAAAATCACTCGAAATTTCAGTTTTTACATATATGACGGTGCCAACTAAAAAAACGGTCGTTTTTGCATTTTCGACTCGTTATGCACACTTTTTTGGAATATTCCATATGAATATGCCAAATTTGTCTAAAAGTTCGCGTACTTTTTGGCAAATTTGGCATATTCGTATGGAATATTCCAAAAAAGTGTGCACAACGACCGTTTTTTTTAGTTGGCACCGTCATATATGTAGAAATACATATAAATTTGACATGTTAGGCAACCTCACGGCGACGCCTACCTTCAAATTTGAGTACTCGCCTCCGATTGGCTGGTCGTTCAACGTACTTGCAGCAGATTTGGTAAATTGCTGTTATTAATTGATCTCAATTAAAAAAACAGTTCTCAAATAGAAAATGATGTACCGCCAAAATGGCCGAATTGGAACGCTGATTGTGAGCGCGCAATGTTCCAATCAGCACTCATACCGTAGCTCAACGACAAGGAAATATATGAGAAGATCATTGCATATTTAGAATCGTCTTGTTTTGCTACACACACTATAATTGAGGGTAAGATGTTCATGTTTTGAGGGTTAAAATAAAGCTCAATAATTAGAGCCCGGCACCAAACAAAAACATCTAAATCATGTTATCCTTTCCGACTCATTTTTCGAATCAAGTAATAGTTATATGTGGAACTTCATTTAATTTTTAATAAAAAAAATTAATATGGTCCAATATATCTGCAATGAGATATTTAATGAGCGCTGTTTGGAACATATCGGCCGTTTTGGTGGAACATCACTGTATTTATTTTCGTAATCAGTTCCAATTTAAGATGCCCGGCCAATCACTGTCCGAGGCAGCAGCCAAGGGCCGAATTGACATCGATGTCGGATATGCTGTTAGTTGTCAAGATGTTAAATAAACTTTACTAAGCAAAAATGAAAGAGTGTGTGAGTATAAAGTATTTGCTGTAACAGATGAGCCCTTAATAGAAGCGACCGTCTCAGATGCATTCATTTTTTACTTAGGGAAAATAAAAAATTACTAAACAAGGAATGCTTCTTCTAAGGAGTCAGTTTCAATAAGTTCATTCCTATTCAGGTGATGAAAGCTCTGGCAGCTTATAACATTTCAATCACTGGTCTTCAGCTCAACAACATGGTGAAACCGCTGTCGGCGAGGCTACTTACCACGCCCTTTGTATGTAGTTTAAAGGCATCAACTAGTTTGAAAACAGGGAAATATATTGTAAGTAAGAGGATTTCCCGACCGAGCTTCTTTCCAGTGCGCCGCTACTGACCTGCCTGAAAACTTCCGCAGCGACGGTACAGCCATTACAAAACAGTGTACGGGTGCAGCTACTCCACTAGAGAAGGATTTCTCTGTCAAAAGCTCAATCAAAATTACGGTCAGTAATGTTGCTTATTGATTTCTAAATTGTTTACATTGTTTTTCCCCTTTATCACATCAGGATTTCTTATTTTGTAGCCATGGTTAAATTTTTTTTGTCTCATTGTAGATTCAGACGCCGATCTACGAGTCGCAGTGGGAGAACATTGCGATTCGCGTCTGGTCTGAGCTCACTTCGTCGGCGGGAGTCAGATTCAAGGGGCTCATAGTGGTGAAGCCATAATTCGGGCTGCTCAGAGAGCAGACATCGATGACTTGCAATACCATGCAATTATAATGGCACACTGTTGATAAAGTGTATTTCCATCAATGTATAAATGACTATTTAAGAGAGCCTGTCAGTATCGTTCGATCAAGGCCTGCCCTAGGAATTTTTTTTCGAATTTATTAACCAAAATTGATTATAGTATACAACTCGACGTGGTGAACACAATAGGCTGTATTTCAAAGGTGAAAAAAAATTTCCGCGCGAGACGCAATACCGTAATCTTATAAATTCGATTGGTCATAAGTCGCTTCAAACTTATTATTAGACAACCATCAAGCTATAATTGGATAGCTCATTGAACGGGCTTTAATTTTAATCTTGGACGATATTTTCTAAAAATTTGAATTTGGCTCTAAAACACGGCCCTAAACATTTTCGAAGGAGGTTTTTGGCCAAAATATGCATTTTGTGTTCATTTCCACAAAACCGCTCCAGCATATTCTTAAATTTCTGTTTTTTTTCATATTCTGTAACACCGTGCAAGCGCATTCTTCGATCCATAACTACGCTCAATGTTAATATTACAAACTCGTTAGCATATCATCTAAGAGCTCTCATGGAGATCTTCAAATGTTACATACATAGTTTTATTGAAAAGTTTTGATTTATATGGGAAAATACGTTCTGTATAATTAGAAGGCTTAAAAAACTACTTCAAAAACATTTCCGCATGTCCAAACATACATCATAAGAAAGAGGATGAATTTTGCTACAAGATGAACCCCGTTCAATGGAATTCCATGCATATGATCTTTTTTTATTTAAAAAAAAAATTTCATCCTCTTTCGTATGATGCATGATTCGACAGGCGAAAATGTTTTTAAAGTAGTTTTTTAAACCTTCTAATTGTACATATCGAAATTTCTCATATAAATTGAAACTTTTCAATAAAATAACGTATGTAACATTTGAAGATCTCCGTGAGAGCTCTTAGATGATATACTTATGATTTTGTAATATTGGCATTGAGCGCAGTTATGGATCGAAGAATGCGCTTGCACGGTGTTACATTTTACCCATTATCATGCTCAAGCGCTTAGGAACCTAAGTGTGGGACCTTCAATTTTCCTGAAAAAGACATATGTTGTAGCAAATTTCAAGCACTTTAAGAATATGCTGGAGCGGTTTTCTGGAAATGAACACAAAATGCATATTTTGGCCAAAAACCTCCTTCGAAAATGTTTAGGGCCGTGTTTTAGGGCCAAATTCAAATTTTTAGAAAATATCGTCTAAGATCAAAATTAAAGCCCGTTCAATGAGCTATGCAATGATAGCTCGATGGTTGTCTAATAATAAGTTTGAAGCGACTTATGACCAATCGAATTTATAAGATTACGGTACTGGGTCTCGCGCGGAAAATTTTTTTCACCTTTGAAATACAGCCTATTGTGTTCACCACGTCGAGTTGTATATTATACCCAATTTTGGTTAAGAAATTCGAAAAAAAATTCCTAGGGCAGGTCATAATAGGGCCCTGCTCGAGTCTTACAGACATCCTCTCGTAAAAGAAGGTGTCAACGGAAAATTAATTGTAAGCATATGTTTTTTTGTGAATATGGAAAAATCTAAAAGAATTCAAAGATGCGATGCCATCAAAGATACCTCCGCACAAACATAGAATCCGACTATCAAAACTAGCTACATATTATTTACATTCCTTTTTCATTTGAATTAAACTCAATTGCCGACATTTGAATTAAATTCAATTGCTGCAATAATAAAGCGCTAAGCGTCGGAATGTAACAGATTTCTTCTGTTAGCTTCCATACTCCTTTAAGTTGTATTGCATAAGGTATTCAAATTGACATCATCGCATCTTTGCCGACTTCTGCTCCCGTTGCTGCGAACCTTCCAGAAGATCCGGAAGGGACCGAGCACGGGGCACGAACATTTCCAGAAAAGCACGGAAGGCATACAGTTCTGCCTGGGGTGATGGACTTTTCCAAAAAATCCTGGAAGGGTCCTAGAACATTCCAGGACATTCTAAAAGGAGCCAAAGTCAGCCCCCGCTCCTGGGAACATTCCAGAGGATTAGAAAGGTGCTGACTACTGCCCTGGAACATGGATTTTTTCCATAAAAACATAAAAAAAAAGGCAAACGTCTGCTCCGGGGCCTCGCTGTGTTCCGGAACGGGCAGTGTCAAGTCCATGGCTTATGGTCCTGAAAGTTCCGGAAAGTGTTGACGTCTGATCCAGGTTCGAGAAATAATCTAGAAGATTCCAGAACTATCCGGCGTTTCCTCTCGAAAATCTGAAATTCCCGACTTCTGCCGGAGGAAATGGACTCTATAGCATGAAAGAAAATCCCTCTATCTTACTCTGATATCAATAAAAGTGCTGAATTTTTCGGAAAGGGCGACTTCTGCCCCAGAGCCAGATTATTTCCCGAGCCTAGTCTTTCACTAAGAATGTATTCTACCTGCCTGCATATACATATGTTTTCTCAATAACAAACATAGAGTAGCAAAATGATGTGCTGTGACAAATCAAGCCAAGGTATCGGAAGAAAAGTCAGATGGCGGGGCCGCAAAGCAGACGAACAACCAGCCGGTAAAGCGGGCGCGATGTGGCTGGTTGTGAGATATTCTCCTGATGTTGAGCAAGAACAGACATATTAAAGTAGTTTATGCATTTTATTTTTTTCTTCACACCTGAAGGACGAGCAATTGAGGCGCTTACGCAGTTTGCACTTCAACTACGAATGATTTTATGTTTCTGTTGTAAAAAATGTATGAATATCTGTGCTATCTAATATTCATTTTTACGTTTGCGTACTCTTATTCAGTAACCCCAAAGTCACTTCGAACCATGAATCAGAGTTAGCTCAATTCAATGCCTTCATCATTTCCGACTTCCGTAAACCGTCAATAAAACCATCTCGAGTGTGAAATGACCGATTTATTGCTGATCTTGATCTTTCACAATGCTTTACCTTCGTTTTTTCCTTTGAATTCAAGGAATTTTATGTTCATCATCTCTGATAAGAAACTGACAATGAGTAACGAAACCGATTGACGCAGTTTGCACGTCAACAACGAACGGTTTTTTTTTTTATATATTTACATATGCCTGTTCCGTGAAATTCTGAGTGAAGTCACGCGTTTGGTGATTGCCAGAACGGAGCATTTTTATTACCCCTGGTACACTATTCAATTGGTGAATCTGAATCAGGAATCTTGGAACCCATGACATTCGACGTGCACAACCATTTGGCGAAAATGACATAAAAAAATTCATTTCTGGAAAATGCCAAAACCAATCTTAAAGGTTGACCTATCAACCGATAGCTATTTTTGCGCTCTATCGAAATAAATATATCCGCCAAAAAGTGTAAATTGGCAGCAAGGCCAAATAAGTGGCCATAATATTCGAACCCAAAAAAGTAGATCAAACAATCTATACATCATAACGTGATGTATCTGATAGTTGTTCGTCTTCGCGAAAGCTATCGAATGACATATAACATGTGGCGATAAGTTCAATCCGCGAGCAATAACTGCCGCGGTAATGTATCACCAACAAATTGACTTTCCAAAGGAGTTCAGGGCACTTTTTCGGTACTCCAGCCGAATAGCAAATAGTGACTGATAAATAATGTCCTCTCTATTAGTAAGAGTACCGAAAAAGAGCCCTGTGGTGCTATTAATCTAGGAAGAAAACGGGGCGAAAGTTGAGTTCAACTTTTTAAGAAAAAAGATTGAGGGTGAACTCTGAAAAGAGCGGATTAGTATGGAAAAGTAGAAAGATGGGCCCAACTTATTCCAAAAAGATCCCATCTTTAAAAAGCGTGCTCAGCCAAAAAGTGGTCAACATAATGGTCAACTCTTTTTCTAACTGCAAGAGTGTGGAAGACGAGAGAGGGAAAAGGAAGCTATAAATCATTGCTCCATTTGGTCTCTCATTTTTGTGTACTCTCTCGCCGCGAAAAAAGGTTGACCTTAAAAAAGGTTACATCGCGTCTCGATGCCTCCGTTTTCGCCCATTAGTCCCAGCCTCTCACCCCTGCCTATGAGCATGCTATGGTAAACCCGCCCGACATCGGTTGCTGCAGATGGCCTGCTTGCTGCAGTGAGCCGGTTTGAAAAGTCAATTTATTGGTGAAACATTACCGCGGCTGTTATTTCTCGCGGATTTAACTTATCGCCACATGTTATATGCCATTCGATAGCTTTCGCGAAGACGAACAACTATCCCATACATCACGTTATGATGTATAGATTGTTTGATCTACTTTTTTGGGTTCGAATATTATGGCCACTTATTTGGCCTTGCTGCCAATTTACACTTTTTGGCGGATATATTTATTTCGATAGAGCGCAAAAATAGATATTGGTTGATAGGTCAACCTTTAAGATTGGTTTTGGCATTTTCCAGAAATGAATTTTTTTTATGTCATTTTCGCCAACTGGTTGTGCACGTCGAATGTCATGGATCGCAGGTTCAAATCCGCGCGCGTGCAAACCCTTTTGCGGGCTTTTACCACGGGAAATCTGCAAAACAAACATCGATTCTGACCTTAGTGTGCTTCGTAGAGCAGAATGATGTATTGGATGAGTACGAAACATTAAGATTGCACGAAAAATGCGAATCTGTCAGTTTTGACGCGACTGCCATAGCAAAATCGATACTGTCATTGGTGGGGACGCCCTATCCAGATGTAATGGATATATGATGTAGAGAATTTTGTCGCGTACTGAGCAGTATTATCCGCATTCTGTTCTCGCTGAAAACATTGAAAATACAGCGCTTTGAATAGTTTTAGGTCATTTTCTGACAATTGCATTTTTATGAACTTTTGGAGGGATATTTTATGAAAAGGAACAAGCGGAATCGAATTAAATGATTCATTTTATGTTACAACAAGAATTTAACTTCTTTTTCAGGCATTCCTTGAATCTAACAGATCCGAGGTACGCCAATTTGAGGCTATTTTTGACAGCCTAGGAGATATCCAAGCTAAACGAAAAGAAGGTATGTTAACAGTTTTTAGTAATTTTTCGATGTGAAAATGAAATAGTTGACTGAAACATCTTGGCAGTTTTTTTTAGAATCCAACGATGATGCCAATAAAAAAAAGAAAATCGAGAAATATTGATGTTAAAGAAAGTTATGTGCACTTAAACTTTTCCCCTACTTTTGCATGCCCAATCAAGGAAAAAAATTTTATAACAAAATTGACCTTCTTATTTTCTTCATAGTGCGCATAGGTACCCCTGATTAAATTTTGGATAGCCAAATCAAAAATTTTTACCCCGGGGCTGGCCCCCATGGAGGGCTGCTTGATGCTTACAGAGAGGCTCTCTTAAGAGGAGCCTTGCGATTAAACCCAGCTTAGGTGAATCTGTCCCGTTTGTTGTGTATGGCAGAGTGCATGGCCACCGCTTTTCACAGTATGGGGATTCAGAGAAGGTCTTGGAGAACGTTTCACATGTTCTGAATCATGAGTCAGTTTCAGCTCAATTCAATCGCTTCTTCACTTCCGGCGCCAGCAAGCCGTCAATAAAACCAACTTGAATCAAATAAGGAGCGATTTATTGCTGATCTCGATCTTACCTTCTTATTTCTTACATTTGAATTCAAGTCACAGCTATTGTGAGATATTCTTCTGAGAATGAGTAAGAACGCACACATTCAAGTCTTTTCAATATATGAATTTATGTTAATTATCTCTGATAATAAACTGAAGAAAGAAAGCGATTGACGCAGTTTGCACGTCAACCACGAATGATTTTATGGCAGAACGAAGGATTTTTATTTCGCCTGAGGCACTTTTCAATTCGCGAATAGGAATCATGAATCTTGGATGCCTTCAACTATTCCTCCCACACAGAGCAGAAGACCCGAACAAATCTAGAGGCAAAAGAAGTCCGTTTGATTGCTGTCCTTGACGCACGTTGGCAGGCATGTACATAGAAATGACTTATAAGAGGAGCGATCGGCAAGCGAGAAGTCAGACGAGATCTCTGACTGGCATAATTCTTCTTGTAGTAGCTTCAGTGAGATCTTCTTTCAGAGAATGGGGTCCAGGAGAATGCTCTTGTTCCTCTTGCTTATCTCAGGTTCTGTCATACTGGCGTGCGGTCCGGGCTCAGGCTATAAAATGCACATTCGCATCTGAATATATATTACACAGGTATATAAATATATATATATAAATAAATATATATATATATATATAGAGTTCTCAAACCAAACATTCAGTGATTTCGATGCTCTCACGGTGTAGACGAAACCTTTGTAATGAAATGTAGAATATTCCACTTCCCCTGATGATTGGTTAAACCAGTGCTTTGTAATATGTTTTCTGTAAAATCGGAAGTGCCATTGAGTGGAATATTGTAAATTCCGATACAAGTTTGGAACTTCATATATACATATATGTAAGTATAAAACTCACATTACACACAGAAAAAATATTTCGAGCGCGGACGTTTGCGCCCAAAGGAAATATTCGTAGTACGTAGCACAACAAACAGGTCAAAATTACATTTAAAAATTCATTACTGGTAAATGCCTGAAGTAATTCTATAGAATGAAACTCCGATTAATAGATCTTTTTACGCTCTATGCAAATAAAAATGTCCCCAAAAAGTGCCTTCTGACTGTAAAGCCGAAAGAGAGGCTTAAACATTTTGACAACGTAAAACAAGATAAAAAAAACAGCTCCAAGCACCCCCGCCCCTGAGAGAGAGAGAGAGGGAGAGGGAGAGAGAGAGTGAGAGACTCATTGCCTGAAGAGAGAGAGTGAGAAAAATGTGGTAGAGAAAGCTTTTCTCTCTCTCTCTCTCATTCTCTCACACTGTCTCTTTTCTCTCACAGCAGCCTTTTTTTAAAGAAAAGCAAAATCAAAAGCACCGAATCCTTAAGAAGTAATGGCTTTTTTTTAAAGTGATGAGAGAGGGAGAGTGCGATGCGTAAACCATACATACATACATACTTATTACATACATATTACGGTGTGAACACCTTTGTCGATCGGTTAAAATTGACGAAAAAACGCTTTATAGTACTTATCTCGTTTCCATTTTCTTTCTTTCGTTTTGTCTATCTCCCTCTCTTTTTCTCCTTCTCTCTTTCTCTCTCCCTCTCTCTCTCTCTATCTCTGTCTGTCTGTCTGTCTGTCTGTCTGTCTGTCTGTCTGTCTGTCTGTCTGTCTGTCTGTCTGTCTGCCTGTCTGTCTGTCTGTCTGTCTGTCTGTCTGTCTGTCTGTCGTTCAGTCAGTCTGTCTGTCTGTCTGTCTGTCTGTCTCTCTCTCTCTATCTCTCTCTCTCGCCTTCTCTCTCTCTCCTTCTCTCGCTTTCTCAGTCTGTCTGCCTTTCTGTCTGTCTGTGTTTGTCTCTCTCTCTCTCTCTCTCTCTCTCTCTCTATCTCTGTCTCTGTCTCTCTCTCTCACCCTCTCCGCAGGGAGCAAGACAATGGGTGCATGTATACTCGCAAAGTATTTCGCTCATTAGCACTTATTCAGCAACTGTTACTATGCAAATTACCCTTCCCACGCATCTCAAACAACATAAATTAACAGGCTGTGAATGAAGGCGAAACACAAATTTTTCACTTTGTTTGAGATTTGTAGTGTTAATGATTCGAAAAAAAAACATTTAGTCTAATTAATAGAGATTGACAGAGGGAGAAGAAGAGAGATGAGAGAGAAAGAGAGATGAGAGAACGAGAGAGGGAGATGAGAGAGTGAAAGATGAGAGAGAGAGAGAGAGAACATCGTTGAGCAAATGACCCCCTCAAAACATCACAACGGATCACAGGTTAGCTAAGTTATCGACTTTTGCGAACTATATTGGCATTTTATTTTTTTTCACTGCTATTTTCACTATACGTTCGAAAACCCAGTAAAACATGATAATTTGCAAAGGTTAGATAATTAGCTAACCTGAACCGCAGGATGGTGGGCAGCGATGAAAGAGAGAGAGAGAGAGACAGAGAGAGAGAGAGAGAGAGAGAGAGAGAGAAATAGCCACTTTGATCGAATGGATGCGAAAAGTAGCACAAATGGGTGTAAAAGTAATTAAAACGGACGAACGAAGAACAGACTGGGCACGAAAATGGCAGAGATGATGTAGCAGACAGTCTGCTAGAGAGATATCAAGAACAATTTCGAAAAAATTCAGTAAAACACCTTTAAACTGTGCAAAAAACGGAAAAAAAGTTATTGCGCCTGGGGGACCCGGCTGCCTGCGGCAACATTCTACGAATACTTCCTTTGGAGACACTAATTCTCCCTGCAGTATTCACGAATAGTTTAGTGTTAAGCAAATCACAATAATATATTCGTACGTCCTTTCGTGATATATCACGAATATTTTTTCTGTGTGTAGGCACCCCCACGGCGACGCCTACCTTCGAATTTGAGTACTCGCCGCCGCTTGGATGGTCGTTCACAACTCCTTCAACAGATCTGGTAAGTTGTTGTTGTTAATTAATCACGTATTTCGAACATTTTTTAGATCTATTTAATTTCGGAATCAATGCCCAATTTCAGAAGCCCGGCCAATCACTGTCCCAGGCAGCAGCCCAGGGCCGAATTGACAGCGATGTGGGATATGCCGTTAGTTGACAAAATTCTAACTAAACTGTTTACAAGCGAATATGAAGAGTGCGAATACGAATACATTGTTTGCTAATAGTAAGGCCCATCTAACATAGAAAGGGTATGGGATATATAAGCTGATAATTGCCTCTAAAACAGCAAAATGATATGATTCTTATGAGGAGTCATTTTCTATAAGTTCTTTCCTATTCAGGTGATGAAAGCTCTGGCAGCTTACAACATTCCAAGCACTGGTCTTCAGCTCAACAACATGGTGTCCCCTCTTTCGGCGAAGCTAGTTGACCCGACGACCGCAGTAAGTACATTAAAAAATTTAATCGTTTGAGAACAGGAAATGTATATAGTTTGATGTAGAAGTAAAGAAGAATCTTCTCGTACTGTGCACTCTTTTCAGTGTGTCGCTAATGACAACGGAAAATTCCGCAGCGACGGCACAGCCATTACAAAGCAGTGTACGGGTACTCCACTCGAGAAGGATTTCACAATTAAAAGCTCAATTAAGATTACGGTATGTACTGGGTTTGGCAAGCATTAACATTTTTTTAATGAATATAAAAAGATTTCGTTCTGTGTAACCCTTGTAAAAAGTATATTCCCTCTCGTTGGAGACCCAGACGCCGATCTACGAGTCGCAGTGGGAGAACATTGCGATTCGCGTCTGGTCTGAGCTCACTTCGTCCGCGGGCGTCAGATTCAAGGGGCTCATCGTGGTGAAGCCATAACTCGGGCTGTTCAGGCAACAGACATCGGGGGCTTGCAAAGGCGTGCGTACGCATTCGATAAAGTGAATCTCCCTCAATGCTAAAGTCACTATTCTTCATAAGGATGTTGAATCTATGTAGAGACGCAATTTCGCGGAAAATCAATAGAAGACATAGACGATACAAAAAATGAAACAATACTGGAATTCAGATCGGTATTAGAACAATTTTCCCGTGAATACCTGATTATGTACATACATACATACATACAAGCCTGTTGAAACCACAAAACTACAATGAGTCATGGAAGCTCTGACGCATGTTCATGTTCTCCGAAAATAAAATGTCAACGAAAATGCCTCTCAGTTTACACCGATTAATTTCGTCAGAACAAGATTGCATATTTCTTTCGATGTCAGATGCAAATTTTCTGAAAATTAGTGTAATGAGGATTCTCGTGATTCTTTCACACCTTCCACACACACTCGGTTCAATTCATCTCTCATTTTGGCCTCTTCAACATGATTCATTTGTGGACGGCACGACTGCAAGCCGGAAAATTTCTTACATTTGAATTCAAAGTGCATGGAAGGTTTGGTAGAATGTATTTTTTTGTGTCTACGCTCGTCCTGTTCGTACCATTTTATATTAAAATCTGTCACGACGTAAGCAAGTTTCCTCTGCATTCCAATATTGCATTCGTATCATTCAACTTTACGCGAACATTGACAATCGAAAAGACAACTAATTTGTTTCGAAATATATTAGAAGAGCATAATGTTGTTTCTATTTTTAATCCTTTTCCACTCAACATGTCGTGTTTCGCCTATCTGGACCATACGAACAAATAACTTATTTTAAGACATGTTGGCAAGTAGGCGGAAGGGTATTTTAGAGTCAGATGTTCAAGAGTATTCTGACCGCTCTCTTATTTGCTGCCACAGCGACATTCATCTTTGCTTGTGGCCCTGGAACAGGTAAGCGAAAGGATCGAGATGATTAGCAACTTTTTCGATTCTTATATTAAGAGAAAATATATTGTACAATTTAATCCCTTTTTTTCTCCAAAGGTACTCTTACGTCCTCGCCAACCTTCGAATTTAAGTACTCGCCACCGACGACATGGACTTATTCTTCGATAAATCGGGTAAGCCAAAAACCATGACACATTCATTCTGTCTCATCAAATGTTACTTGACTAGTTCAGAGGCGCGAACAAGCGTTGAACGCAGAAGGAGCGCAGGCACAAATTGATGTAGACATTGCATATGCGGTTTGTCATTACAATTTCGGCAAGATGACATGAAATTTTGAAAAAAGTCAGAGAAACGAGTTTAAGAAAAGTTTAACGAATTTATGCCAATTTAGGGTACTACTTCGGAACCCAAGGAGAGTTATTTGATGCTAGGAAACAGAATTTGACTTTCTTTTTGCTCAATTTCACCTTTTTCTTTTTTTCGGCAGGTTTATGGTATGGGATAAATCTGCTCCAAAAAGGCAAGAAGCTCAACTCGGGGGATATTTGAGGCCAGGAAACAGAACATGAGGTTAGTTTTTTTTTAGCATTGCTTGCTTAACTTTCCAAAACAGCGAAATTGAACAAAATGAAATTCATATTCGGTTTCCTTCCATCAAATAACTCCCGGCTGGCCAGTTTCAGCAAAAATATTTCTTTGGAAAACATTCATGGCCTTGGGGTAGGAGTACCGAAATAGTACCCAATTAAGCCTAGCTCCTTTAAGCAAAACCCGAGCCTGGCTGAATCTGATGGCAGGGACTATTTATTGTATATACAAGAAAGAACCCAAAGTAGTGTGGTGAGAGTAGAGTGGTGATTGTGAGAAGGTGTAGATTGTTTTACAGATAAGATGAAATTGTAAAGGAACAATAGAAGCTTTAAACAAAGCGACTTCTAATTATTAAACACATTTTATTTATTACAGGTCAGGAAAGCGCTGAATTCTTTTGACATTCCAAGTAGCGGCTACAAAGTGCACAACATGGTGACTCCGAAGGAAGCGCAACTCACAGATCCCAACAGTGTTAGAGCATGATAGCACTTGAGCGTTTAGAACAAACTAATAAAACAAGCATTTATAATAAACTTATAAAGATAACATTTCAGAATAAACTAATAAAAACAAGCATTTAGAAAAAAAAACTAATAAAAGAAACTCACATATTTAGAAGTGCTGATTAGTATGAGAAATAGTATATTCTAATAGTATGTTGTTTTAGTGTAAGGAGAACTCTACAACTGATCAATTCCACAGCGATGACATAGCTGTCACGGAGCAGTGTACGGGGAAAGCAAGTCCCACTACGAAGGACTTTATTCTCAATGGTGCCATTCTGGTTACGGTAGGTTTTTTTGGCTATTAGTTTATTCGGTACCTCAGAAGTGCATCGATAGTTTAAGTACTCTTTGTTTAATATGAATGGTAAAAAAAACCTCATTGCAGACACAAACGCCGCTTTACACGTCGCAATGGGAAAACATCGCAAAGTACGTCTTTAAAGTGCTCAGGCAAATTCCATATGCCGTCGAATTCTGGGGGCCCATTGTGGTGAAGCCATAATTACGATTTTATGTCGACTCTCTCTCTCTCAGCTCTAAAATAGGATTGCACCTTCTTCGAAGCTATTCTTTACCCTCGTATTCGAAGCACCTTAGCTATTCTTTACCATCGTTTTTTTTTATTCAAGTCACTCAATTATCAGATATTCTTCGGAGCAAAAGCAGACATGCTCATGTATTTTCAAGATATGTATGTATGCATTTAAGTAAATCATTTGTAATAAGAACCTGCACAACTGTGGAGCGAGAAATGAAGGAAACTCTGCTTGCTAATCATTTTATTTTTCTGCCTTGCTATTGTTCCGTAAACCGTGGGTCCTACTTGGTAACATTCAACGCATTGGAATAGGCACTTGCATCTTCTTTTATACTTCTTTTATAGGTATAGTTCTTTAAAGGAGGTCGATCACCGAAAAATATTAAATGCAGGTTAAAATGGCCGTCTGCCCTGTGATTCCTCGCTCTCATTCTCGCGTGCTATTTCGCAGGTCGCACAAACCCGCTGCATGAAAATAGCACGCGCGAATGAGAGTGCGAAGGGCCGCAGCAATTTGAAATACCACATAATTTTTCGGCGATCGCCCTCCTTTAATGGTCTTCGTTTATTGTTCTTTTATCGTCTGCGGGTTTCAAAGATTCCGTCCAATGAATCATTAATGTAATCAATGTTTTAATTAAGGAAGAAAATTAAAACGACACCTTAACTATCTGCGTTAGCCATTTGTGTATGTACATGCATGCACAGTATTCGTGAAGCAGGGGGCAGAATTTTTTTCTGGCAAAAAAAGATGAGTATGTACAACGAGTTTCACGTTGATTTGGATCGAAAAATGAACTAATGAATTAACACCTGAAAGTTAAAGTCATGGTTGTAGACAAAATATAAATTACACGAAAGCTTGTCAGCCATTAAAAGGAATGCGCACAATTATGACAAGTGAAAAGAAGAAAAATTGTTTATAATTTTTATTTCCGTTTCCGTTTTCGCAAGCCTCGCTGTTCGCTGTAGTGCGAATGAACGGGCAATCCTGGAATAAATGTATTTATATTTTTTTATTGTATGAACATAAAATAATGTATGTTGCCTAAAAATAGTATAGTAATGAGCTATATATATCATTTTTAATACTTCTTCACTTTATTTTAATCATACAAAATCTAAAGTAACCTTATCGGGACACTGGAGCTCCGCTGCGGTGTCGACGAATTGGTCGTTCGTCGCGCGCTTTCCCGCACTCCCAACCGGCGAGAGAAGGGCACGCCAGAGATTCTTCGCCACGAGACTGGAGAGAGAGCGTGAAAGAGAGAGCGAGAAAAAGAGAGAAAGAGAGAAAGAAAAAAGAGGTACATATATGTACATATAACGGCTTTTTGAGGAAAATGGATCGACAGGAGTGAGATATATGTATGTACAGTACCGCCCAACAACCAGGGGTGCAGGAACTTTCGGAACTTTCGGAAAGTTCCAAAATGTCCGCTTCTGGATAATCGCACGTCGATTTGGTTTGCATATTCGGATTCAGACACTCGGGTTTTACCATAATTGAGCATAAAATGTGAAAATAATTCAAAATGAAAATCTTGTGAATTTAGTGGTGCAGAACCATCACAATTCGTAGTGCGTCAATGTGTAACCGTTTCAGTGCAATTTATGAAGGCAATTGCCCGAATAGTATTACTTTAAAGTACAGTTGCAGATTTCATCTACCATCCTTTTGTCTTCTATAGTGATTTTTAATATTACAATTGAAAAACTACGACAAAAAAAATCTTGCAAAAGAAACTTGAACAAATTGGTTTAAAAGGGACCTAGCATGAGATCGCTCATGATTAACAAAAGATTTATTATGACTGACCTGTGGCCAAACTTGCTGAGATGGAAGTTATCTTGTGCCAGAAAGTCGACGAGGTAGCCTTCTTTCTGAAGTATTACTTTTTATCATAATTCCTAAGCTAAATCTCGAGGATCATGTATAAAAAAACAAAAATCCCAACCGTTCGCAGTGGCTCGTAAAGATCGTCATAGATGTGCTGGGCGACTACGGTAAAGTTGTCCGATTCGAATTCGAGCTCTTTTTCGATCTCGTCCACAACTCGTCGATATCCATCGACGTATCCTTGACCGATTGGCGCAAAGCCGGGGCAACTGCGCCAAGGCTCACTGAATAAGATCAAAAAAGCGTATTTTTTAAATATGAATCAATATATGTAGGTCTCTTTATAACATATCTCACATAAAGTCATACATTTATATATTTTTGGTATATAGTTTGTCATAAAAAACTATCTGAATCCATGAAAATTAAGTTATTTAATTCAAACTAGCGAAAAAAAAATCAGTTTTAGCACGAAAGGGAGAAGGAGGCTTCTTTATGGATATCGCCTACCCATAAAGAAGCTCGCTGGAGAGCATCGTAAGATTCATGTTCCAGATCCCGATGACGGAGACGATGGTTCGAGGCATCTTAGTCGAAATCATCCGAAGAGCCTCTCGCACGTTGTTCTTGTACATGGCTACCGTCGTCGCATTCTGCCAAAGGAGAGGAGATATCACAGCCAAAGTAAAATCCACCACGGTTGGGTGAATCCATGGTGAATGGATGAATCGATGGTTAATGTGTTGCTATTTGCCATACGAACAACACACTCTCTCACGTGCGCACTCGCCCATGATGTCGTTGGTGCCGATGAACATGTGAACGAGCTTCCATTGCTTCTGGCTCTCCTGTACGAAATAGATAGAGTCTAAGTTCAGTATACAAACAATATAAACATTTCGTGTTTGAAGGAACCACGAAAACAAACTCTATCTTAAATATATTTTTGCTTGACACAATAGTGAGAAAGGATGTTGTAAAATTTAGAGAGAAGCGAGTATCAATTTCAATAAATACAGTTGATTTTCATGTTTCTTTAAATTAAATAAACAAATAAAATAATCAGACCCGACACACCAACCGGATACTGCCCGAGTCGCCGGATCAGCTCCTCTGCTTGCCGCGGGAAGTCGTCGCTACGGCGGCCGCCGATAGCCACGTTAAGCTTCGCGTGCTCGAGTTCGACTCCGACGCCGGTGGAGAAGCCGGCGAGGCTGCTGCCGTTCAAGCTGCGCAGAACGTCTAAAAGAGAGAGAGAGTGATGAGAAAAACACGAAATATAGTAAATAGCGAAATTGATGAACAAAAAGAGAGAGAGAGAGAGAGATAATGGGAGTCCACGATGTTCTAGTTTTTTTTAAAATATACTGTCATAAAAGTCTAAATTAATTTAAAATTTAAATAAAATGTATTGAAAGTGTTTCTTGATCTACTCGGAATGGTGACATGCGTCGCGAGACTCTCATCGCCGCCCATATCGAAGGAGTTGCCGACAAAGTATTCTCCTACCGTCGGCGGTGGCGCGTTCGCCGAATGCGCGCCAACCTTAAAGGAGCCAAAAACTCAATTTTGAATTCGCGAGCTTTTTGCTCAATTTGAATTCGCACTCCATTTACACAGGGACGAGATTAAGAGAGGCGCGACTAGTAATGCTCAGGAAAATTAAGAGAGAACACTGCAGAGTTTATTGTGCCAATTAAGAAGAAAAGTGATTAGAAAATATGTAGATATCATCTCGGTACCAGTAGTAATTAACGACCTACCCAAACCTACCGTAATCGAGTCGCCAAACGCAGCGATGAGACCAATGTCGGCGGGGCGCACGCGGTGCACACTGTCAGGCGGTGTTTCGCTGGGCGCGAGAAGCGCCGCGTCACAGTGATCAAGGCGGCCGCCAATCGATGGACGGAAGGCGGGCTTTGGAGGACTCTACACATTCCAGTGTCTATATTCAGAATGATGTCCAGTCAAACTATGATATTACGTAGAATTGCAAGTAAAACTGGGCGCCATCTCGTGAGAAGGTAGTTAATTGATCGAGATTCACTTGGATACTATTTCATGCGCAAATCGAAAGTACGGCCCTTGAATTAGACTTAGGCCGTTTTTCTACCTTGGCTAAAGTGTCGCGCTCGCCTCCAATGTCGTGGTCGTTGCGGTGAGTGCGGATGAAGGTGTAGTCGCCGAGTATACGGTCGGGCTCGAGGCCACTGCCGTCCATGTAGATAAGCTTCTGCTTGGCAACGGCCGACGCCGCGAGGACGGCGAGCAGCATAGCGGCGGTCCGCATTACCTGCTACAAAGCTAAAAACTATGTTTTGGAATTTACTCTATTATACACATGCATATGTATATATATTCAAGTGAATTACTATGCTCCTTAAAATAATAGTTAGAAACTATTTTATTCCAATCTTTCGAAGAGCACGTATTTCTAATAGTAAGAGGAAAAAGAAGAATTAAAATAATACGATGTGAATTAGCGGAGTTCCGTAATCACTTCTTAAACGAGAACTCGGTTCGAGTGCACTGGAATCGCACTTTTTATAGGCTACAAGAAGGGCCGAGGAGAATCTTCTCCTCGGCTTCTCCTTATCAGAGTTTATCCCGGGCATTTCCTTATCAGCCAGTTCACAATGACTTGGAAGGAAGATGGATGACAGTTTCTCTTTTTTTCATGACCATAAGTCGCTTCGTAATACTTGAATGGAATGCAAACATAAGAAACGAACAATGAAGATGAATGGAAAAATGGAACTGCTCGCGTCGAAATAGTGAAGCACACTAAAAAAAAAATTTTTGAGTATCTTTGTACTTATTAAATATTTATCTCTTTATTTTAAGACGTCTTACTACTTTTACACCTTTCTTTGAGTTGGCGGAAAATCTCTTTTATATTCCCTTGGTCCCTTGTTTCACCGGCCAGGCACAATGATAGCAGTTGAAGGAGAGGTCTGCCAGAGAAAGCAGGATGGAAGATCTCTCATCTAACCATAAGACAAGGGGCCGCTCACGGGATTGAGAAAATATCTGACGATGATGTTTATTTGCTCTGCGCTTTTTCTTGCTTCTTTGCCTGTCGATATAGTCTGTTTCTTTCCTTTTCTTTGCAATTTCGGCTGATTGTGAGCATTTCCATTGCTTTCTTTTCGAAAGCAGAGGAGGCGAATTAAACGCATTCCATTTTCCTATGGTTGTAGAGAGCGTTTTGAAGAAAGATAAAAATGCCGTAGAATATAATTTTGGGATGTCTTCTGACAGGCAAGCGAAGAGTCGTGGACAGGATGGATGCTTGGGATGGCGTAGTAGTTTACTGGATGAAGAATAGTAGATTATTGAGAGTCTCCGATTTGTTTTAGCTCGCGTTTTCGAGTGAAGAGTTGAGCTTATTTTCACAAAAAGATAATTAGAGGATGTATTGGTTGCGGAAAAAGTACAAGAATCATAAAAATGAGCCACATTTTCACGATGTAATATTCGGAATTTAACTTAAAAAAATTCAGACAGACAGTCCACGCTGAGACTGCTTACAATTAGGATTTAGTTGTACAGGGATTTTAATCATCAACTTTGTCAAAATAAATTGTTGAGATAAATTTCCATTGTTGCATGATTGTCTTTAGAATTAAACTTTACGTCATCGGTAGTCGCGCATGAGATTCGCATGACTTCTCTCAGCTGAGGATCATTTTTAAAGGAGGGCGATCACCGAAAAACTGCATTAAATATTTTTCGGTGATAGAAAAAAGCAATTCGGGCCTCAGCCATTTAATATTCGGAATATGAAATTACAAGAGCAAGAAAAGGCAAGCAAAACAAGTACAAAATTCATCGTGTTAGACAGACAAATAAAAACAAATAAGCAAACAAAACAACACTCAGATAGACATGCCGACCCACCATGCAGTGCGGGTTCTTTTCCTCTCTGAAGTCACATACAAACAGTCAGTAGAAGAATGAAAATAACACAAAAAGAAGTTATTCTAACATATTTATTTTACACACAAGAAAACACACAACATAATGATCCGATAAATTGAGAGAGAAGAGAACGAAGGAACGAAGGATTGATTAGATTAAGGAATGGCGGAGCCAAACGCAACCGCCTTGCCAGCACAATCCCGAGCCAAGCGTAAAGGAAACAAAAGGATAATTTATTGGATATCTCTATGTGCCAGCGCACTGCATGCTTTTTAAACATGTGATCTTTTTGAAACAAGTTTGGCCTATCTTTCTTCTTTTCCAGAGTCATCAGCTTACCTACGGCCACTTGTGTTCAACCTGAATCGTGTTTGTTACAAAGTTGAGCTCAACTTTCGCCTCTTTTCTTCTTAGATTATTTGCACAACAGAACTCGAACATTTTTCGAACGACTGAGAAGAACTCTGATATGTCATTGCAGCATGACAAGAAATTGTGAACACTACAATTAGAGAATGGATTTTACAAATTTATGCCATTTAAACCCAACTGAAAAATCGAACATTCCAAAAGAAGTCTGTTTTATTCCTGATCTTATGTCATGCTGGCAGGTTTATAGAAATGGCATATAAGAGGATGGACTGGCAACTGATAAGTCAATCAAGCCTTTGCAGTTTTTTTCTTAATTTGAGGCATACTAACTTTTCATTCTACTTAAAAGTATTGGGCAATGCTTACAATTCCAGTGTCAAATGGAGTCCGGCGGTAGGCTGACACTTGTACAGCTTCTATCCCTGTCTGTGGTGAAGGTGCTGGAAGCGGTACGAGCATTTCGAATCAATATAAAACACTCTTTGACTATTGAAATGCCGAGGTGGCGCAAATTTTGCGGAACTCAAATTTGCCAAACTTCCCGAGGAGAAAACTTCCAAAAAATTGAATTCATTTTGATCTAACTGGACACAATCATGATGGATGCCTCTTGCGTCAACCGTTGTTAAAACATTGCGCAATATTATGACTCAGATTGTAAAACTGAATCGCTGTCATCTCCATTTCTTTGTCAAATCACCTTCTACTGCACAAATTAAAGTTTCCGATGAATTCGTAAGATTTTTTGTTGTTAACTTTCTAAATGATGGCAAGGATGTAGGAATGACATATAAGGAGGCTGATTGATATGTGGGTCAGGGAAATCGAATTTGCGAGCTCCAGCAAGAGCTCTTGGACGTTGTGGAATATTCCACTTTTCTCGCTATGAAATTTTTAAAAGTTTCGATACAGTCTAGTTTTCGTATACTATACGTATTATTCTTACCATTAGGATATTCCTCGGATAGCTCTAAAATAACAGCTAGCAACTATGTTGGCACTTCTGATTCTTGTCTCGCTGACTGCCGTCCTCGCATGTAGCCCGGGATCAGGTGCGTAGATTCATTTTATTATAATTAATAATTGATATAATTAAGTTTCTATATAATTAAATATCTGTGTCTTTTTTCGATAGGTCCGCTCACTGCTAAGCCAACCGTCGAGTTTAAGTATGCGCCACCAATTGGCTGGTCGTACTCCGCCAACGATTCGGTAAATTGTTTCCGAATATTGATTATGTTTCGTAAATGCTTCTACGTTCAGAAATCAGGCCAATCACAGAGCGAAGCGGCAGCCAAATCGCGAATTGATAGTGACATCGGATATGCCGTAAGTATTCACGATTGGCGAAACTTTTTTGCATTAACAAAAATGTCTTTCTATTTCAAAATATGTTATGAGTTCCAGCCTATTATAGAAAAATATTTAGAAAATTTTTTTTATTTCAGGTCACAAAAGCCTTGAAGGCTTATAACATTCCAAGTACTAGTTACGAGCTCGAGAATTTGGTGTCGCCGACAGCAGCAAAGATCGTTGACAAGGTTAGAATATTCGATAAGACAAAGGAAGTGATTAGAATAAATAACGATTGAAAAGTGTGAGTTTCATAATAGCTATTGATCTTCGCACTTTTCAATAGTTTTAACTATTGAAAAGTGCGAAGATCAATAGCTATTATGAAACTCACACTTTTCATTAAAATAAGAAAGTATTAAAGTTACAACCATTTTTCAAGTGCGAAGAATCTTCCAAACCTGAAGAGTACATGACCGACGGTAAAGTGCTCGCAAACCAGTGTACTGGTGATAAAGCATTACAGAAGATGACCTCAATCGATGGCTCGATTAAGATAACGGTAAGAGGGTCCTTTTCCTAACTATTACTTATTTGTTAGAACGAATATTCTCTAGCAGAAATGTATTTACTTATATATGTATAGAATAAGGGACCAATTTATCAGAGTTTCCCATTCACTAATTTAAATTTGCGCTACAAGCTCGGATATTCATTCAGTCCATAAGCAATATTTTCCTATTTCATAACTCATCGGCATCTTTAATGTTCATCTTATCTTTTTACAGTCGCAGACGCCACTCCACGTTTCGCAATGGGAGAACATTGCAATGCGCGTCTGGCAGGAGCTCTTGACGACAGGCATAAGAATCGTGGCACCAATTGTGGTCAAGCCGTAATTTTGGAATATTCGAACTTCGTTTTTTTACGATATCCTCTATTATCAATATACATATTATTAAAAAGAATAAGTTGCATCATTGTTTCGGTACAAATTACAAATCATACCATTTTACAATTAATCCCTCGGTGTGCTCGATTGTACCCTACATTGTGATGATGTAGTCCGAAATGTGCTCCAGGCGAGAAGAGCCACAAGCCGTTGTGAGAACATCGATGTATGTATGTAGCTTGAGACAAAGGATGGCGAGATGGCTCTGCTTCTGTCTCGCCGTCTAACCAGGCTTATTCAGAGCATCAAGTTCATGGCTTTTTCTCTCTTTCTCTAGCTCTCTCTTATTCCATATCTCTCTCTCTCTCTCCTTGACCCATTCTCTTCTTGCTTTGATTCTGCTTTCATTTGTTTCGCTCCCTAATCGGGCATCAAAGTTTCAAGCCCGCTAAGCCATTGAATTCCTCTGTCACTCTCTCTCTCTCTCTCTCTCTCTCTCTCTCTCTCTCTTCTTCTTCTCTCCCCATCTCTGTGTCTTACTGATCTCTCACCAATCCACACAGTTCCTCGTCTCGACTGACCTAAGGCGACTGAGAGCACAAACACATCCATTCTTAGGTTACATGGAGCGCACACCTCCAGAAGAGGTAACGTGCGAACGCTTCAGATGGATGTAAAGAGAAGAAAAGTGCATGACAGAGAGAGAGAGAGAGAGAGAAGAGAGATAGAGATCAAGAAAGTGATCCGCGAAATAACACCAAAAAACAAAAGACACACCAGTCGTTTATCATCTTCCAAAACACGGTCCGGTTCAGCAGAGTGCAAGTTGCGAAAGCAAGCAAAGCAAGCAAGAACAAGAGCAACCATCTTGGAGTAGACGAAAGTTGGCCGAGCTGACCCAGCAAGGGGTGTCAGAAGACTAGAAGAGAGAAAGACAACAGACAATTAGTCACATGAGGTGCCCGCCAGCAGAGTGGAAACGGAAAGTAGGATAAGGCCGCCAGGAATTTAAAAAAGTAGATTTTAGAATATCCAAATATTCAAGTAAATGGAATGTGCAAACAACTATTAATTTGGAATATTCATCAAGTAGCAATATTTGATTATTCCAATTTTATGAATCATGAAGTTCCCATCCTTATTTCTCATTCGTTCTCCCTATCAGAATCCGTGCGGTGTACACATAAGTATGTATGCATTCACATCCGTTGTTTATGCAATTCTTGACGGAACTATTGTTGTTGGGACATCTTAAAAAAGCGGGAAACGGATGCAGCGTTCCGTCGTTTTTTAGAATGTCCCTATTCCATTTCATCGAGCGCCATCCAACTCTTCCTTTATTTGGAGGAGCAAGCACAGAAATCCAGCTGTGATGTATTACGCTGAATAAACATGGAGAGGAAGATAGTCTAACCTTGTAAATCAATAATATGAATAATAAGCTTCCTCTCACGATGTTCAAAGTGGGTTTGTCACCAAAGTGTAAGTTATAGGTGACTTACCTGTACCGACCAACCATCAAGAACTTCTTCAAGTGCATGTAGCTTATCCTTATGACGAGGTCTCATTGTCTTGAGTCGTGTGCAGATTTAGGGTATTCTCTATTTCTATTGCTCATGTAAAAAACGTTGAGAATGAAGGTGACGAAATCCCCTCGGATTATGCGGCCGGTGCGGCTTTATCTGTTCTGTAGACAAAAGCATATGGAGGATGGTGCTCCGGGGGGTTAAGCGCGATAATTCTGCGAGTACGAAGAGAGCGAGAGAGAGAGAAAGAAAAAGAGTGAGAGCGAGAGAGAGAGAGAGAGCGAGCGAGGTCGCTTGCAAGCTGTAAGAAATGATGAGAATAAGAGAGAACGATTGGAGAGTATGAGCTGGAGGAAGAGTGGAATGTTGAATGAGAGAGAGAGTACATCTCTCTATTGAGCGGCTGTGATTTGGGCAAATATTAGACCTCACTCCTAGTGGACGCGCGCACATTTAGTGAAAGGAGAGCGGCAATAGAGATTCAGCATCGTTGACTATAAAGTCGCTTCCACTTTTTGGAGGGTCGCCAAAGAGAAGGAGGGAGAGGGAGAGAGGGAGAGAGAGAAGAGAGAGAGAGAGGGATGGAAAGAGGAAGACAGTTGAAGAGGCTATGAGAAAGCGAGAGAGAGAGAGAGGAAAGATAGACTGGGCGAGAGACAGAAACAGACAGAGAGAGACGTCGGGTGTCTTTATCCCCTCCATTCACATCTGTCATTGTTCCTGAGTTGCGCAATCTCACATCCTCACATTGTCTTTCAAGATCTCTTGCCCTATCTCTCTCCCCCTTTCTCTCTCCTCGCTCTCTGTCGGTCTCCCTCTATGTCTGCCTCGCGCTTTCTGCACTCTCTGCATCTCTACACCTCTCTAAGAATTACTGGACTTCTCGGGAGCAACTTTTTTTCGGGATCACCGATTAAACACTCTCCAAACCGTCAGGGGCGAACGGCGTTGGAACAGACGACTAACAATAAGTGGACATCTCCAAGTGTTACAGATAAACGAGCGGGTGGTAGAGTCTAGGGCGTCACTAAAATTGTGAAAATAATTAGATAAGAGAACACTTTAGCATAAGCAACGACGTTGGCATATTCTAAAATGTACATTAGAATATTCTAAACCTGGCAAAAAGATATTCCAAAATAAGCATTAGTATATTCCAAAATTGGAATTAGTATATTCCCAAATAGGCAATAGCATATTCCAAAATCGGCATTAGAATATTCCAAAACTTGCATTTGCACATTTCGAAAAATTGCATACGGTTTGGCAGAGAGCTTCTTCCGTCGCATCGTCTGGTGCTAGGCTAGGGAACTCCTTTTTATTTGTCCAAGAATAGAACGATGTTCTAATTGCTCTTGTATGTACACATGCATGTGTTTCAGCTGGATGCTTGAACAATGAAGTCTTTTAGAAAATGTTTTTTTTTTATAGATTGAGAAGGAGAGGTTAGAAAAGCGAGAGAGAGAGAGAGAGAGAGAGAGAGAGAGAGAGAGTTAGAGAGAGAATGTGAAAACGGAGAGGAAGAAGACAGAAAGAAGGTGAGAATTTTCGGCTTCTTCTTGTGTCCTTCCTCCAATGTTTGCATGGAACGGAGGTCATCATCACATCAGACCTGTGAATAAGGAGGAACATGCGAGGCCGATGGGGGCCCGTCAGGGGGAGTTCAGATGTCATGTAAGGGTTCATGAGTGAGAGAGAGAGGAAGAGAGTGAGAGAGAGAGAGTGATAGGGAATGATAGGAACGGCGAGAGTAAGAGAGTGATGGTAACTATCTGAAGAGAGGCTACAGAGAGGGAGAGTTATTGAGAGAAAGAGTTAAGAGTACGGTGAGAGAGAAAGAAGCAGCGAGGAAAGAGGAGGAGAGAGAGGGAGAGATAGAGAGGCCCACATTGAAGAAGACGTTGTAATTTGTGCCGATTCTCGTATAACTCGTCGTCTCCAGCTTGTATTCTTTTCTCAAAAGCACGCAAGCACTGCGCCTATCCGCCACCACCGGAATCAAGAACGCAAGGACTGCAGCTGGGACTACTTTCCGCTTCCGACTTCTCCTGTCGCTATCTTCCATACGCGCTATTTCCTTCTCTCTCTCTCTCTCTCTCTCTCTCTCTCTCGCTCTCGCTCACGCTTTCTCTCTGCTGGTCACTCTCTAAATCGCCCAGGGGGCTTTGGAAGTAGCCCCGGAGGCATGGCCACGCCCCCACTGTCCACCTTCCTCCTCCTTCTCTTGAATCGTTCAACGACAGCCACACTCGCGACCAAGAGGCTTTCAGACGCGCGCCTTCTCCACGCGCCCGCTGCCAATCGTCGACTTTGGAATATTCGTCGACTCGAATTCACTTTGAATATTCGATAGCTTGAATATTTGTAATACTCGAATCATCTCGTTCGCCAAATACGCACATCGCCGTCTTCGGAAGACATGTTGGGGTTAGCTGCCAGTTTACGAAAACTTAACATACAGATACTTCAAGCAAATTTCTGAACTATGTATATACATACATACGAATGTTAGCACAAAAATTCACGATGGCCTTCTTGAAGTGTACTCTCACTTCTTTTCAATGCAAAAATTGCCATGAGTATTTTTATTCTATCGTATTCACGCCTTCGCTTCTGCGAATATGCACAAAGCTGTTTAGAAAATTTTTTCTATATTGATTTTTGATTAAATTACTTCAATGTCAGCAATAATGCTGAATGAGGTTTATCTATGATCACAATTTTATTTTTTTGTGACGTTATAAATACGATTTTTGTTCTCCTTCTGCTTCTTTCGCTAACCATTTCGCACTCACTCACGATTTCTGTTGCCATGTTCACTCTATCTAACACATACTCTCTCTCCATATCTCATCTCTCTCTCTCTCTCTCTCTCTCTCTCTTTCACTGTCTCTCTCTCTCTCCCAGAGCCTTGTAATCCGCGGCGAATCGGCCACCTTGTTTCTACTTCTTTCGCGCACGCCAAAGGGCGGCTTGGCACGCCTCGCCTTCGGCAAACATGGCAGCATGTTTTGACAATGCCGAAATCTCCCCATTGCTTGACCCGCGGAGAATCCTTTACTAACTCTCTTTCTCTCTCTCTCTCTTCTCTCTCTCTCTCTTCTCTCTCTCCTCTCTCTGTTTTCACATCCAGCCCACGGCTAGCAATTCTGACGAGTACGGGTCAGTAGCAAAGGTGCAAAGTGTGGCAGCTGAAGCCGTGCAGACTGTTTGCACTGGAGCCTGCCTCAGCGGACTGACTGGAAACTCTTTCTTTCGCTCTCTCTCTTCTCTCTCTCAGACCCTTTCTATTCTCTCTCTCTCTCTCTGTCTTCTCTCTCTCACACACACACTCTCTCTCTCTTATTGTTTCTAGAGACTCTCTATCTAACCTTTCCTCTATATGCATTTCTCCTATCTCCCTTCGCAACTTAAGATTAGATTGCGCTAGAAGACTGAACTCACACAGCTGTTACTCGGTCTTGTTTTAGGTGTCCTATGGAGTAGATGAAATATCAAATCACTTGAGCTTCTCGGGAATTAGAATACACTAAATATTACTGAAAATTTCTTTCTCTACAAATTTTATATATTCGTCTCCCTATCTACCTCTCTCCCTCTCTCTTCCTCTCTCTGACCCTTTCTTACTCTCTCTCTATGTCTCTTTCTCTATCAGATGAATGAAAGCTTAAGCGTTCTGTGTTGCAAGACGTGGGAATAGTCTCAGTCAGTTCTTTATCTCAACGAAATATGGGACTGTCATGAAGAGGTGCAAAGAATCTAATGAATAGGAGAGATGGAGAGAAAATGAGAGAACGAGAGCGAGAGTCAGAGAATCAGATACCGAAAACAAGAGAGAGAGATAGAAAGAGAGAAGAGCGATCTAGAGAAAAAGAGAAGAATAAGTGGTCGCGTGGCCTTTTTTCGCTTAAGGCTCTCGCCCAAGCTCTCCACAGCACATCTTCCGTTCGGGACCGCCACTTCACACTTTCGAGATGACGGCGCCTTTTTGCTGGCGTACGCTCACTTGGATCAGTGCTCGGTCTGACCAGAGAAGGACTGTGTGAGAGTCTGTGTTAGAGCGAGAGAGCGTGTGAAAGCGTGAGAGCGTGAGAGCCCCACGCTGTTTACGAGCTTTCAAAGCGAACCCAGAGTCCGAGTTTGCTGACCACTTGAGATAAGCCGTCAAGAAAGGGTGGCGACTGATAGGGCCTCATGGATCGCTTGAGGGCAAGGGAAAAAACAACCAACAATAAAGGTCTCACTGGCTGTCTCGAGTATACATTTAGAAAACCTTCGGGCACTCTAATCCATTGTTCGATTCGATTTAGTTTCATCTGCCGTCTGTATTTGTTCTCTTGATCAGAATGTCGTTGATCTTCTGTTCAAGCGTACAAATAAAGACGATGAAATTGCTTTGATGTCATGTTTTCATTCTGGCTTAGACTTCTCAAAAAAAAATCAAAAGTTGAATGCGACAGAGAGAGAAAGATACGGTAAGAACAAGATAAGATTAAGAGTTGGAATATACCAGAAGATGAAGAAGGAAAACATATAAGAGTCATTCAAGGATGATCCAATGTGTCCATTGTCGATGTTTTATGCACAAATGCTCTGTTCAAAATCCTCTTCAGCTGATCTTTCCGTTCTTTCTTTTCTTCTCAACTTCACCTTCTTTCGTCTCTCACGCATAGACTCTAGTTCTGTGCACTTTGAGATAAAGACATGTTCATAATATAGATTCATACGTCGAACATGTTGTCCACTTAACTACTGCCTAATTAATTAACTTATTAGAAATGTTACACGACAGTTTGTAAGCTATTATTAGGCAACAATGTCAGAAAAGTAATGAAGGAGCAAAAAGCAACATTAAAAAATTCATTTTCAGAATAGCACTTGCGTTCGCAATTGTCGCATGTGCCAATGCCCAAAAATTCCCGTGGGAGATGCCGCCGAATCAGCAACACCGTTCGTTTTTTTTCCTATTTAAAAAAGAGAAAAATTCGTCATGCACAAAAGCTTTTAAAGTGTGCCTTTCTATTACATCTTAACAAATATTTCTCCGACTAATTTTTAGATTTCTCTATAAAGTTGACTAGCTTTCAGAGTCACCTTCGCTCCAATACCCCGCGTGGTATATTCCAAAGTCGGCATCATCCGCGCCGTCGCCAAAGTACGGCTTCGCTGCCGCCGTAGCCGCCGCGCCCGGCCGCACCGCGTACCCGCCAAACTACCCCGGCTATCCGACCTTCGGGACACCATCACCACAAGCCGGCGGACAGCGAAAGACTGTGAGAGAGCTGCATTGCGTGACGCCTGAGTGTTCCTGTTGCCGCTGTTATAAAAAAAACATTGGCTACCCATTCGAATACTCCATTAGTGGAATATTCCATTGACCAGTCGAATATTCCATTCGAGAAATCGTCACTCGGAAATATCGCTTTGGCTGTAGTTATATTTAGTATTTTAATTCATATCACTTCTCAAACTCACCGTCTTAAATTGCAGTTCTCCTAACCTTTAACCCTTAGCTTGATGTCCAATGCAGAAATGTAAGATGCTTTCATTGCCAAGCTAATATTGTTCACCCATGCGTGTCATCTAATATTTTGGCTTCAATTATCTGACTAAGCCTTGGGCTCTATGTCTTATCTAGTCTAAGCCACCGTGCTTTGGTTGCAGGGAGGTATTCCGCATACTGCACCACAAACCACTACCACTCCGCGCCCGCGGAGGACGACTACTTCCTCAATTGATAGCGACGGTGAAAGTTCGAACGTGCGACAGAAGGTATGTAGGCAGATGGCGTTTGCTGGGATGGGTGGCATATTCTAAATCTACATGGAATATTATAAATCTACGTCGAATATTCTAATATCCTTGGATTGCACCACTAAAACTAACCACCATATTTCCAGTCAACAAGGTCGGCGATCGCCAAGTACCATCAGCTGCTGCTGAAGAAGGCCAATTCGTCGCTGGCCCTCCTCTCAACCACCACCACCACCATGTTCCCCCCACACAAGAAGGTGACATTGCCTCGTCGTAAGTACAAAGCAACAACGACCACCACGACCACCGAGCCCCCTGAGGCGACCACTGAAGAAGAGGAATCTGAGGAGAGCAGCAACGAGGCTGAGAAGAAGGAGAAGGAGACTGAGACTGAGACTGAGACTGAGACTGAGACTGAGACCTCTTTCGAGACGACCTCCACCACGTCTACCACCTCGACCCCCTCGACAACTCGTCGGCCACTTCCGACAACGATTACGCGAAGTACGCCGCATCGCTTCAAGCCCAACACCTTCAAGCCGCTTCCCATCTCTTCCAACAACGGCAGCCCACCCTCGAACAGGTTCATTTGCCGCCACGTCACTTCGTCTGAGGAGGCCGCCGAGAGCCTCAAGGAGCGTCGGGGTCCCTCAGACCCTTCTGACCCCCTCTTCTCGACTTCGACCCCCTCCACCCGAATCGTCTTCCCGTTCAGAATGGTCACTCCGCGTAGCGTCATTCTCAGCGGCAACAAGCGTGTCCTCTGGACCACAACACCGCCCGCCGTTGAGACGGCGTCGACTCCCTTCTCTCTCATCGACTATCTCTGGGTCAGCTTGAGAGACGCAGTTTCGGAATGTTCGAATTGAACAATTTGAATATTCCAAATCGGCACACATTTGGAATATTCAAATATCACATCTACAAAAACACATACACACACACTCTCGGCACATCTTCCCAACACACGGAGAAGTTCCACATTCTTGAGTTGCATCGAAGAGGAAAGCGGAAAACCACTTCCACCACCTCCGTCCCTTTTTTTATTTAAACCACGAAATGATTCTACCCAATAAAGGGAAAATGTTTCAGTCTCAAGGTAACGTTTTTTCGTTATTTGTTAATCTCTCACGCCTAAATATATTTGTTCGTTCTTCATTTCGAATGCCGCTTATTTCAGTGGCTTGCTTCAGTTCTGCTGCTTGCACAAATTAGTGTCTAATTTGTAGTACTGGAATACTCAAAGTAATCATAGTAGCCCACTGCAGTCACTCGCACAGCTAACTGATTTATTGGTAACGAACATAACCGCTACTCTTGATTTGAAAGTCGTTATCCTTTGTTTGTCAAAAAACTTTTCCTTGTATGGAAATTGCTGAAAGGAAAATCTTTGGTTGAATCCCACGTGGAAAGCATGGCTCCCTTTCTTGAATGCTTCTCCTTCAGTAGCTTAGATTAGTTTAAAATACTCTAAAAAAAATCTTAAAATGTTTTCTCTCGCTCACTTACAGTCGAACTCCGAGCTGCTCGCGGCGATCAAGGACGTCGTGAAGCGACTGAAGTCGAGCATCGATGAGGCCGGCCTCCAGGAAGACGTCCGCCAAGTTTCCGACCACTTCAAGAATACGCTACGCCAGTTTGCGTCGAGTGCGTTTTAGTTTTAGAATAGTCGTCATTGAAACTGGTTCTGTGTGAATACACTAAAACTGCTACTGTACGAATATACTAAAATACATTTGAATATACTAATCCAAGAAAATGTCAAACGGCGCATACTTTCACTTGTCAGATTCTCCGGTGAACGAGCAATTGAATCGAATCTTCTCGCGGACACAGAACACTGACGTCATTCTCCGCGACCTCGAAGCCGTGGCGGCGATGAAGTCTAGAAGACGACGATAATCGATCAAGGAATCACAGTAATAACAGTGACAGTGACAAGCAGCCATAGCCATTTCGAGTATTCTATTGCAATATTATTAATCTCGAATATTCGAAGAGCGAAAAAAATACATGGCAAGTTTATGTTTCTTCAAGAGATAAGAACATGTTTTCGAAGATTTGTTGGAAAGGCCAAAGGTAATGCGCTAATATTCTCCATCTAGATGAGAACTTCTCTATTCTATCTTAAGCTTTCTCTTCCACCGCACGGTTGATCTCTTTCTTGTTTGTAATAAGATGTTGATGACCAGAAAAAATACATTTCATACACGTTCCACAACGTTTTGCGATTCCATTCATTGAACTCTTCTTTATTAACATACATCTTGTTCAACTGATCCCATATTGCCTTTCGTTGATAATTGCTGTCTTTCATCATCGTCCATTTTTCGGTGTTACGTGTTAGGGCACTATTTAATTGCATTTCTGTGAAAAAAATCTGAAATATTTTTGGTGCATAAGGCGGACGGTCATTACTTTTCGTATATTCTATTATTTATTGGCATAATACTACAATTGTGCGCCGCCATTCGCATAAAGTGATTACGGTTTCTGGATTTTTAAATATAACAAGGGCGAGGTAGAATAAATAAAAGTAAAATTCGTCCACTTTTACGAAAAATGGTGTGACCATTTGAGATTGATTGAACATCGCGCTTTGATATCAGAATATTGAGAATAGCTATAAAAAAAAACTTCTACTAATGCATTGTTTTTTATATGAAAAACAAGCATCCTCCATAGCATAAACGACATGCATGTTTTTATTTCTTAACCAAGCATTATTAATCTACTAACTACTGTAGAATCATTCCGTATTTGGTGCCTTTACTTGTTAAAGTTGTGAGACTCCAAAAGCTCTCGCTCTTTATGAGGGGAATCCAGCCAGGGAAGAGTCGTCGATTGTCCAGCGAATATTCCCCATCTTCGCTTACTTACCAACCCACTCGGGGGCCTGGTGTAGGTTCAGCTGAATAAGAAAAAAATGCATTTCAATAATATCAGCAATTTTCTTCGAAAAATATGATATTTATTAAATCAATTTCCTATCTGAACACACATTCCTCCTAGTTGCAAAGTCAAGGAGGCACTGGCGGATGTAGGCGTAGTCCGGAACGCTGATGTACTGTAAAAAAAGAGGCATCATAGTATTTTTTAATTTTTCAAAAATTACTTCAAAAATGCTTTAAGAAATGAAGGAAACCTCGAGCCCATTGATGTACTTCGTGATGCGGTGGAGGTCAAACAACTTAGAACCTTCCTTCTTGTTACCTGAAAGCATTTGAATCTGAAATATTTGTTTAGTGTCAATAATAAGTGTTTATTAAAAAAATTATTATTTATCATAAATATATATATATAGCAGCTGACCATGGAACGTGAAGAAGGCTTCCTTCATTTCGAGTATCTTCGTCTTCTCTGCCATTCGCCATGTGAGGTGGCATTCGTTGCAGAGCTGGAAAATGCTTACAATTAGTATTTGATTTGAAATATTTTGTTTGAACTGTAAAAATATATTCAAAATCTATCGTGGGTACCTCGTAAATCATGTAGAGCCAAGACTCGAGGTCGTCGTGACGTCCCTGTTCCTCATTGCGATGCGCCGCACGCGAACAATAGCGCTGCGTGCCGAAGAAGGGGACCTCCTCGCGCATGAGTCTGAAAATAGGGCATTCATTAATATTCACTGGGTCCCACTTTGAAAATAAATCGAAACTGTAAACATCTTCATGCGATTAAAAGTGTTTTGACTATGATAAGGAAGTTGCATGTAGTGGAGTTGGAAAGATTATCTGCTAGATTCAAGCATTTAGTTTTTCTGAAATCTCCCGCCATTTTTTAAATCTCCCGCCTCCTGTGACCTCAGCTTCCCGACGTCGTCGATGAAGCGGCGTGCGATGCCAAAGTCGAGCATGTAGACGACGCTTTCGTGCGGCGGCAGGCCGATCGCGAAGTTTGCGGGCTTCATGTCACTGAAGACGCAATCATTGGAAAGTGAAAGGTATAATACACTGAGCAAAGAGCCACATTTTTCACAAGCCGCAGAATGCGAAGAGTGACTTTATCGCAACTAGCCAAATTGCTCCCCTTGCACATCGTCATTCATAAGGAATGATGGTGATTCTGGTGGACGAGAAGTGAACTAGAGAAAAAGACTGAAAACTTTTTTCAGAGGCGGCTTCTAAACTCCATGGTCAGCTCCTTTAATCTCTTTTTTCCGCACCGATGAAGGAAGCCGATCGCGTGCAGATCACGCACAGAGTCGAGGGTCTGCACTGCGATCTGAAGCACGGACACAGTCCTGCAAGTTCACCTTCAAAATTGATGCAGCAAATTGTCTCTGAAATCCTATATTGTTTATAATATCAGTAAATATATATTTCTTTCTATTGCTTTTTATTCAGTTTTCTCAAGACGTGTCGATATCGTAAACCAATATTTAGGTTTTTTTAAGTAGATAATTCACTTCAAATTCTTGAAGAATTTTTCTTGGAGAGTGTTGAGGGAGCAGCCGACCAATTCCATGACGATGAACTTGAACTGTTCCGTACGACCTGAAATTGCTACTTGAACATTTCCAAAAAAAAAAAAGAGTTTTTTTTTCAAAATAATTAAAATATCCTTAAAGAGAAAACAAGCGAGCGACCTTGGTCAATGAGAGACAGAAAGTGGGCCTTCTTGTTCGGATCCTTGATTTCAGCGCACTTCTCGAGGATTCCGCACTCCACCTGAAAAGAAAGAAGAATCATTTGGATACTTTAGTTACAAAAAAATTATTATAATTTCTTAAATTTTTTTTTTATTCATTTCTTTAACCTAATTTTAATGTTATTCTCTTCATCCTCTGTGTTCATTACCTTCAGGCGACTCATATTGGTGTCGTCCGTTTTCGACTCGGTCTTCAGTGCGAATGGCCCACCGTTCTTCTTGCCTTTCACCTCAATTAATTTACATTGATATACACTCTTAGTATCAGATAGTGTACTTCTACTTTTATTTAAAAAAATATTATTAATTATATAGATTGAACTAGCAATTAATTTTCAGGACAGAACAGGAAGTTCTCGCATTTCTCACGTAATCTCACTTTGTAAACGTCGCCAAAACCACCAGAGCCGAGCACCGACTGAATAGTGTACCTGAAAACGGGGGAATTCACAGTTAGTCTAGCGTCTTCTTTTAAGAAAAACCTTTTCCTTCGCAAAAATTTTTATACATTTGTTCATTAAGTTATTTAAAAAAAACATCAGTATGTTTTGCGTCGTTTTTCATAATCGCTTCTTGAGCGAAACCCATGACAGATTGCTCTCCTTTTACATTTCTTTTCTTGCTTTGGACGAAAATCAATTAATCGTTGCCAGAAAATTCCAAGACGAACACATCTTCTTCAGAGCAAATGGTCTGGCCGGGGCCAAGCTTCACTCTCTTCGGTTTCTGAAATTAAAATTTAAAAATATTAAAATTAAATTTGAAAGTTAAAAATAAAGCAGCTTAGATTTTAGAGTCCTCTATAGTTGAGGTTGGAGAACGATTTTAAGAACGCTGCTGGAAGAATTGTGAAGGAGTTATATAGAGAGGACGGGATGGAGTCAGAAATCTGCTTACCTGGTTTCTTTGCTTTCTCTCTTCTCTTGTTGTTCCGGTACTCTTCGACTTTCTTTCAGCCATGATTCTAAAGAAAATTGTTTATAGTTGTTCTTTAAAAAAAAGGATTATTAAAAGAAAATTGCAATAAATTTAGTCTGCTAAAGTATTTACAAATTGTTGTTCCGTAATAGTTATAAAAAATAAATAAATAAAATAAATTCAAATAAATAATTTTTACTTGTAGTCGTTTGGCAGTATCAGAGGAGCCGACCACGCGATCGGGGAGATAAAGATATGAATGAGGAAAAAGATATGAATGGGCGGGACAGAAGAATACTTGCGAAGTCTAGTTTGAATAACTGAAAGGTCACACTTTTAAAGTACAAAGAAAGCACAACAGTAAAACTAGAATAGTTGAGAAAGGACAACCGTACTTAACGATTAAGGTATTGTTTCTAATTGTTTCAAAAATTAATCCCCACTTTTTAAGTTCGAACATGCGGATGAAAAATTTCCAACTTGAGCAGCAATTCTCACGATCTTTTTGGTCATATTGAATTATTGAGAGGAGGAATGTGTTTCTATTGATTTATAGCCATATTCACACTCTGTTTCATTACAAAAAAACAGAAGTAATATAATATTCCTTTATTTGTGTGAAATATTTTGTTTCGATATCTCGTTCTGTCTACTTTCATGCACTGTCCGAACATTTTTTTCTTTAAAAATGGCATCGTTCATTCTTTTTCTTTATGTATTATTCAAGTGAAGTAGCGATCTCTTTCAGTGAAATATATGTTTGTATTACCCTTGTTTCCCTGCTTTCCGGGGGATCAGAAGGGTTCCTTTCTTCGCGCTCTCTAATCGAATATAAATGCCGTCTATTTTGCTTCCAGCCCGAAGTCGAATAAAAGTAGAGAAATCACTAGTAGTTCTAAGACCACCACCATGTTCCCCCACACAAGAAGGTGACATTGCCTCGTCGTAAGTACAAAGCAACAACGACCACCACGACCACCGAGCCCCCTGAGGCGACCACTGAAGAAGAGGAATCTGAGGAGAGCAGCAACGAGGCTGAGGAGAAGGAGAAGGAAACTGAGACTGAGACTGAGACTGAGACTGAGACTGAGACTGAGACTGAGACCTCTTTCGAGACGACCTCCACCACGTCGACGACCACCACCACGTCTACTACCTCGACCCCCTCGACAACTCGTCGGCCACTTCCGACAACGAGTACGCGAAGTACGCCGCATCGCTTCAAGCCCAACACCTTCAAGCCGCTCCCCATCTCCTCCAACAACGGCAGCCCGCCGTCGAACAGGTTCATTTGCCGTCACGTCACTTCGTCTGAGGAGGCCGCCGAGAGGCTCAAGGAGCGCCGGGGTCCTTCAGATCCTTCAGACCCCCTCTCCTCGACTTCGACCCCCTCCACCCGAATCGTCTTCCCGTTCAGAATGGTCACTCCGCGTAGCGTCATTCTCAGCGGCAACAAGCGTGTCCTCTGGACCACGACACCGCCCGCCGTTGAGACGGCGTCGACTCCCTTCTCTCTCATCGACTATCTCTGGGTCAGCTTGAGAGACGCAGTTTCGGAATGATCGAATTGAACAATTTGAATATTCCAAATCGGCACACGTTTGGAATATTCAAATATCACATCTACAAAAACACATACACACACACTCTCGGCACATCTTCCCAACACACGGAGAAGTTCCACATTCTTGAGTTGCATCGAAGAGGAAAGCGGAAAACCACTTCCACCACCTCCGTCCCTTTTTTTTTATTTAAACCACGAAATGATTCTACCCAATAAAGGGAAAATGTTTCAGTCTCAAGGTAACGTTTTTTCGTTATTTGTTAATCCCTCACGCCTAAATATATTTGCTCGTTCTTAATTTCGAATGCCGCTTACTTCAGTGTCTTGCTTCAGTTCTGCTGCTTGCACAAATTAGTGTTTAATTTGTAGTACTGGAATACTCAAACTAATCATAGTAGCCCACTCGCACAGCTAACTGATTTATTGGTAACGAATATAACCGCTAGAACAATACTCTAGATTTAAAAATCGTTATCCTTTGTTTGTCAAAAAAAAACGTTCCTTGCATGGAAATCGCTGAAAGGAAAATCATTGGTTGAATCCCACGTGGAAAGCATGGTTCCTTTTCTCGAATGCTTCTCCTTCAGTAGCTTAGATTAGTTTAGAATATTCTAAAAATTCTTAAAATGTTTTCTCTCGCTCACTAACAGTCGAACTCCGAGCTGCTCGCGGCGATCAAGGACGTCGTGAAGCGACTGAAGTCGAGCATCGATGAGGCCGGCCTCCAGGAAGACGTCCGCCAAGTTTCCGACCACTTCAAGAATACGCTACGCCAGTTTGCGTCGAGTGCGTTTTAGTTTTAGAATATTCGTCCTTGAAACTGGTTCTGTATGAATACACTAAAACTGCTACTGTACGAATACACTAAAATACATTTGAATATACTATATATAACAACGTCGGCAATTACATTACTTTTTTTTAGTTGAAAAACAAACATCCTCCACAGCATATACGACATGCATTTTTTTATTTCTTAGCCAAGCATTATCTACTAGGAAGAACACTGGCGAAAGTTGAATTCAACTTTTTAACGCAAATATTGATGTTTATCACTGAAATGAGCTAATAAGCATAGAAAAGAAGAAAGATGAACTACTGTAGAATCATTCCGTATTTGATACCTTTACTTGTTAAGCTTTAAAGTTGTAATTTTTGGTACAAAAGTTGTGAGACTCCAAAAGCTCTCGCTCTTTATGAGGGGAATCCATCCAGGGAAGAATCGTCGATTGCCCAGCGAATATTCCCCATCTTGGCTTACTTGGTAGTTTCCTGAAATAGTCTAATGTATTTTAGTAAAACGCAATATTTAACTTATTACTGTGTTATTGAAATGAAATTTTTTTACTTTTCAACTATTTTACAGAAATTTCCCTCGAATTTACCTGCGAGGCGGCTGACTCGTTCGTGCTCTACAAAAATGCTATTGTATTTTTCTCAAAATACTTGGTCTGCTTTATATTTAAAAATGTAAACATTAACAACAGTGATGCCTAGATAATGTAACCTCTTTGCGATCCATGAGACCAACCCACTGGGGTGCCTGGTGTAGGTTCAGCTGAACAAGAAAAAATGCATTTCAATAATATCAGGAATTTTTTTTTTGAAAAGATATATTTATTTATGATATTTATTAAATCAATTTCTTGCTAAACTATCAGAACACACATTCTTCCTGGTTGCAAAGTCGAGGAGGCACTGGCGGATGTAGGCGTAGTCCGGAACGCTGATGTACTGTAAAAAAAAGAGGCATCATAGTATTTTTTAATTTTTCAAAAATTACTTTAAAAATGCTATAAAAAATTAAGGAAACCTCGAGCCCATTGATGTACTTCGTGATGCGGTGGAGGTCAAACAACCGAGAACCTTCCTTCTTGTCACCTGAAAGCATTTGAATCTGAAATAATTGTTTAGTGTTAATAATAAATGTTTAAAAAAATTATTATTTATCATAAATACATATATATTTAGCTGCTGACGTACTTGCTCGATGAAGGATTCTTTCATTTCGAGTATCTTCGTCTTCTCTGCCATTCGCCATGTGAGGTGGCATTCGTTGCAGAGCTGGAAAATGCTTACAATTAGTATTTGATTTGAAATATTTTGTTTGAACTGTAAAAATATATTCAAAATCTATCGTGGGTACCTCGTAAATCATGTAGAGCCAAGACTCGAGGTCGTCGTGACGTCCCTGTTCCTCATTGCGATGCGCCGCACGCGAACAATAGCGCTGCGTGCCGAAGAAGGGGACCTCCTCGCGCATGAGTCTGAAAATAGGGCATTCATTAATATTCGCTGCTGAAAATAAATTTATACTGTAGACATCTTCATATTGTAAACAAATATCTATTTTTCAGTTGATTTGGTAGTCGATAATTCACTTCAATTTCTTGACGAGTTTTTCTTGGAGAGTGTTGAGGGAGAAGCCGACCAATTCCATGACTATGAACTTGAACTGATCCGTACTGCCTGAAATGTTATCTTGAAATTTCTTGAAAAGTAGAAAAGTATCTTTTTTTTCTTAAAAAAAATACAATTTTCTTGTTGGAAGAGAAGAGACCTTGGTCAATGAGGCAGAGAAAATGGGCCTTCTTGTTCGGATCCTTGATTTCAGCGCACTTCTCGAGGATTCCGCACTCCACCTGAGGAGAAAAACAGAATCATTTGGACTCTTTAGTGACAAAAATGTATTATGATTTCTTGAATTTTTTTGATTCATTTCTTTAACCTAATTTAATGTTATTCTCTTCAACTTCTGTGTTCATTACCTTCAAGCGACTCATATTGCTGTCTTCAGTTTTCGACTCTATCTTCAGCGCGAATGGCCCACCGTTCTTCTTGCCTTTTACCTCAATTAATTCATATTGATATACACTCTTAGTATCAGATAGTGTACTTGTACTTTTATTTTTAAAAAATTATTATTTATTAATTATTTCGATTGAGCTAGCAATAAATTTTCATGGCAGAACAGAAAGTTCTCGCATTTCTCACGTAATCTCACTTTGTACACGTCGCCAAAACCACCTGAGCCGAGCACCAACTGAATAGTGTACCTGAAAATGGGGGAATTCACAGTCAGTCTAACGTCTTCTTTTAAGAAAAACGTTTGCCTTCGTATCTATTTTTATACATTTGTTCATTAAGTTATTTAAAAAAAACATCAGCATCTTTTACGTCGTCTTTTCATAATCGCTTCTTGAGCGAAATCCATGACATATTGCTCTCCTTTTACATTTTTTTCTTGCTTTGGACGAAAATCAATTAATCTTTGATAGAAAATTCCAAGACGAACACATCTTCATCAGAGCAAATGGTCTGGCCAGGGCCAAGCTTCACTCTCTTCGGTTTCTGAAATTAAACATTTAAAAATATTGAAATTAAATTTGAAAATTAAAAATAAAACAGCGTAGATTTTAGAGTCCTCTGGAGCTGAGGTTGGATAAAGATTTTAAGAACGCCGATGGGAAGAATGGTGAAAGAGTAATATGGGGAGGACGGGATGGAGTGAGAAATCTGTTGACCTGGTTTCTCCGCTTTCTCTCTTCTCCAGCTGTTCCGGTACTCTTCGACTTCCTTTCAGCCATGATTCTAAAGAAAATTTATTACTGTTGTTCTTTTTTTTAAAAAAAAAAAAGGATTATTAAAAGAAAATTGCAGTACATTTACTTGACAGAACATAATAAGTCTGCTAAAGTATTTACAAGTTGTTGTTCCATATTATTTATATAAAAAATTTCAAGTAAATATTTTTTTACTTGTAGTCGTTTATCAGTATCGGAGGATCGGGGAGATGAAGATGCGAATGAGGAAAACGGTGGGCAGAACAGAAGAATACTTGAGAAGTCTAGTTTGAATAACTGAAAGTCACACTTTTAAAGTACATACAAGTAGCAAAATACAAAGAAAGCACAACAGTTAAACTAGAACAGCTGAGAAAGGACATCCGTACTTAACTATTAAGGCATTGTTTCTAATTGTTTTAAAAATTAATCCCCACTTTTTAAATATGAACGTGCGGATGAAAAATTTCGAAGTTGAACAGCAATTCTCACGATCTTATTGGCCACCTTTTTTTTCTAGCGAATTATAGCCATGTTCACACTGTGTTTAATAACAAAAAAAACAGAGGTTTATTTGTGTGACCTGTTTTGTTTCGATTTTTTGTTCTGGGTACGTTCATTCACTGTCCTAACATTTTTTTTCTTCGTAAAAGGACATCGTTCTTTCTTTTTGTTTATGTATTCATTGAGCTCTTCAGAATAGTGTACATTCATTGGTATACACTCGAAATATATGTATGTATTAACCTTGTTTCTCTGCTTTCCGGGGGATCAGAAGGGTTCCTTTCTTCGCGCTCTCTAGGCGAATAAAAATGCCATCTATTTTGCTTCCAGCCCGAAGTCAAATAAAAGTAGAGAAATCACAAGTAGTTCTAATAATTCTCATTTTTTGCTGGTTTTGCTCGAAACGTTCTGGGAGGACAGGTCAAGAAAAAATTTGGAATATCGAATGTATCATCCGACATTAAGATAATCAAGAAAGAAGACTGTGTGGGAAATACGAAAGAACTTTGGAGACGATGATGTGCTCATCGCAGAATTAGTATATTCAACTCCTTTCGTCATCTCTGCTTATTCATAATGCTGCATATTATGCCAAATTGACCGAGAGGTCAAGCGTAGGCCTAATTCGCCCGATGCACCACGAAACTTGCCAGATCCGAATTACAAACAAAGTAGATCCACACGTCAGCCGGAGAGGATTCGGATACGGATTCGCTAGCAGGACTTTGCTTAATGGAACCAGCATTATGGAATTTTACAGAGCATTCGGAAGACTCGTAGAACATTCCCGAACATTTAGATACAGCCAATGTCTGCTCTCAGGGGCCTCACTGTATTCCTTTTCCGGCTCAAGGAACATTCTGGAAGGGCCCTACTTAAGCTCCCTGATCTTTAAATCTCCATGGGAATCCAATAGGGGCTTTATTCTGTGTCAGCTCCAAAAATTTCTCAGAGAACATCCCGGAATGGCCCAGTTCTGCCCCTGGGCATTGGAACATTCCAGACATTTCAGGAAAGGAGGACGCGCGCAAAGCGGGTCGTATTCAAATATTAATGCGACATTTCACTGCGCTTCGATCTCTGTGCTTAAAATTAGTCATAACGCTGAAAATTATGCCAAATTGACTGAGAGGTCAGGCGTAGGCCTAATTCGCCCGCGATGCACCACGAAACTTGCCAGATCCGAATTACATAGATCCACACGTCAGCCGGAGAGGATTCGGATTCGGATTCGCTTGATAGACTTTGCCTAATCGACATACCGGAAATACGCGCGTGAGCCCTCATGTTGGAAAAAAATGTGTGTTTTGATCCTTGAATTTCTCATCTGTCACGTAGAGAATCTGTCACGTATGTATATAAAAAAAGAATGTGACATTTGGTCCGCTTCGTTCCTTCGGTCTCTATGCTTTGAGCAATGACCATTGGCCCACCAATGTGGTGCATCAAAGAACAATGGTGAATACGCGAAAAGACCCTTCCATGAATTGGAATAATCCAATTCTGGTCTGGCGAACGAAATAATTGATCAACTTTTGTTGTTCATGCTGGAAGAGATGCATTGTTCGCTCCTTGTCTCATACTATATGACTCCTTATCTAAGCAATACCCGCTCCTTGTCAATTTTCGGCTTGCTTGTCTCTTCCTCTGTCGGCCCTGCGTCGCTCTCAATTTACCGATCTCTCACTCTCTTTCTCTTTCTTTCGTTCTCTCTCTCTCGGTTTCTCTTTTCCGAAAGAAGCCTTTGCCCGCTAATGGAATATAGTAAACAAGCTTTCATGCAATAGTATTAAGCCACCCGGAACGGACATATTCGCATTAGAAAGAAGCCTTATCAATCGTATAAAAGACGGCAAGGAATCAGGCTGCTATCCATCCTTTAGCAAACTTATATAATCTGATAGCAAATAAAATTTTACGCTCGACAACAACGGTACCAGGAAGATAATAAATTGCGCATGGAATAGGTCGAAGAAAAAAGTTTAATATCACAGATTTTAAACTTTTTCTTTGACCTATTCCATGCGCAATTTGGAATAGGTCGAAGAAAAAAGTTTAAAATTGCAGAATATTTACAGATGAATATTATATAATTTTCCGCCAACAATTTTTGTAGCCTTCGAGACTAACTTCATGCCCTTTGAAATTATGCAGATGATAATCATCACCAAGATATGGACAGTTTTATTTTCTTCGATTAATTTTTTTGCATGAAACAAATTATATTGTTATTAACAAAAAGTCAAAGAATCAAAAAAGAATACTTTGAAGTTTGTAGTGGATTTAAGGTCATGTTACGATTAGTCATCGCAATGTTCCCTACAGAAAACAACACATGCATGTCACCTTTTTAAGTTAAACCTCATTAATGTCGCTGTTTGTTTCCTTCTTTTCTGTAGTCGTGCCGAAAAGTCCCGCGGGGAGTTGACGTGGTGCCATTTTCCTTAGCTGTCTTTCTAAATTTGGTGACTTGACATTTTCGAAATTCCCCTGCAACGGTTGGCTGACTTTTAGCGTCTTCAAAACAACAGTTTGACAGACAAGCTCTAGGGCATAAGCTAGAGAAGGAAAACAACAAAACTGTAATCAATCTTGAGGTACGGATAAGACTGAACCATAGTCGGATGACTATAGCGCGCCTTTTATAGGAAGAATTCTGGCCTGAAGGCTAGCCTACTCTCTTGTGGCAATAAAACAATGAGTTACAACTGTACTAATTCGTGACTTGTGTTGTTGTTGAAAAAAAGTGTAAGACGAAGTTGTACTACTTTACAGAAAATCACTATACTTATGTGAAAACGTATGTATGAATGTATGTACATACAGATGTACCTATGTGATGGAAAGAACTTTTCCTATCTTACAATTAGCTTACGGCTAATTGTAAGCGAGGAAAAGCTAGCCGCCTCAGAATAGGCTGAAGAAGGGGATCTTTCGTCGACATCCCTAGGCGTGCAATTAGACACCGTACTCATTTGCCCTATCAACGTTACTCCGTTTCGTTGAATCGGCCACGCTCGCTTACTTCACAGTCTCGTCTGGCCAGCATCGGTACATGGATGTTTTGCGACGAAACTGTAAGAGACGAACTCTTTTGCCCTCTCATTCTTCCTCTTCTTCCTTTTAAATCTCTCCATATCTGTAGCTCCTCACATTTTTGGCACTCTGCTATTTTCTGTCTAAAGCCCATGCTCACATTTCAGCCAGCTTGCAAACGGGGCATTAGAAACACTTGAATTACAGCCTGGCCATCGGCGGGGGGAGGGGGGCTGTCTGTGCGAGTTTATTCGTCCGTATCTGTATATATGTATGTATGTAGCTTTATTAGAGAACACGCAGACTCCAGTTTATCTACTATTACTTACTTTCTCGATTTAGGTATGTAATTTGTTATGCTTCGTCGGCAGCGCTCATCCTTGTCTGTAAGAAGAGTTGATTATGGTCAACGACTCGAAACCGCTTATTAGCGTTACGAGCGAATATTTCCTGATCCCTGTAAAAACTTCCTCTCTAGTTTATCCTCTTAACTCACTCGTCTACCCCACTTTAGCCTGTTCCTTTTCGTGTTTCCTCCTCTTCCCCATCTACCCAGATTACTTCTTCCATTCGGTCTTCTTTCTAGCTTTATCACCTTCTTTCCTTGACTCTTTTTCACCCGACACATTCTTCGTCGAAGAAAAGGGACGCCGTACGCAGTGGTGATTGCGATATGCGTGCGTAAATAGAAGCCTTCGTCGACCTGGCGTTTATCACGGAAGATAACAACCACTACGCCTCTCTCCTCTTTGCACTCATTTCCTCTCCTTTCTCTGCCTCTTTCTATGCCTCTCTTCTCTTTTCGTCTCTCAGTTCCATCTGCTCTCTCGTCCGGTCCTACTTTCTGGCCATCCACACATATTCAATATTATCGCTCACAAGCTCTTTCTCATTTTTATATGTCTCTCTTCCCTATCATTCTCTCTGACTCTCTTTTCCCTCGCTCTCGGTCTGTCAGCCACGTTTCTTCTGCTGTAGTATGCATTCCTGTCCAATGGCTCGCTATCTTTCTAATCTGCATTTTATTCGCGTGAATCCTCGTTCCATCTCATCAAGGCTTCAGGATCAGAAGTCAAAGGTGATGAAGGGGCCAATCGGCCAATATATGGGCTTCCGTTCAACTGTTATGGACACTTATCTGTCTTGCTCTCTCTCTCTCTCTTTCTTCTTTGTCTTATCTTTCTTTCTCTTTCCCTCCTTCTCACTCTCCTTCCCTCTCCCTTGTAACCATCTGATCCACTCTCCTTTCAAGGAACTGTCATTGATGACATTAGCGAAAAGTACCATTCTTATCTCCGCTTCTTGTCTTGATCAATGCACAAACAGCTCCGTGCGTCAAAATCACACGATTGTTGTAATCAGCTCGGCGCCCGCCCCCTTTCTCTACTCGAGGCTTGATGCAGTTCTACGGTGTCACGCTACACAAAGGCGTTTTGAATTTTTTAATGTTAAAATATTCTAATATCTAGAATATTAGAATATTCCAATATATTTAGAATATTAGAATATACTCATATTCGAAATATTGGAATATTCGTATTTTCGGAATACTCCGATATTCAACTATTTTGAGATTAGTGGAATATTCTAATAATTATAATATTGTAATATTCTAAAATTTAGAATACTGGACTATTCTAATATTTAGAATGCATTGTGTGTGTACTCTAATTAATAGACAGATATATACTTGTCAAAAGAGAAAGATGAAACATTCTTTCCCACGGAATAATGCTTACGTGATTGCATACGCACACTCTTTGATACATTCCAAGACCATTGAAGTGGTATACGCCAATCAAGACGATTGCGACACTTCCTTCCTTGTCTCGATGTGAAAACATTGTGTCTCGTATGTATGCTAGTGGATTCTGCCTTCCCTCCCTCCTATTTACATCGTCTCCTACCATCCGTTGTGTCTATGTTACTCGCTCTCTTGTTGCGACCTAGACAGCCAAGGAGAGTGATATGCAGGCTAGAGATGCGCACAGGCGCGCTGTAAACTTCCGTGTAAGCGAATAGTAGCAAGGCTACTATTATCTGCATTTGTTGAGTTTACATTACGTGGCTATAGTCAAAAACACTTTTTTCTACCCCAGTCCTAATCACTAGCTCGCCGAGGCCTGAAAACCGTTCAACTAGTACGCAACTTCGAGTTGCGAATCCCTGATCCCTCTGGATAAACTGCGTACGAGTGGATAGATATGAACGTTCCCCATGAATGCACGAATGCCATGATTAAACTTGAACCCTCCAAGGTGAACCTCTGACATCCTTTCTATTTTTAGTGCTCTGAAATTTCCTCTGTCTTTGTATTGTGAAAGGTCGCATATACGAGTCTTTCGCCTATTTTGAGAGCGCGCCTTGATATAATTGTTGCTAATGAAGTACATAGATGCATGTCCGCCGCCGCATTTATTTAGATCGCTCCTGATATCTCGTGTTTAGCTGCGGCTGCTTTCTTACAATAGCCTCTTGAGCACCCCCCCCCCCCCCGGATCCACGTCACTTCGTAGTCGCCTTCTTCATTTTGTGTCCACGGTCAGAAGAAGAGAATGGTGCCTTCTGAAGGCGACAACAGCCTCTCCTTGTGTGGAAGAAATACATATTTACTTTGCTATTTGATGCTTCTTTCCACTGCTTGCTGTCCTTGAAATGGTGCATTGGCATAGACCACCGAAAACATCGGTTGGAGAGAGACGCAAGGTGACGTTGAGAAAGAGAGGGTGACAGAGTAATAGGGGAACTAAGGAGAGTGAGAGAGAATCAGAGAAAGAAAGAGATATAAAACGTGGAAATTGTTGCCGCTGGCCTAGTCGCTAGCAACAACATCATGTTTACCAGACCGCACTTCTTGTGTGTGCCTTGTGGCGCGACAACTCTACAGCATCACTTCCCTCTCTTTCCCTCTCATAGTCTCTCCCCCTTTTCTCGCTCTCTCTCTCTCTTTCTCTCGTTCTACTCTTCTCTCTCTCATTATTTTTCTCTTTCCTCTCTTTCGCCTTCCATATCTCTCTTCTACTCCTCATCGCCAGATAAATAAATCTCTCTGTCTCTTCATTGGTAAGGACACCACGCGATGCTCATTAGGCGCTTAGTCCCGCGGACTACTCGTACCAGAGTGTGTTTCCAAACCATGTGACGAGGAAGGAGGAGAGGGAGGGAGACGGAGGAGGAGAGGAGGAGAGGAGATTGCCGATAGCAATGCTTATGTGTTGTCCTGTCACATGTGTTTGTTAGCCTCCTTGATAGGAGACTCCCAGAGAATTGTCGCCTTTCGAATATTCGAAAGGCAATGTGTCGTTGTGCTAATCTTAGTCGGCCATCATAGCATAATTAGTATATTCGCTGATCTCCCTTTGTCACCCTCTCTTTCCTCAAACACCTTTCTCTCCATATTTCAACAATAGCTGTTTCCGTGGAACCTTTCCTTTCTTCAACTTCATTTACAGTATCTAAAGTGCACCCAAAATGGCTGAACTCCACGTCGTTCTATTGCTCTCACATGATGTCACGCCGTCCACTACGAGTCTGTACGTATGCAGTGTACGCATATATGCATGTACATGAATTCATTAGCTTCTTGGAAGAGGTGGGAACCGTGACTACAAGGGGGTGGGTCGGGTCTCCTTTCACAATTCTCACAGGGTTGGGACTTCAGCTGTATAACCTATGCAGGTGTCAACATAGTCTTGCTTACGTGTTTGGTGGTGTGTTAAGGAGCTCTCGATTCTCTTGCAGACTTGCTTCCTGCTGTTTATTAGAAACATCTTACTAGTATATTCCAATTGTGTGTAAAGTACATATATGTTTGGCATGCAAGGTGCGTACGTATTCTGTCTGCTGCTGTGTAGTGGAATAGACGAATTCATATTCGTATATTCGTCATCTCCTAGAAGTATTGTGGCCATCGCATGCCTCACCTTCCACTTCAAGTGGCCATTTTCTGACGCACTGTCTCTTCCTTCCAAATGCCATTCTCAAGCACAACTTCCGCGCATATTACTAGTCTAGAATCTTCTCCGTCTATTACTCTATAGCTCATCATCACATGCTATAAGCTTATAATTATGTCGGCTCCCGAACTGTGGATCTCTGTATTGCTTATCCTACTTATATCATTGCGTCAACACCGAATCAGACCCTACTTACGATTACTCCCTCTACATGATCCACTGTTTTTCATATACATATGTACATATACTAAATAGGGTTGCATAGGCATTATGAAATATTCTAAATTCCGGTAAAAATTTCGCCTATTAAAAAAATCAAAATTTCAATTTTTTAGTTGGTTGGCATGGTATAACATGAAATATGCAAAGGTCTCGTTGCCCGTCACTTCCAACCAGCACGTGCTCACTGGTGTCTAACAAATTGTCATGACATTTGATCATGTCAAAAATATCTTTCTTACAAGCTAATATCTGGTCAGGGATCATCTGTCCGTATACGGTATTGCAGACTTTCAGACGCATTTGCCTGTCTAACGTCGCCTGCAAGATTTAATAATGTGATGAGCTGGCCATGATCTCATATGACCAAAAGATCACATGAACAGCCCCAACGGGCCAGTCTTTTAGAGAAGAAACTGATATAGTCTAACTCGTTAGGAAACGATTCTGCAGGATGCATCAAATGATCAGATATTCCTGTGAGGTTTGTGAATCCTTGAGACGACAAAAACAGCAATTGCCACGTTGCGTGCGTGACCAAATTTTTAATTTATTTTTATTTTCATTTTTAGCAATTCTATGATGGAAGGATATGAAAAAAACAAGGAGCGATCCAGAAGTTTATACGGTGAGAAAGCTGTTTTCGTGTTTACAAAAGTGACTGACTCATCACACTCCTGTGAAATATTATGACGCACTTTCTAAGTATGAGAACCAAGATAGAGTGTTTTCACAATTATCTTTCGAATTTCTCTTTCCGTTTCTTAAAAGGTTGGCAAGGGTAGGAGGAAAACAAATTCGCCAAAACATACCAACTCGTTCAGAGATCAGTCTGAAGCTTTATTTTCTCTTCGGACGTGAATTTGAGTGTGTGTGGGAAAAAAATTTCGAAAACTAAAGAAAACGAGAAAGAGAGAGAGAGAATGAGAATGAGAGAGATAAAAAGAGAGAGAGAGAGCGACAGAGAGATGTGGAATATGCCATGACTGATGCACATTAGCTCTTCGTGTGAATCAGGACTGTTTTCGTACGTTTTTCATGTTACATGAGCAAAGTTCATGGAATGCAACAAGAAAAGCAGCCTGGAGCTTGCTGATAAGGTCCGATTGGGCTCGAGGTGCGGAGTACTCCAAAGAGGACACTCCTCCTCCTCCCTCCTTCCAAGCTTGTGTTCGTTAGTCGATGCCCATGCGAGCTGACAGGGCAACCCTTTCCTCTCCTCCTCCGCCCGCACGCTCTTCATATAAGCCACTCGAGCCGCAGAGGCTCCAAGGCACTGACAGGAGGCAGGTAGAATGCCGCTCTTATCAGCGCCACAGCGCTGACAACTCCGTAGAAGTGTTGCCATTCAGCCTCATATTATTTGGCATATTCAAACCTATTGTCTTATTCTACTGACATTCACAATTTGCGTTCATTTAATCAGCGGGTGGCGATTAAACCAATTACACCAAGGTCTTCGAATAATCTAAAACAACGAATTTTTTATAACTCAACTTTAGAATATTCCAAATGGACTATTTCATTATTATATTCGAATATACGAAAATTAGCCATTATTTTGAAGCGGAAATTGCAAGAAAAATCCTATCAGAAGAGATCACGATGCACTGTGCCTTTCCTCTTCGTTTTCTCGGTCGACTGTCCTATTTTTGACGGTGCACTCTTGCGACGGCGCTGTCTTCATCTGTTTGGGAAATCCCAATGATCTTGACCAATCACTCCTTGGCCATCACGTGGGCGGACAAGTGTGTGGAAAGGTCGCCCCCCGTCCACTGCCCTCTCTGTTCTAGCTCACCTTGCACCCTGCACTCCTCTCTTGCACTGCAGTTTAGAATACTACTACTCATCTTGTCTTGTATTTGATTTTTATTCCCTTTCACTTATGCATTCTACTCAAACTTTCCTCCTTTTCTCCCCAACCCTAGTTCTCATGCACGATCTCCTGAGCAATCAGATATGACGCTTTCATTCCACTTGTTTTGCCCGGGTGCTCTTTTCTAGGCGGATGGTTTTCCACTTTTTGTGTGTGTACGTTTATTGTGTAACTGCAGTCATGAATACCGATGCCTTTGATCTTAACTTCACTCACTTGGCTCAGGCCCTGATTGTGAAATAAACTTATTAACTTGTTTATTCAATGTGTGCAATCCGCACTTTGGCGCAGGCATTAGATTGTTTTTGCAAGCTTGGCTGTTGCGAGGCATGCTGTATGACAGTCTGGTTATCAGTCCGTAGTTGTTGTGGAGGGCCGGTCCGGTTGCACTTTCGCGCCAATTCTCATTCGGAGCTTCTTGTTTGCCTCGCTCGGCCCATGTGTACGGTCTTTTTAGAGTCTCAGCCGCTCCGGCGATTTATAGTGCGCCATCGGTTAGGCTTTGCGGGAATGCGCTGATATGATACGTTTAAAACATGGAATTGTACTGTATTCTAATCACCAACCGCTTATTTATACTTCTTCTTTTCTTCACTCAACCAATACGATTAGTTGGTTTCATAATTAGATAAATTCAAATAAGTGTATTCTAAGAAGCAGATTATAGAACTTGCGAGAAACGCTCGACTTCTTATCAAGTGGTGTGTTCCAAAGTTTTCGTGATGCAACCTACAAGGACAAGACTATACGGGGGCTTACTTGTTTTGGCACACATGCACATGCGAATTGCATGTGCGAGGCGCCTCTTATCGGACGTTGAGCAAGGGCTAATCCGCTAATCAGCTGTCGACAAATTCTCCGAGTGCCTTTTCACTTCATTCCATGTTTCGAGTGACAGTGACTTGCATCCTTCGAGCGCTTTTGACGAAATTGCGGAACGTTGATTAAGTGTCATGTTAAAAGAAGTCCACCTTTTCTAGGATGCAGAGCAGTCTGCTTACGCTCTTGTTTGCTGCCGCTGTCGCCGGATCCGTCACCGTTAACGCCGCACCGGAACGATGTACATTATTCAATTTCAATTTCGATCTTATTCCACTTTTCAAAAATTCCAATATGAATAAATTTCTAATTAATATTTAAATGATAGGCGTAAAATTAAAAAAGGTGTTTTATTTTATTTCTATAAATTTCAAATCAAACATTCTAAAGTCAACCTTCTGTAGCCTATCGCCTATGCGGCATGCGTATGGTGAACACGATCTCGGCCATCTGCCGCAGCGGCTGCGTCCTGCCGTTCGGCGTCGATGAGGACGAGTTCCAGCGAGCACGACGATCGCCGAGTTAGTTCGCAGTGCGGGTCGAGAATATTGCAATATGAATCTTGTGTCTCACTGCATTTAGAACATTATATTTGATAATTCCAAAAAAATCATTGGTATATTCCAAAAAAAATTGGAATGTTCGACAGACATTATCTCCTACTCTTCAGGGTCATTGTCGGAGGAGTGCTGCGCGAGCCGGTGCTCATACGCCAAGCTGGCGGCCTTCTGCTGCAGCGCGGGCGAAGAGGCGCGCCCGGCCGGCAGCGACGAGGACTTCTTTGGCGAGGACGCCATCCCGCGTCTCCATATCCCCATCACGCGCCATCATGTCAGTAATCATCACTTTGATGTTTAATATATAAGAAAAATTAAATTACATTATTGATCTTGTTGACTATTCTTTAGCACAATAGATGCATGTTTGTCCGAGCTGCCCGTTGGGTTATCACAAGAATGTTACCGATGAGGCCAACTGTGTATGTTGTGACCTAAGACGGATGATCAAATGATCGAAAGTGCCATAGAACGTGCTGAGTGATGCCTTCTTCCGCGTCGCTTGTTGCTTTGTTTGCGTTGTCTGAGCCATAGAGGAGAGAGAGAGAAAGAGAAAGGGAAATAGAGAGGCCGCTGTACTAGTTATCTGATAGCAGCAGAAGAGAATCCATGCTATATTTCGAGAGCAGTGGGCGATATGGCATTTGCGATGTCCACCCTCTGCCTTCCCCCCTCCTATAGTGACATTTTGAAGCGGGTCAAAATATGGCGGGGATGAGTAGATGATGCACTATCGGTGCAGACGTGGACATATAAATGGCACCTACAAGACAACTCAGCGCTTCCTGTTGACGTTATAGCGGAATGCGATAATGAAAGGGAAAGATGAGGAGGACATGAGAGAGTGAATGGCAGTAAAGTACGAAAATGTGAAAATATAAGGGGAAGAGAAGAGGCGGAAGAGGCAGAGAGAGAAGGCATGCGACATTAACCTATGGCTGTTTGCCACTCTGAGTGCCGGTCAGGTGAGCGGGACAAGGCAAGGCGAGAAGAGAGGGATAGTGGAATTGTCGAGAAGCGGAGAAGCGTGGACATAAGGGGGAAGTTAGCCACCTGGCAGTTATCAGCCGTTTTGCTTGAGATCGCATGAATCAAGACAAGTTCAAAGCTTCATGTACGAAAAAGAGATGGCAAGACCGAGAGGTGGAGCCGGAGCATATGACAGCTGCTGCAAGGCATGGGAAACATCAATCACGCGATTCTTTCGTCCACGAAAGAGTTATGCGAGGCAGCGACTCTCTTGGTACTTTTTTGTTTGGACAGTGTCACTCAAAAGAATGGCGCCACGGCTTCTACAATTTTGGAACGAAACCGTAAGAATAATGTGACAAGTTTGTTCCACAATCGGGACTTGGCCTGCTGGGTGAAGACAAGATCAAAGGTTCGCATCTAAGTAGTAGACAGATTTTGGTCGAATTCGTCGAAAAATATCATAAAAAATGAAAGTTTTTCTAATCATCACGCGAACAATTTAAGGTGTTACTTTAAATATATTTCTTAATTTAATTTTAAAAAAAAATTCAGGCGCCCAAACCAAAGGAGCACCACCACGACAAGCTGCGCATGCTCGAGTCGAACCGAGCGCACGCGCGTAATCAGGAGCAGAAGCTTCTCGAGGACGATGGCGACTTCTTCAAATAAGCCACATTCACAGCCACAACAGCCCCGAATTAGTATATTCGAAAGTCCCGCATTAGTATATTCCCAAGTCCGAATTAGTAGATTTCAAAGCCGAATTTGCCCCGTGTAGAATATTCTACTTACTACCACACAAAAATGGTCGTCATTGTCTAGCACTCATCTCTTGTATACTCATTGTGAGAAGAAGAAGAAAATGTTCAGGTATCTCCATGACCACTTCTGCGGAGAACATCGCCCGAATCACTCTTGTTTCCAATACAACATTCTTAGCAGCAAGAAAACAAACTTAGTATAATTCGTAACTCAGAACTAGCCGAGTAATTGTGCTAAGCCTTTTGTTGCGGACTTATTTGTCATGATTGTCTGAATGGATTGTTATGAGAAAGAGGAATAGAAGCCTCTCTGCTTTCTACATAATGGCTGTTATTCATTCTCGATTTTTAGCATATGCTAAACTTATTTATTTGACATGAATCTTGAGAGAAATAACCCTCTCTTAGCCTTTCCCCTCTTGCCTCCTCTGAGATCCATCCTAGTGAAGAAGGAGTTGCATCATCTTACTTTCTTTCTTCTTTCTATCCTTCTTGTTCTCCAAACCGTTCGGGATGACCAAATATTTTTTTTTGTTTTTTTTTTGTTTTTTTTTTGGTTCGTATTTTTTTATTCATCGTTTTTCTACTTTTATCCTCTCTTTCTCTCTCTCCCTCTCTTTCTATTTTTATCTCTCTCTGCTTCTCTGACTCTATATCATTCCTCGTCCCAATATATTCTAGTCAACATCGTTCGAACTTCGCCTAGCAATGGAAAGAAGAGTGAAAAAAAGCCATTACACGCGCCCCCATATCAGCCTGTCTTCATTTGTTCATGTAAAATATATTCTGTACAAATTATGAACGCATCGCGCATGAAGCTTATATCCTCGAAGCACAAATAAAGAGCGTGTTAATACAAAGTGCACATGGAATTAGATCCGAAATGTCGTAAGAAAAGATTACATCAAAAAGATGGTTTTCAAAAAAACCATACCCATGGTAAATTGTATTCGAAATTTCTAATTTTTCCTCGCCGAGAATAGGAATGAATTTACCGTTTTCTTCTTGCAAGATATCGCTTTGGCTACAAAGAATCCGCCTTTATTGCTCTATTAGTAAATGATGCTTGCATTAGCTTTAAACAAAACCCGTCAACAAAGTACTATTAGACAATATATAAAGCTTCGGAAATGAAAGAAGTCTACAGAGATCACCCGTTGCTGTAATCGAAGAAGTAGAAGAAGCATGGCTTGTACGTGTGAAAACTCAAATGATCCAAGAAATGGGATGAAAGCGCAGAAAAGTCAAAAATAAGAGCACGAACAGACATGAATATGGCAATTTACAGCGCAAGAATCACAACAGGGAAAGAGGGGAAATTTTAAAGATAACCAATATTGTTTGACTATTGGCATTCTATGTTATCCTACTTAAGTTGGCCTCCATTTCCTACAAGTCGAATTACACACATTGTTGTCTGATGACGAACCGGGATAAGTTATGAAAATTGCATAAATAAAATTTATTTTTAAAAATTTGTTGTACTTCTGAAAAACCAAACTAATAACAAGGAATAATAAAACAAGGAATAATGCGCGTGTATTACAACCCGAGGGGGTTGTAATACACGCGCAAGGGTGGGAGGGGATTGTTAACGCGATGGGGAGGGGTTGATATTTAAAACGCGCGAGTGGGATGCCTGAGCTGCTACCAGAGCTTCTGCGGAATGTGAGTCCGGAGAGCGCGAGCAACTGCGGCTGGCGTGAGACGGCGATCGGCAAAGAAACGGACGCCGGTCAGCAGCTCGACATCGCGGACGCGAGCCGTGTACGCGAGGAGAAGCTGCTCGGTTTCCTGGAGAAGAGAGAGAGAGGGAAAGAGAGAAACAAAGAGAGAGAGAGAGAGTAGAAATTAAGAAGATGCAGAAAATGAGGAACTCTTTGAGCAGACGGAAACACAAACTTTACTTTTTTGTATGAAATTTTTAGAATTTGACTGGAATACAGAAATTAAGGCGCTCTTTCTCTTACCAGACAGTTGATGTCCTCTTCAATGTGCGGCAGGACAAACGCGATGACGGCTGCGTCGCGTGCTGCGTCGGCGCACGCGGCGCTGCCGTCGCTGCGCCACTCGCGGCAGCTCAGCAGCACGCGGAAGACATGCGAAGGGATCGACGTGCTGGCGATTATTCGAATATTCCATTTTTTTGTTTTCTTCCTTTTTTTCTTTCTTTTTCTAGGAATACTGCATAATAAAGTTACTGAGGTCGTGATGGAAAGAGGCTTCCCTTGTTAGTACCTTTTAGAACTACATTGTTCTTGAGTATTTAGACGCTTCGAATATTCAAAACTTTCCCCCCAACCGAGTTTCCTAACAAAGAAAAAGCGTACCTAATTTCAGTGTCCGCTCGCCCGTCCGTGTTGAAGTCAAAGATGGTGCCCGTGAACGCGATCAATCTACCGTATCGTTGCAGATAAACGCGCGTCAACGCTTGCAACGGGCCGAAAAAGTCTAAAATTAAAGAAATATTACTAAAAAGTAAATTTGTTTTATCCACGATAAAGCACTTGTTAATGTTTTAGATTTGGCTTGATAGAAAAATTTTTTTTCTGGATTACAAACTTTTCACGAAGGAATTGTGCAGCGGCACCCGGGCGCGATCGACACCGGCGAATTCTAAATGCAAAAAAAAATTAACTTATAAAATTGGGAATAAACTATAATCGATAGACGATTACATTTCAGGCAATTTGGAAAAGAAGAGTCATTTAAAATAAGGTTTGAAAAAAGAATGGCACTTACTACTATTTTCGTCCGCAAGCAAAGTGTGCGTGACAAAGTCGTCAGGAAGACGAGAATGTTCGCACATCTGGAATTGATTTATTAAGGATCGCTCTGATATGGCGCATGGCTAGTATTTATAAAACTTTTAGGTTATATTAATTAAAGGAGCCAAAAACAGAAGCTCTTTTCGCGCCTTTTACATTACACAAATGCGAGGGCGCATTAATTTAGATCGGCGCGACAAGCATATACCAAAAAATTCAAATAGATTACAGCCGAGATTCGTCCACCATCAAGGGCAAAGGGAGATATGGCACATATGCATGTATTATAATAATCTCCTTATGTGATATATCTCCATCTACGCAACAACAATTAAAAAAACCATTTCTTACCTCTTCGTATCGTCCATTCTCCCACGTGCAATTCGACGTGGCGCCGCCAAACGCGGCTTGGCGCGCGAATGGATTCGGCGCGGCGGACAGATAAGTTGGCGCGAGCGAGAGTGACTCGATCACGACTCGTGTGCCGTCTGGAAAATGGAATAATCTAATTGGTTTTCTTTTGCCATCAGTAAAGGAAACAACTTAATTTTCATCAACCAATATAGTATGTATGTACATATGTATATTTCTCATGTACATACATGCTTTCAATGCACTTGTCGACCTTGGAAGGAAAGCAAAAAAAACTTTTGAAAGATTAAAAGAGTAAAATAAACGAGACAACTAACAGATTTAAAAAAAGAGAAAAGAGTTCCCTTACTTCTCGAGTACTTGCGCGCGGCGACAGCCACAGTGGCGCCGAGTGGCTGAATGCAGTAGTCGCGCGGACCACCGACATCGGGCGGCTCGAGCCCTAGCTGAGAGGCGACCCAGCGGCCGCCGGAGGCAAAGTCGAGCAAGGCAAGCTCGGCGTCAAGGAGGGCCTTGCGTTTGAGAAATTTTTTTTATTGGTACATTCTATATTTTATTTCGTTTAGCAGCTTTTGTATACAATATATTATGATTTATTGTTAGAAATAATGCTCAATATTCACCTTTTCCTGTTCGCTACATCCGCGACATGGAATAACGCCAGCATAGCCGCGAAGATGAGGACATTCACTGGATGGAGAATATTTTTTAGGTTATTACTAAGAAAAATCTTTAAAAGTTTATTATATGATACAATTATTATTCATTGGTATATACCAATAAAGATGTTTTGGCTGGTAAATAAGAAGATGTAGAACATAAATGTTTGCGGCCAAATTAGTTTATTCTATAACTTACCCTAGCAGACTGGACTGTGGCTCGACATGAGATGACGGCACGGCGAGCACGTCATCGAGCACGAGACGCGTCCCGTTCGTTGTCGCGTCGCTGATGTCGGCGATGCCAAGAAGCTCTAAGAATTAATTAATTTTTGTATTTTTTTCAAATTAGGTTGATCAGAATGGCTCGTCAATGATGTTTTTCTTGCAGACACGTTAAAAAACTTAAAAAAAATAATTAGAATGTTCAAATTTAAAGAATATTCCTATTTTTTGAAGAATAATCCAAATTAGAAAAGCGAGAAAGAGACACCTTCAAAGAGATGGAAGTATTCGACATTCTGGAAGGGCCGCACCACTGTCTTCGGCCGGATCGAGGGGCCGCGCGCGAAGAAGATTGCATACATGGACGGCTGGATAAAGTCGTAGCCGTGGTCGGCGCGCCCGATCACTTCCCAGTAGTGGTTACTATGGGTGTTTTTTTTTAAATAACTACAATTTATATTTAATATACGGTATTAAATATATATATTTAGATAAGTCTTCTAGAGAAAATGAAAACAATATCCTAAAGGCATAAATAATTTTCATGTTGTTGAAATTCTAACGGATAGAAGCAGACGCCGGGCTGGCCTTCAAAGATGACGTCGCCTACGCGTCGAGTTGAAGCATGATGATATCTAGAAATGTATACAATTAGGAAATACACATAAAAGTTTTAAAAAAAATGTTAAATAAAACGTGTTTCAAAAGAAACGAAAGCAAAAATGATATGGCATAAAAAGAAAAAAAAGAGTTACCTTGCCGGAAGTGATGCCGTCGAATAGATGCGATACTTGCTGCCGCCGGAGCAGCGAAATTCAGACATAATCCGCTCGATTGGCATATCTGTAAAAGAACATTCAAAAATGCTGGTTTGATAATATGTTATATCCTTCGAGATGTCAAATTTATTAAATTCCCATTTAAAAAGTGACAGAGGCGAAATCGTGCGAAATTTTAGTATATCCCAAAATTTAGTTGTAGATAGTATAATCGTAAAAAAAAAGTCAAATATTCAAAGATAGACGTGATCCGTTGAGATATACGCGCGCGACGACGCCCTGCGTCGCGACCACTCCATCCGGAATCGAGAAGTGATCACTCAGGAAGAGGTTCTCGGTCACCTTGTGCATACCTGAACGAGGTAATCTAACTCTGCTTTTTCCATTCTTTCCTTTTTGGCCGGGTAACTTAACGTGCGCAGTTACGTTATCCAAATAATACATGATTTTATGAAAGTATGGGTCGTGGTGACCTAGATCTAACTTCTGTACCTTGTTCTGTGATCAGTGTAGTGTATGCCCCAAAGTTTTGTAGTTTGTGTTATCATGATTAATCGTGAAATCACTGAAATGCAATAAGGAGTAAACATTTCGCACCATGATCAGAGACGACAAGAACATTAACACATTCCAAGAGGTCGCGCTCAGCGAGCCCGTTAAGGAGATAATCGAGGAAAGCGTCCACTTTCACGAGCATTGCGTCCACCTCAAAGGAGATGGAATGATCTAATATATTTGAAATCGAATTGGTCCTGTTTCTATCACTTGCACATGCAATTCAGGCAAAAGATTGTGAATTTAACAAAATAAAGGCTTTGTATGGTGCTTTAAAAATACCATGTACGTTTTCCCGGATGAAATTTCTGTAATTAGTATATTCTATGCTAACATCTGCGTCGCTCTTCTGTCGATGTGCAATGGCGTCCGGCTGGTTGAGATAGGCCGTGATGAGGCCCGGTCGAGTGCCGGCCGGCAGAGAGAGCCAGTCGAGGATCTTTAACCATTTCAGACGAGTATAGATAATTAGTTAATAAAAAAAATTAATGGAATATTCTATCTTATTTTGAAAAAAGTGGAACTGTTGTTGATTAGTAAGTATTTTCTTAAATTTAAATATAAAATAATAAGAATAATAATAAAAAAAAACCTATAGTGCGCAGAAACCTGATTCGCTCGCTCCTCGAACGTCGCGTCACGATTGTAGGGAATGTTGTAGTCTGGTGAGAAATCTGTAGATCGACATTTGCATATTTCTTTCTGTTTAATTTGAAAAAATACAAGATAATAAACGCTAGGAAAACTCTTGCTGACCAGTAATGTTATGGTCGCAGCCGACCCAGTACAGACATGCAGTCTTCTGACCCGTTAGCCGTTTATATGTGCTCCAGATCTGTAGGGTGGAATATTCTAATATATCATATTATTTTTTGAATTTATTCTAATCACGAAATGGGAATATTGAAAATAAGATTTTTTTTATGTGTAGAATTAATAGGAAAAGTCAAAACAAAACAAACCGGTTCCGCCTGGAAGTACTCGGCATGCTTTGTCTGCTTGAGATCCTCAAGGCGGTCGGCAATGTGCGGATCGAAGACGGCGTTGTCGACGACGCCGTGCGACTCGGGCCACCTGCCCGTCACCATCGTGAAGTGGTTGGGGAAGGTTCGCGACGGATACGACGGGATGACGAACTAAGATTTCGCTTTTCTTTTTCACTCAATATTATTCACGATTCCTTCTCCTAGAGAATATTGACGAGAAGAAGGAACAGCAATAGACATGTAACTAAAGTAGAATAATTTAACCCGTTAAATTGAGTCTATTGACAGTGGAATAAACAAAAACCTCAGCGGTCGTGCCGCACTCAGCCATCCGCTCGAGTGTCACGGCGATTCGTCTGTCCACGTAGTCCTGTGCGAAGCCGTCCAGGCTGATCACGAGCAGCGGCGGGCGCGTTATGCTGACAAAGCAGTAACGCATTATTTAACATTAAATTAATTTCTCTTCCTTTTCTCGACGCCTATCCTTCTCTAAAAAAAATCCTTACTTAGAATATTAAAGAGCACAAAAAAGATTGCTTTCAAAGTGATCCAAAAACTGTGAAAATCAGAGCGAGCAGAGGAAAGCGAGAAAGAAAGTCGAACTCCGATCTTGTGCACTTTCCGACGCGGCGGCACTCGCCGTCGTGCCACGCGCCGTGCGTCGCGAATCGTCGCGCCTTCGCCTTCGTCGGTGGCGTCTGTGAAGACGCCTCAATCAGGGATGGGAGATATTTGAACATTTGGAATATACAATTGGAACGTTTTTGTTAGAATATTCGAGGCGGAAACCTTAAACTCGAATATTCCAATAAATTGTCTAATGGGAAAGTTCTTGTTGTTGTTTATCTTGTTCCTGCATCTAGAGCTTTCCTTCCTCTCTACACCGCCAGAGACCTCATACGGAACACGATCACCGCCGTCGTAGTCGTCCTCGGAGGTGTCCCTTGCCTCCTTGGCATGCTCAGGCTTCGACGCGACGTGGCTGTGGAACGTCTGACGGTCGACTGCACATGCAAAATGATGCTTTAATTTTAAACGCTCAAGGATTAGTATTTATGCTTTAAAATATGAAAATATTCATACATACGTACTTCGACAATAAACTTTACGATGTATAAATATATGTATATGGATATTCTAAAAAAAATTAATTAAGCCACACCAACCAACGCTTGCTGGCAGATCTGGAATGACTTCCTCCTTCGTCTCTGCTGGATCTCAAATTGGTCAAATAATATCAAGTGAAGCTTTGCACTCATTCCATCCCAAAAGTGATGATTAATGTCGAATAAATGCTTTAATCCTTATTTTGTACTTATTTATAACCTGGTCGATCGCGCGCGGGGGCCGCTGGTGGCGCGCCAGTGTCATTGGCGCGCGTGACCGTCGCGTTGATCGGCGTTGGTAGTAGCGCGCGGTACTCGGGCGGCAGGCGCGCGATGTCAATGTGCAGCGTCTATATTATACACATAATAGCTTTTTTTAGTATATAGCTTATAACTATATTATTATTTTGAAATATAAAGTAATAATTCTAGTACCATTCGCGAAACAAGATATACTAGTTGATCTCAGATCATTGATGTTGTTCTAAATTTTTAAACGCTAATATTGTTAGATCATAAAACATACATAAAGCCAACCTGCGCGAGCTGTAGCAAGTTTGGAATGTTCTCTGGCCGCAGCCAGACAGGATCGATGCCTGGCGGGAGGCGTGGAGGAGGTGGAGGAGGCGGAGGGAGCGGAGGAGGAGTTGTGACCATCGTCGTTGTCGACGCCGTCGAGTGTGGCGTCGTTACAGGCACTGGCTCCTCTGCTTCTTCATGGACAATCACGGCAGAGGACACGGCGCGAGGCACCACCGGTTGAGGAGAGGACTGAAGAAAGAGCTTGGCACAAGTCATTCATTGAGAATTTGGATTATTCGCTGGCGTTGATTTTGTGTATGTTTTAGCCTAAGTTAAATTGGCTTATCCCAAAACGACCGACCTGCGCCACCTGATCGGCTGATGCGGGCGGTGGGAGATTCTGGACAATCTCGGGCGGCGGCGGAGGAGGAGGTGGATCGATCGACTGTGGCGCATACGAACGCTGAACGTCGGCGGCGGACGGGTAGTTGAAGAAGGACTGGGTGATTTAGGGGAACTTCCAATAAATGTTTCATCATCAGTTTTAATCTAACTTTTTCCGAACGAATAAAGAAGAAGCTGTACTTATGTAGCCGAAGAACGATTACGTTTAAAAAAACGATCGTTTTTTTCTCTCTCTCTATATTTCGTCATCAAAGGAAAAGGAAGATTAGTCTTGTGAAAAAGATTTTAATAAAGAGGAAGAAATCTTACTTGCATGCTCTTCTGCGCACTCTGAGTCATTTGCTCGGTCTGCTCGGCCATCGCGCGTAGATTCAAAGCTACAACAAGCACGGTCACGAAGGTGGCGAGGCAGAGCAGAGAGACGACCACCAGCAGAAGGTACATCTGGCAGTAGTGAGTGGTACTGTTATTGTTCTTATTTTTTTTTTTTGTTGTTGTGGTTATAGTTGTTGTTTTATTATTGATTCTTCATGCAGCGAATGTAGAATAAGTATTTTTTTAAAGCATTTACAGAACAGAATGACTGCTTGGAGCATAAATAAAGGTATGGCAAAAGAAGAAACCGAAGGCTGATTGGTGACAACATCTTGAAAATATTGATTGGAAATATTGTAAGATCAAGCAGGTATTAAATGATGAAGCAACTTATAATATTGATACCTGCGTAAACTTGGAAGAAATCCATCCTCTCCGCGGAAGAGCGTCATCTAATGATTCAAATTGTTTAATTTTTTAAGAGACATTTTTCAAGATTTTGGAATTGGATCCTAGAAATGGCAGTCTGTTCTTAACATGTTAAAAAAACAGTTTCTTTGCCCACTTCCCGCTGTGATAAGAGTACCTGGGATTTCAACGGCTCCATGGGTGTAGGCGCTGGAGAGGCGGCTGATCATGGCGGTCTGGAGAATAAGTCGGTGACATTTAAGCAGCGCTTAGTTATTGCTGATTATTTGTAAAACTAAATCACGATAAATTTTTACCAATTTTCTAGAACGTTTACTAAACCGGAAGTAAGTGAGTCGTACTAGTAGCAGGCAAAGAGGCTAAAAATACTGGGACACATGGAAAAGGAAGGTGGCTAGGTAAGAGCCGGAAAGGGGGGGGGGGTGCTCATTGTTGTAACATGATTCCATGCACTTGCCGCTCCTCGAGGATGCAAATGGCGAGAGAGTAGGCAAATTCGAGAGATCAGTCAGAGAAAGATAGATAGTTAATGCCCTTTTGGGACTTCAGTTTAGCAGCCGGTAACTGGTGCGTTGCGCAGGTGGACATTGAGAGAGTGTGTGAGAGGTTGAGAGACATCGCAGTCGAATGGGGTAGAGGCGAGAGAAAGATAGAGAGAACCAGAGAGATAGAGAAAGAAAGAGAGAGAAAAAGATAGTGATAGAGCTAGAGCGAGAGAGAGGCAGAGAGAGATAGTGTAAGGAGAGAGAGAGAGAGAGAGAGAACAATAGTCCAAATGCCTTGACAAAGTATCTAGCCTCGAAATAGTACCATGATAATGAGGAAAAAAGAAAATAAGTACACCAAATTGGGAAAAAAAGCTAGAGCATTATTCAAGTGCATGTACAAACATACTAGATCTATAGGCTGGTCAATTTCGGATGCGATAGTTCAAATCATCATGACTAAGATAGACACTTAATGTAGGGCCACTTAGAGAATGGGAGGAAGGGGAGGGGGTGGACATGAGAGGCATAGGTCATTCATCATCATACTATGGGCCAAAAATGGTACTTACTATACGAAATGGAATATTCTAAAGAAAGACGCAAATGAACTAATAACGAATTGGAATATGCCAAAAAATCTTTTCAATGTTGCAAAAAGGAGGATATGGAATTTGTATTAAATATTTGATTTCGAAATAGCCGAACGATTTGCAACAGGCGACGTTGCCTTGGTTGTTTCATTGCATAGCCTGGGCAATTTGAAGCCGCGGGGGAGAAAAGTTAGCGAGAGAGACAGAGAGAGAGAGAGAGAGAGAGAGAGAGATAGAGAGATAGAGAGAGAGGAAAACAAGGCAGAGGCCACCAGTAAGCCTTTCAAGGTGGAATCGAGAGGAAGTGAGAGGAAAACAAGGGAAGAAAGATCAGGGGTAGAGAGGGTAGAGACAGTGAGAGTGTGAGAGAGAGAGAGGGAAGAGAAAGAGAGTGAAAGGCTTCGGCAGCCGGACGCATCTCCATGGCACTTTGCTGAGCCATATCCGGGCAGAGGGGGGGGGGTTGAATGGACAAGGCCTGACCGCCCGAAAACCAAGACTGACTAGAGTGCCCAGCCATGTGTACAAATATCTAAGCTGAGCGGTGACAAATGCGAATAATTTTTCAGGAATTTTATGACTTTTATTTGGAAATCTTTCTTTTTTTCTTTTATCACAGCAACCCTATTTGTAGGTTCGACAACAGTTGTTTACTTTGATATGTATTATCAATGATAACATTTGCCATACATTCCCTATCTCTTCTCTCTCTCTCTCTTCTCTCTCTCTCTTCTCTCTTTCTCTCTTTTTCTCTCTCTCTCTCTCTCTTTACCTTCTCATTGGCGCTCATCTGGGGTGCTACTGCAGCCATCCTTGATATCTCCTCGGCGTCGTCGCCTCCTTCGCTGGCCGAGAAGTAGTCCTTTGCCGTGTCAGCAGAGGAGGCTGAGAGTGCGGCTGCTCGACCGGCCGCAGTCATTCGTGATGATATTGCTTTTCCACTCTCGCTACCCCCCTCCCCCTTTCCCTCTCCCTTCTTGGAAGCACCAGGACCGACCTGAGCAGACTGATATTACTAACTGATAACACGGGAACAGGCCGCCTCATCACCACGTCCCGGTTCCCTCCCAAACAATGCCACTATTGCCATAGCGCACTGCTGATATCTGATATGCATAAAAAATGCTAGACATGTCAAAGACAAACGTGTGCTAATCATGAAAAGAGTTTGACAGAGATTGTGTTGAAACACCTGCACAAATCGATCGGTCGTGGTCAACAAACAGCTAGAGCCAACAAATAAATACGCAGTATATACGCAGTGAAGTCATATCAGTGAACATATCAATTGTTTATTTGTGCTCAGCATACTCCTTTATGATGGCGTAAACAAAAAGACGAAGAAATGATATGATAAGCGAGATGGCAAGGAAAAGAGAAAAAGAGAAAAGAATGTGGCTTCATTGGTCGTATAGCATTGGATCATTCTGATGATTGGAAGTGATGGGCATACCCGGAAATGGAATTGGTATTCAAGATATCTTTCATTCTGGCTCATTTGGGGGAACAACTATGACTAGGCTGAGAAGCAAGAATATTATTATATTTCAATTTTCTAATTCATGGTAAAAGAATATTTAGTATATTTTAATTACACTTCAAGTTAAAAGAAGATTTAGTATTTTCTAATTATCTATTTCAAGGCGTTAGAATACTTATTGTTAGTATATTCTAATTATCTACAAGCATACTCCAAGGTAGAAGAATATTTACAAACATGAAGGGACATAAAATCTGTTTGGCAATTATGTATGTATGTATGTATGAAGAGGCAGACAACCATTTTAATCGAATACATATTACGCATCGAATCTGGTGGCATAACCTTGCCTTGTCGAAATTACCAGACGAAATCCTTGAGCACTGAATGTGAAGATACATGATGAGAGTAAGGAACTAGTCCTCCTGCAATTACAAATATGACATGGAATGTATACAAATGTCGTATAATAACACGCTTGTATGCTACACCTACGCTTATTTAATCCTAGATGTACATATGTCACAAAAACTGGCATACAAAAAAACTTCAAACTTTGCACCTGATAAAGTAGTTGCTAGCCAAAAAGAGAGATCGACAGAAAATTCAAGTGCCACTTCTAGAATACTTGAGGTCTTTTTTCTTTGATCTAGTCGTCACATATGTCCAATATTCATGCTATTTGAAATGTTTGAGCTCGATTTCATGTAGGTCATGCCACACGAAAGATACCGTATTTTCTTTATTAGTACTTTATTAGAACCGTCCTCTGATACTGTCATTGAAAAATAGTACCCCGCCCTCCAATAGTGACCCCTAAGAGACTAATATCTCAGCTCGAGAAGTACTGCGAATGGATCCTTCAGGCATAGGATGCTCTTCCCAAAGAACTGATTGCAAATACATTCAAAATGGATAATCCCGTGATGATTCTACAGATGTCTATCTACTATGCTCTGTTTTTTGATAGAAAATGTTGTAAACAAACTTTTAGAGTTTCACACTAAAAAAAATATTACCCCTCCCTCGAATTTAACTCCTCCTTCTAATAGTACACCTCCCAGGGTAATGAGAGAAAATATAAATAAGGAATAAATGGAACCTTTTTTTATTTGTTTATGATAAGGTTTTCTCACCATGGAATGGTAGGTGTAGCCAACGGCCAGGAGGCCCATGGCTGTCAGCAAGACAATGAGGCCAATCACAGCGGCAGTCGTCGAGGTGGACGGCATCTTTGCTTTTCTTTTATTTTAGTTGGCGAGAATTATTCGATCGATGTCGATCGAATATATCGCTCAAATTAATTTAACGATCCAGGGCTATGAACCCCTTCCTTGCAGATGTCAACTTCCTCTGAAACTGAAGAGATTGTAGGAAGTGGATTTGAATTGAAAACTAAGATTTTCACACGGCAGAACGATAATGTTTTTTAGTCTTAGCGAGGAGCATTGTTAACGAAGTGGCGGATGTCGGCGTCTACCAAAAAGCGAAACTGAATTTCGCTATTGGAATCACATGTGCACCATTTCTGTCCTTCATCTGTGTTCGCTGAACAAAAGAAACCTCTCCTTAATTCGCCGAAAGATTGGAAAGGATGCGTTCTTCTCGCTCTTTTTCTCTCTTACTTTCAGTTTGTCTCTCGCTTTATCTTTGTCTCTTTTTCTACATTTCTTTCTCATTGTATCTCTCTCTCTTTCTTTCTCTCTCTCGCTCTCTCTCTCTCTCAATCCCCGTTCCGTTCTTATGATCTCGCATACGAATTCGCAATATACAGCGCGCATCACATACACCAGCTAGACAGACTTAGGCATACCCAAGTAGTTTCGCTTTTTTCTCAACATGATTCTGCGTCGCCTAAATCGAGTTTAAAAGAGACAAAAATCTAGCAGGCCGAACATGGACTTCAAATAAAAAAAAATGACGCATGAAAAACGGTTCAAGAGTTGTGTCAATTTCTGACTAGGAAGACAATGAATCATCTCTTTGACAGTGAAAGCATAGAAGTTTTTTGTTATTAGAAAAATTATAGAAAAGGATGTTGCGATCAGTGAATTTAGAGATTTACCAATTTTGTGAAATCTCTTGGCCAATTAAGAGATGGATATTCTTACTTTTTCGAACAATATCAAAAAACACTGCGCAAAAGACGAATGCGTAGAAAGAAAGTTGAATCGACTGGCTGCTCACGAACTGGTGACCTCAAATGGGTCAGCTGGATGATTTCAAGAAGGAGAGAGAGAGAGAGAGAGAGAGAGAGAGAGAGAGAGCGAGTGTGGGAGATGGTAGAGAGAGAGAGAACTTGAGAGAAAGAGATGGAGAGAAAAAGAGAGAGAGAGAGAGAGAGAGAGAGAGAGAGAGTGAGCGTGCATGCATTCTTGTCATGAAGGCAGAGTCATTCTGCGCAAAAGTTACGAGAGTTGAACAGCAGAGTGAACAGCGAAATGGCTGGAGACAAAGAGGGAGAAGATGAGCAAGAGAGCGGAGAGAAAAGGAGAAAGAAAGAGAAACAGAAAGAAAGAGAGTGAAGTGAGAGAATATGAGATGCGCAAAAAGGGAAACCTACAAAGCAGAGGTCGAATTTACTTACGTCTCTGCAGAAGCCGGTTTTGCTCCCTTCTCACTCGTATTCAAGAGAGAAAAGTTTTTCTTTTCTGGAATCAAAGGAATAAGGGGGAATCACCCCGAAACATTCAATACAGATAGAAGAGTAAAGCTATTATCAGGATGCATAAGTGTGAAACCAAATGAAAACCTTGTCTTCCCTACTTTTCAGGATAACAGAAGCGATATTTTAATCTTCACTATTTTTATTCGCGTTCCTCTTCTGGCACATGGTAGTCGGCTTATACTACCTGAGCAAGAAGCCAAATAGACGACGGCATTTACGTATACTCGCGCAAGAGGGTCAAGAAAGAATCCTCCAGATCCCCTGAAAGCAGGTGAAACAATCGTTTCCTTGCTTATATTTAACTTTGAAAAAGTATATTATGTTAATTTATGAAAGTTTAGACACTTTGGTACAAAGGTAAAAACTCCTAAATGCACCATTGAGGGTCTGAAAATTGGGTCTCTGACATAGTGTTTGAAGTGGTGGAGGGGTTCTAAGCAACTTTACTTTCACAGTGACGCCAATGGATGCACCTGTTGTTCATTTTCCATTATAGGCAATGCCGAACTTTTTCAGGGTGAAGATAAAGAGAACGAACTGGCAAAACACTTCCATCTCATCTTTCGCATAACAAATGTCTCCGATGTAGTCTAGTGGTTATGATTTGCGTCTCTCACATGCAAGGCCGGGGTTCGATTCCCCGCATCGGAAGAAAGTTTTGCGACTTTCGGGTCCGAACATTCCTGTTATATTCACTTTATTTGGAATCTATACCTTTATGAGTAGTCTTTCAAAGGGGAAATTAAGGGGAAAGAATATCCGTGGCTATGGACGTAGAACCAAAAAAATCTTTACGCTCTTTTCTTCAAAAATTGTTTCCTCCAGAAGACAAGCTCACAAAAATGTTGAATTTCGAGGTGCCTGTATCTCCGCCCCCAGTGGTCGTGGAGAACTTATCTCTTTTTGATCACCTCATAGTCAGCTCGACGTGCCATGGACTAAGAGCTATGGACCACAACTTACATTTGGCTTACCAGGGAATGGTCAGGAACCCTGGAAAACAAAATTTATAGTTTTTGGCACATCGATAAAGAAGGGCATAAAAAGATCCGGAATACAAAAAAAAATTAGGGCAAACTGGATGATTAAAAACCTATGTCATATGGCAAAATTAGGAGTCAAATGAGGTTATAGGCGTTCGATCGCTTTATCTGCATAACATGGTTATAAAGGCGTCCCATATAATTTAAGGCGTTTCAAAAAATTGAGAAGGGTTTAGATATTTCATTGACGCGGATGAACTTTTTTCTTGACATTGATTACAAAGGTGGAAAGAATCCCTGTCATTTGCATCAATATATTATTAAAATTCAATAACAAGAAGATTTTGAACCACCTGCTTGTAGTGCTGACCAAATCACTTATTTTTTGGCAGCTGCTCATTCGCAATTCGCTAATTGTAGCTTTGCTTTTGTCCTAAATTGCTCAATGCTAATGGCAGATATTCCCTTTTCGCCACTTCCACCTTCACAATCGTGAAATGCTTAGTAAAGGCTGTTTTGTTACTTTCATATTCCCACGAGAACATGACGATTTATGCTGCTTTAAGTACATAGCACTTTACATATTTTGTAGACCAAAAGGCAAATGGCGCCCAGAGCAATGATCACGGCCACTCGAAGAAAACAGTGCCAACCCAGAAGAGCTGCGAAAAAAGTAATCCGAAAAAATAGTTTGAAAATTTGAAAATATATTTTGAGAAAATAATACAGAAACCAATACGATTAGAAATTTGTATTCGAAAGTTGGTACCGGTAACGTGAAGATGGACCTCAAATCCGGATGTGGAACAGGCGCTCTAAATTGACTGATTATTGTCGAGGAAGGACAGGTAAAAATCATCAGTCAAGCTTGAGTCGAAGTCGGATATTTTTAATACGATTGATTACAAATATTTTGAAGCATTCCTTGTGGTCTTTGGAAGAGTGGATGTTGTTGTTGTCGGAAGTGGCATATTAATGGCCGCTATCATCTTGGGTTTTAATAAACAACTAGTATAAAGTATACACATCTCACTACTCACTTTTTGATGTTCTCTAAGTTAGTTCCCTCTTCTTATGCTTAGCATAAGAGACTCGTTCGCCTTAAAGAAAGAAAAATAGGTTACTGTTTCAATGGGAGTAACATCATGTACTTGTCAGGGAATGCCTTGCGAATAAAGTGCTCGATCCGATCGATTGTGTGGGGGATCGCGGACAAGTTAAGGCTCGAATCCAAGTCTCCACATACACACGAAACTTACTGGAATTCGCCGTTCATCCACTCTGAAATAGAGAATAAAAGAAGAGTCGGGTTTGCAGTGATTCGAAATTTTTATGTTCAGCAACATAAAAACTAATTGTTAGAATATGGAAAATCTAAATTATATATCCGCCAATCATTTCTGCCCCAGATAGCAGCTCGTATTGCGTTTATTCTCTTCAGAGAAACATACTGTTCGAGGCTCATTGTCAGTGTTCGCCCAAATTGATGCCAGCAGTATTGGAAGTTAAAGTTAAGCCCAAAAAATGCTTCATCGTTGCATGACTGCTCGATTACTTTGCCGGTGTTCCAGTCGTAGCATCTTACTCATTAGACCATTTGCAGGAAAGAATGAAGTCGAATATTGGCGAAAGATCAATTTAAAATATATCTTTATTTTTATGACAACATAGAATACTGTGAATTAACAACTTAAAGCTCAACAATTTTTATTTTATAAATTCAATAAGTAATATTTAGCCTTTTCCTATGTACATATATACATACTTTTTAGCATTATTTCCTCATTGTTTTAAAGTAATTTGTTTCTTACTTTGATTTCTTGGAAGAATTGTCCGCCTTCAACACCCACGCTTGCCAGCAGAATCAAGCAGGCCTTGAGAAGCAGCATTGGACGTGAGACGGGGACGCAGGGAGAAGTAGAAGAGAACCAACCAAGCTCCGGGCGGATAGTTGAGCAAAGTCAGTGGGAAAAAGAGTTTCAGAGAAATGGACTTGTAGATAATTTTTTGCATAATTTGGGCTGCTTTTGTAAGCAAATGGTTTCAAATGCCAATATTATTTCAAATTTAGGACATCTTACTCATTAGACCATTTACAGGGAAGATTAATATATCAAATACGAATTTGAAAAGTGGAGTGTCTGAAAGAGCTTTTAATCGTTTGATTTCTGCGTCTTTGATGTGTGTTCAACATTCAATAGGTCTCAAAGAATGAGGTAATTGAAACCTATAAATTTATCGGACGGCTGTAATTGTTTGGTAAGCCTGTATTTCCGATGGGATGCCTTCACTTGATTAGAGCCGAAAACCCTTATCCATCTCTAAATTACATCACCTGATCTGTTCGTAAATTTTAAATCTGCGAGTGTAAGGAATTATGTATAACGTCTACAGTATGTTACAAAATCATCGTCCAACGGCAAAGTACATCAGCACTTTTAATTGAAATAAGATGCAGTTGCTCCTCAATTTCATATGCTGAACATAAGGCTTTATTCTTTAAGACCGGAGCAATTTGCAGATTTTGTAGAACGAAAGGTAAACGACGCCCAGAGAAATGAGCACGGACACTGCAAAGAATGCAACGATTGCCCAGAAGTTCTGAAAAAATTTAGTTAAAACGAATAATTTGAAAATTAAAAATTGTTTTTTTTTGCGTATTAGTATACAGAAACAAAAACGATTAGAAATGACAGTTCAGTAGCAGGTACCAAAAACGTGAAGATGGGCCTCAAATACGAATGTTGAACACGCGCTCTAAAATGATTGATTAAGTTGATGAAGGAAAAGGTTAGACGCAAAACGTTTTTGTTAACAGAAATGTAAGTAATTTCCGAGTCAGAATCGGAAGTTTCATTTACTTCGTTACTTATGCTAAGCAACTTTTTTTCGCCAACTATCGACTTGACTTCGCAGAGGTTGCAGATGCCGTACTCGAAATGTGGTCTTCTGTGACATTCGAAGTCTCGACGTCCATGTCACTCGAAGTTTCGACGTCGGTGACATCCGAATTGCCCGCTTCTGTGACATCCCAACTCATCAATCCCGGTGAACTGCAGAGTCAGTTTGTCATATTTGATTTATCTATGTTGTGAACCCTTCAAAAACAACACTTATGCATGGCGAGTATAAGAGAGCCAATCTGAGAGACTCGAGCACGGGCATGTCGGGAACAAAATAATTTTTTGATTTTTTATTCCTTCTAATGGCTTATGTAGCACCCTATAGAGATCCCTATGTTCCAAAAAAATTTTTTTTGTTATTTCACCATGGATATGCACCGAAAACCCGAAAAAACTCAAATGATCATAACTTTGTTGGTTGTTGAGATATATTAATTTTGAACTGTTTATTCCATTCCAAATTGAAAGGCGCACAAAAATCGTATTAATCACTTTTAAAAATATTTCATTAAAGGCCTCATTTTGGCATTTTAATATTTCGAGTGGTGCGTTTGGGGCAAAAAAACCCCCCCCCCCCCATGTCAAAAAGCTGAAAGCACCACGTGAAAGAGCGACATTTTAAACCCCTAATTAGATGCCTTTCATTCAAAAATGCGTACACCTATTTTACTATTCTTTGACATGAAGCGAGCAAGTCAGTCAAAATGGCGCATTTTCGGCCGCCGAGGCACGATGCAAGCGTATTCATCGATCCATAACTGCGCTCAATGTTAATATTACAAAATCGTAAGTATATCATCTAAGAGCTCTCACTGAGATCTTCAAATGTTAGATACATACATTTATTGAAAAGTTTCAATTTATATGGGAAATTTCGTTCTGTACAATTAGAAGGCTTAAAAAACTACTTAAAAAAACATTTTCGCCTATCGAAACATACATCATAAGAAAGAAGATGAAATTTGCTACAAGATGAACTCCTTTCAATGGAATTCCATGCATAAGATCTTTTGTTATAAATCATAAAAATAGTGCCAGTAGCGTCGCTGTCATTTCGCCCAAGAATTCACATTTTAGGTTATTCGAATTAAAATATTCCAATCCTTTTTTCAATAGTTTTTCCAAAAGGCCTTGCTATCCTACGTTTATGGCTTATAACAAAAGATCGTATTAATGAAATTCCGTTGAAAGGGGTTCATCTTGTAGCAAATTTCATCCTCTTTCTTATGATGTATGTTTCGGCAGGCGAAAATGTTTTAAAATTAGTTTTTTAAGCCTTCTAATTGTACAGAACGAAATTTCCCATATAAATTGAAACTTTTGAATAAAAGTATGTATGTAACATTTGAAGATCTCCGTGAGAGCACTTAGATGATATACTTACGATTTTGTAATATTGACATTGAGCGCAGGTATGGATCGATGAATGCGCTTGCACGGTGCCTCGGCGGCCGAAAATGCGCCATTTTGACCGACCTGCGCGCTTCATGTCAAAGAATAGTAAAATAGGTGTACGGATTTCTGAATGAAAGGCATCTAACTAGGGGTTTAAAATGTCGATCTTTCACGTGGTGCTTTCACCTTTTTAACATGGGGGGGGGGGGTTTTGTGCCCCAAACGCACCACTCTAAATATTAAAATGCCAAAATGAGGCCTTTAATGAAATATTTTTAAAAAGTGATTAACACGATTTTTGTGCGCCTTTCCAATTTGGAATTGAATAAACAGTTCAAAATTAATATATCTCAACAACCAACAACGGTATGATCATTTGAGTTTTTTCGGGTTTTCGGTGCATATCCATGGTGAAATAAGAAAAAAAAATTTTGGAAATTTTTTTTTGGGATCTCTATAGGGTGCTATATAATCCATTAGAAGGAATAAAAAAAATCAAAAAAATAATTTTGTTCCCGACATGTCTTGTATAGGGGCCTGCTCGAATCTCTCAGATTGGCTCTCTTAATGAACAATCCAAAGAATTGTTCATCCTCCAAACTATCTTCCCCCCATTTTGCTCATCTGTTTGACTCCTACTGCCAAAAATGACAGCTCACCATCGCACACAAAAAGTGCTCGGTGCTCCACCTAGGTAAAAAGAATCCCCGGTTCACTTACCATGACTCCGCTTCTTTTCCTTTCTCTGTCTCCGATTCATATGTGCCCGATCTTGGCGTGCTAATTGATCCTGCTCTTTCATTCTCACATCACATTGAGAGCATATGTCGCAGAGCTACTAGCAAGGGATTCTCACTCTTTAGGATATTCTCTTCGACTTTTCCTGATCTTTATATTTTCTGTTATAAATCATACGTATTGCCTATTTTGGAATTTGCATCTATCATTTGGTCTCCTTCTCGTATATGTCAAATCAGGAAAGTAGAGAATGTGCAGCACATTTTTACTCGACTTCTTTATGTCCGGTGTGCCAAGTATTTTGTTCCCTTTAGAGAGATTCCTTCCTACTCTGATCGTCTAGGTAAATATAATCTGCACTCCTTATTGATACGTAGAATCTGTTCTGACTTATGTTACTGTTTTAAAATTCTTAAAGGCCAAATAGATTTAGTAGGTTTTTCGTGTTTAAGCAGTGCAATGGCCGTCTCTCTACATTCAATTTTCATGTCAGTCGAACTCGTTTAAGCTTAGCTGAGAACTCATTTTCTGTCAAAGTGGCAAGATTGTTCATGAAGCTCCCTAGTATTGCAACCGCCACTTCTAAAATTAACTCGTTTAGGAATATTGTATTAACTCTTCCACTATTGCAACTAAGCAAAATCAATGTCTCTAGTTTATAATTCTGTTTTATTAGTCAAACCTTCCCCTTTTCCACTCTGCCCTCTCTTCAACACTTCGGTTGTGGTGTCTGTGCGTGCATTTCAACTGTGCACCACCCATGGTCTTGCCAACCATGCGGGACCTCGTCCACCCCGCCAAGATGCCATAGCTGTTGTGATTGATGCCCAAACACCCACCCCACCCATTTAAGTATATCATTTTAATAATATTTCTAATGCACATTGGTGCCATTGAGTCTACACAACAATTTCTACAAGTAATATATTCTCTTTCTTACACTTTCCTAAAATTATGTCATGGTTATTCTGTCTATAATTATTTTATTTTTATTGTTTCTCTCTTTTATGGTCTTGCTGCGCGAAATGTTCTCCAAGTGTTGTCACATCATATTAATTTTGATGTAATAAATAAATAAATAAAAATTCACAAACAAATGGTAGCAGTTAGCTTACAGGTATTATGTATGTATGTATATTATGAAATATCATAGGTGGCATTCGCCGTTCCTAATCTCCTGTTATATCAGTTCTCCAACGCTGAGATATTTCAAATAGGAATGATAGAAAATAATTTGAAGCTTGCCTTGTGGTCGTTGGAAGAATGGAAGTTCATCTTCTTGTCGTTTTTGCAATCGTCGGGAGAGTAGTTGTTGTTGTAGGAAGTGGATTATGAAGAACCGCCATCATCTAGATTTATTCCCTTGTTCAAAATATCTAATTACCGGACATTTTGATCATCTTGTCTTTTGATATTCTCCAATATAATTTATTATTCATATTCTACAAAAATCTCGGCTACCATATAAAAAACTGAATAGATCACCTTATCGACGTTAATAAATTCTCGGCCATTCTGTTTTTCAGGATATTCTTTGCGAATGAAGTCATGGATCCGATCGATTGTGTCGTTGATCGCGGACAAGTTCAGAAACAAATCGTCATCTCCACAGTCACAGTAAAGTCGTTCGAATTCGTCGTTATTCCACGCTAAAACAGTTATACATGCAAACAAACTACATACCGAATATAGATTACTTATATTCATTTAAAGGATACTAATATTTTTGCAATTGTGATCTGCAATAAATTCTGACTCAAATGGCAATCCGCGCCCCGATTTGAGTCAGAGAAACACATTAGGTCAGCAATCAATGGACGAAAAAATTCGTGGTAGCAGTATCTGTAGTCGGAGGGGGTAGGTCGGCCACAATTGATCTCGATTTCTTTTCCGCTGTTAAAGTCGTAGCAGTTCCTCTGAATAAAGCCGAATATTGACAAAGGGAAGATTTGAAATTAGCATTAGTTTTTAATACTTGGATATGAATTTAAACGATAATTTTTCAGCAATTTTTCTCCTAAATCATTCAAGAGTAATATTTTGTGTCACTACTTATTTACTTTATAATTTTATTTCTTAACTCAGTTATTGCTTACATTGTTGGATTTCAGTGCTGCACATGTGCATGCAAGCCAAATGAAGAAGACCTTGAGAAGCAACATTGGACGAGAGATGAGGACGCTGTGAGCGATGAAGAAAAGAGACTCAGAGCAGCCGACCAGCTACTCAGAAATAGACGTTATATATTCGCACAAATTGTGAGATCTCCTATTACCAGAGAAAACAAGGGTTCCCATTTCATATGAGAAATAGAGGTAGCATATAATTGCTTCAGCTAATCCTCTTTGAATTCTAAAACGTTTTGTTCTAGGTGATTGGGCGTTACATTGACAGCTGGAGGTGCTGCAATCTGAATGTTACCTGGGAACTTTTACTTACGTGCACCGTGCAAATTAGCTGCCGTCGAAGTCGCCGCAAGCAGATGCGGCTTGTGCGTGCTTCTCTACAATGGTGTTGAGGAACGAGTAGTATGAATTATATATCATTATAGTTGCTCTCATTCAATGGTAACTAAACCATATCGTCAAGCAAACAAGTATGAACATCTTTAGAAACTAAGAAGCAAATTTGACGGAGCTCTGTTACTCTGCTCTTAAATGCTTAAATGCTTTGGAAGAAGTTTTGAAGAAAACCCATTGTATTCTCTCAAAGAAGGAAAGCTGAATCATTAGGAATGATGAATATAATGAGAGAGACTGGCGCTCATTATGAATCATTAATTTGGGCGGTGTGGCAATTGGCGAAGGAAAGAAAAGAAATGTACAATCGCTCGTATATGCTTTCTCTTGGACGCTTTCTTACTTTCCTATATTTTGGCAATCTGCCAACAAACGCCATCTTTTGCCACGACAACTCGGCATAAATTCGCTGGCGACTTTGTTTGGAAATTAGAGAAGATAAATGTTTTTTTTTTCGTTTTTACATAAACAGGAATTGTGAGAAACCAAGTTATTAGAAAAACCAGTATAAATAAACATTATAATAAGTCTTCTTTTTCTCGCAGTTCCTGCGTCTCATTCTCTCCCTATTCCGTCTCTCTTCTTAAGCCACCAACATGCATATATCGCCTTAGTATCCTTGTTTCTAGTAAGACAGCAAGCGAACGCTGAACACAAACTAACAAGGGAACTGTCAGAAACCCTAAATTCCAAAAATTCTGATATATGAACGGAGAGAGCATCACATAGATGGTTCAGAATGAAAAAAAAACTCACGAATACTTTTAACACCCATTTGAAAATGCGTGAAAGTCGCATTCATCTTCTGAGGTGCCATGTCAAAAATATATTTATGCAAGTATCAATGTTCTAAACGAAACACGGACGAAAGAACAATAATCAGGATAAGCAACATCTGTCATGAAGTTGACGTCGTTTCCATTCGGAGCAAATGAAGACATAGACCTCGTGATCATTTCTAAAATCAATGCCAAAAAAAAGAAGTAAAAAAGTCCATTTTGACCTCGTGATCTATTTCAAAAATCAATGCCAAAAAATAGAAGTAAAAAAGTCCATTTTTTTCCATTTAAATCGACACTATGTGGTGAGATTAGTATACTCTAGAGTAAGCCCTCTGATCTACTAAAAATCCTATAACCGGCCATTCTCGGCCGCGCAGGTCTCTTCGCCGCAGTTCTTGTCGGTGAGAGCGACCAGGTTCTCTTGCTGTCGGATGACGTCGGCCGTCCGCCAGAAGAGCGCCGCGGAGACGAGGCAAATGGCGGCGAAGCCTGCCACGTACGCCGGTGTCGTCATTATGGGCGAGATGAGGAAGAGCGTGCAGCCGGCGAACGCCTGTCAAGGAAAATGGAATTTTTTTTTATTTGATTTATATTTTATTTTAATACAAGATTCATTTTCTTATTTATTAACGATATAATTTTACACTCCATACAATTTATAAATATTTTGAGAGTTATCAATTTCAAAAATTATGATAAAAATTTATATTCTTTTTCGAGAGAGTAAAAATATACATTTTTTATAAACAATAACATTTTTTGATAAAGAAGACAAGTGGATACACAATAGAAGCGCGAGACGGCGAAGGCGTGCGCGCGCTTCTCGGGCAGCGCGGCCGTAGTAATAACGGCGCGTGCCGTATTCTTGCCGTGGTCAGCGACGCCGAACAGGAAGGCCAGCAGGATCGAGGTGTAGGGGCTGACAAAGAGAGGCTAATTATAAAGCGCTAAGAAAAGAAATTCTTCTAGAAGCCTTCATGCTGCTCAATTTTGATAAACGAAATCGAAAAAAAAATCCCCTGGGCATCACCGAATAGAGCCGTGCTTGAGTCTTATGGAGAGGCTGTCTTAAAAAATTAAACGATGTTTTATATTGAATAACGTAATTATTTTATTTAAAAAAAATTTTTCAAACAAATTTGCACCACCACCACCATAAATCCCCCAACTTTGGCTGAATGAGCAGCGCGCGTTCGTCGATGGTCTCCGTAGTCGCGTGCGGCGGCACGGAAACGAGAATGAGCGCGTAGATGGCCAAGTCGACCGCGACGTGGATGCACAGCACGGGCTTCAGGCCAAAGTCACGGATGCGCCGAGAGGCGAAGGCCGTCAAGGTGCCCACTTCAAATTGCATTATTTATTTATTTATTTAAAATTATGAAAACGTATTACTATGTCAGCGCGCCCATTGGAAAAGTGAGAAAAGAGTGATTAAAATTTTTAAAACATTTTTTTAAAACATTTATTTGAAATTATGAAGTCTTTTTTTATTAATCTTGAACGCTTAATTCCTACCCTACTGATGGGCCTTTTGTATATGAGTTTCACTATTTCTAGACTATGTATAGTTTTCTATGTTGTCTCTCGCTTCCTGTCGCTCTCTAATTATTTGACTTTCTCTCTCTCTCTCACTTGCTCTCTCTCTCAAACAAACTGCACGCGATGCCACCAGCGCATGCGATGAAACAGTAAGCAGGCAGGAATCGGTAGACGGCCAAGTCATGCGTGAATTGCATGGCCGTCGGGATGATGGACAAGTAGAAGGGCATGAAGAGGCCGAGGTAGAAGTAGTACGGTATCAGCAAACGAATTCGATGATGACCCAGAGTACGAATCATCATTGCTGGCAAATAAACGGTTTATTCCGCCATCGCTCACCTTATTGCATTTTGAGAAAATTTATGGCTATGAATAAAAAAAAACATTAAAAAAAAACAAATAAAAGTGATTACTCTGAAAATGAATTCAAGTGTGCTACCGTACTAATCTGTTCGTAGAATCCATCGCCCGTTCGCTCCTTGCCGTCGGCGATGCTGTACGCGACGCGGCGCGTCGGTAAACAGCAGAACAGCACGATGCTCACGAGGGCGAACGCGCCGCATGCGCCGTAGTATTTACTAGAAATTTTTATTTAATATATATATTATATTTATATATAGATTTTTTTAAATGAAGCTATTAATCTTTAAAAACTGGTAATTATTCAATCTTTTTTTTCAAAGTGCACAAAAAAAATAATTTAAAGTGAATTTAAAGAGGGAGCTAAAACTGACACTCGAAGTCGCGATTTTTTTCCCTGACACAAAGGGCGAGAGTGGATGTTATTTAGTGAGTGACGCGACTATACAATAATCAGGAAGATTCTCAGAAGAGATTAGGGTTGAGTGTCGTCTTCCTTTAATGAAACTGACCGAACGTCAGAATCGCTGAACTCCTTGCCCTTAAAGCCGGCGCTCGCGTCGCCGCCCGCTGCCGCCGTCACGAATGATAGGACGATGAAGCCGAGTCCGGCACAGAGATAGCTGACAATGAAAATGGAATATTCCAAAATGAGATATAAGAAAATAAAATATTCCTAAATTAGACAAAAGAAATGGAATATTCCAAAGTAAGGCATAAGCAAATATTCTAAACTAGGCTTCAGACGAAAGGTTCTTATTGGCAAATCATTTTTTTAATATTTTGCAACGTATATGTTTTTTTTATCTAAAGATATACCTCATGCAAGAGATGGCCCACGAAATCGCCTGGTTACGGCCGAGCGTTTGGCGTGTCGAATACTCCAGCAGGTAGGCCGGATAGCCAGATGACCAGACTGTAAGACATATCAAGATGGCTGTATTCCAGTTCGACGTTGGTATCATTATGACAAAGTGTGTGTTAGTGTGTGTAACTTCTGGTTTATAAAAGGAAAATAATAAAAATAAATTAATATTCAAACATATTATAACACGATGTGAACTAAAATATTTGGTTTGTTAAGTATAGGCGAAAATTTAGAACATTCCACTGTTCTAAATTCCGGTAAAAATTAATCGTACTGACGATAGGAAAATGTGCTGATTTGACATTTTTTTCTTATCGTCAGGGACAAACAATTTTTGTTCTATTGGAATGATATGTATGTATTTATGTAAATAAAATATACGCAATTCGCATAATAATTCACGTAATAAATTCAATAAATTATAGAATATTCGATTAGAATAAACGAATTAACACTCACCAGCATAGCCGTGACCGAGTGCGACGCAGGCTGCAAAGTAAGAGAAGCGATTGAGATACACGAAGGAGGCGAAGAAGAGCGAGAGGAGGCAGGAGCCAAAGACCAGCAGTTTCTGAAGGTACTCGGGAATTACTACTTAACTATATATATAATAATAATAGTAATAAAAAATAATAATAAAAGTAATAATAATAACATTTACACATTAATAATAATAACATTTACTCGGAGTTAGTTTAGGACGTAACTGTAGAACTGTGTAATCTCTAACCTTGGGCCCGAAGCAAACGAGCAGAGAAGGCGTGACGAGATTCGATATGCAGTTGACGGCATTAAATACGGCTTGGCTGCAAGGGATGCATTTTTAGTGTTCTCACTAAAATACAACTGATTTCATCATCATCTTCTTCTTCTTCCGAGCTTACCCAAAGTAGCCGTCAAATTCGCCAATCCTTTCGGGCTCCCTTCCGTGAAAGGAGTGCAACACCGACTCATTTATAAACGCCTGCCAAAAAGATTGTTGAAGTCCTGATACATATAAGTACACATCTCATTTCTGCTTTGCTGGATACCGTAGTTTCTCTATTCGTAAAGGCCTTTTAATAGAATCCGCCACCACCTCTAATACTACACCCCCCTCTGATAACGTCATTGAAAAATAGTTCCCCTCTCTCTAATAATGGACCTCCCCCGTAAAGGTATTGAGAAATAGTACGACCGGGGTGTGCTAACAGAAAAATACGGTTTTTGTTCAAGATGAAAAGACTTGCAAAAGGTGATAAAAGCCTTTTATTCGGCATTTCATAGGGAATCCGGTACAATTCAACTATTTCGCCCCCAGATATCAAAAAAATTTTTTTCGCTGAAAATCAATTTAGGGGGGTTTTCGGGCACGAGGAACACGAATATCATGTTCATTTCTTATCATGACGTCATTTTCCCGAGTTACGGTAAGTTCACGGTATATGACCATTTTGTTCCAAACTACGTGTAAACCATGTCATAGGTATCATTTTAAAAGGAGAATACGAATATACTGTTCATTTAATGTTAACTTCGTTGATCCTCAGACAGTATATTCGTATTCTCCTTTTAAAATGATACCTATGACATGGTTTACACGTAGTTTGGAACAAAATGGTCATATACCGTAAACTTACCGTAACTCGGGAAAATGACGTCATGATAAGTAATGAATATGATATTCGTGTTCCCCGTGCCCGAAAACCCCCCTGGAGTGATTTTCAGCGAAAAAAAATTTCAAAAAAAAATTTGACCTGTGGGGTCGAAATAGTTGAATAGCTCCGGGGATCCTTCTAATTTCACATTCAAGCCTACACCGTGCACACCGAAAGATCATAGCCGGAGAAGAAGAGCATGTTGGCTAAGCCGAGAATCGTCGAGCAGAGCATGACATATCGAGACTCCTTCATCTCCTTAAAATGGAGAGAGTGGCTAGCTGAAAAGAGAAGAACGGAGGGGAATCCACACCAACAATCAATAGATAAGTTGAAAATGCGCGTGAAAATCAATCGACTAAATTATCATTCTTGAATTCGCGCAATTTTTTCTTTGAAAGCATTACTATATGATTCAGGAGAGAAAGAGAAATGAAGATTTCACATCATACTGATAATGCTCAGCTAATCAAGCACTCCTTCAAGGAATGGTTGGTGCTGTCGATAGAATGGTTTCACTGATATAGTTCTGTACGAGTTTCATGAGAAAGAAGCGAGAAAAGTCCACTATTCCTTCGTTTAAACAGATTGCTATAGTTCCTATAACTTTCTAGCTATCTCCCTACCTTTTTCTCTCTCTATCTTTCTCTCCCTCTCTCATATCTATTTTCGTTCTCTCTCTCTCTCTCTCTCTCTCTCTCTCTCTCTCTGAAGGCTAGAATTGGGAGAATTGCCAGAACGGTCACACATGGCACCTGATTCGTGATGTGGCACCACACTAAATCTTCAATATATGTAGCATCGCAGGTGAAGAAACTCGCATATGCCGTAAGCTGTCAGTTTGAGAAATGCTCCTATAGAGCTAATGCCTGAAGTTTCACGCGTCTGTGATAATAATGGCATGATTTTTATTAAAATAATATTTTTTCGCAATCATTTTGAATGTATATGAACTTTTTTCCTAAACTTTAAGGTACCGTTTTCATTGATTGAAAAATCATCATTCATTCTATTGTCGTCTCAAAATTAGGCTGGCAAGCTTGAGAAAATCTATTTTCGATTTTAAAGAATTGTAATAATTTATTGTTTGGTGAAGTAGCCTAAGATTTGTCGTATCTTTTTGTCGGCTTTCTTCTATCACAAAAGAAGAACAGATGATTTGCCAAGCAGCCTTTTCCAAAATTGGCAGATTAAAAAAGAGGGTGAATGCGTGAAACCGGTTCTATCTGCCGGTGTCAGGTGGTGCATCGGCAGCCAGAGCCATCTTACAATTAGATATCAATCAGACCATCTGATGACAAAGAGAAAGAGAGAGAGTGAGAGAAAGGGAGAGACAAGAGATTGAGAGAGAGAGAAAGAAAGGGAGAGACGAGAGATTGAGAGAGAGAGAGAGAAAGAAAGGGAGAGACGACAGATTGAGAGAGAGCAGTAGCAAGATATAATGGCGAAAAAAATTGTGTTGGAACCGCTGCCGTTGTAAGAAGAAGTGAACGCCTGCTCGGATAACCACAACCACCACACCAACTGGTTACCCGAATACCTAGTTGACCAAAAATCATTTGAAGAACAATTATTTGACTAAACATTCAAGGAATCGCAAAGGCACTTATCGATTCGCCGTTATTGGAATAAAGAGAGGGAGAGAGCGAATCAACAGTATTCCTATTTGTATCAATGTATTATGCGCTGAAAACTCAAAAAACAATAAAATTTTGAACCAATTCCTCATATACGTAGATGGCCAATTAACTTATTCTTTGGCAGCTGCTCATTCTCGATTCGCTAAGCATAAGTGTATTTTCGTTTTTGTCTTAAATTACTCCATGCTAATTGATAAATAATATTGCCTTTTTCCACGGAGAACATGACGATTTATGCGGCTTTAAGTACGGAGCACTTTACAGATTTTGTAGACCAAAAGGCAAATGGCGCTCAGAGCAATGATCACGGCCACTGCGAAGAAGACAGCGCCGACCCAGAAAAGCTGCAAAAATCAGTAATACGAAAAGAATTATTAGAAAATTTGAAAATAAATTTTTGAGTAAATAATACAGAAACAAATACGATTAGAATCTTGTTTTCGAAAGTTGGTACCGGAAACGTGAAGATGGGCCTCAAATCAAGATGTGGAACATGCGCTCTAAACTGATTGATTAGTTTTTTATGGAGAGAAAAATAGTTTTTTTTTTCATTACAAGAAATATAAGTTATTTCAGAGTCAAAAAAAGTTTTTTTTTGACATTACATTTCATAAGCTAATCATAAGCAATTTGTTTCTCAGGCTGTGGAACTGACTTCTCAGAGGCTGCAGATCCCGATGCCATTTCGGTGACATCCGAAATCTCGTTTTCAGTGGCATCCGAAGTCATCAATGAGGAAGAACTACAAAGTCAGATTCCATATTTAGTATATTTTGTGTACCCACCAAAAACCAACACCAATGCCATTCAATCATCAGTCTGATTAATTTAATGAATAATCCAAACAAATATTCTACGGCCAAACTTGCTTCCAAGTCAGATATTACACATGCGAATGATTGTGAATAACTTGAAGCATACCTGGTGGCCATTTGAAGAGTGGATGTTGTTGTTGATGGAAGGGGATTGTTAAGGGCCGCCATCATCTAGGTTGTTACAAACAATTAGATTGGCGTCAGTGCGATCGAAAAAAAAAAGTTTCTGAGGACCTCTTGGCCATTTCAAATAACTAGTCAGGGCCCCAATTTTCAGACCCTTAAAGGTACTTTTGGGATCTCTAGTTTTGGGAACAATACCGAACAAAATTGCGAATACTTAGTACACCTGTGATTTGTCTACTTTTATTCGATTTCGGGCCGGATGAAAAATAGACGCCATTTATGCGAAGAAAGGATCCCTTCTGATCCAGCAGAAAGCAACGGAAACAATGCAATATAAATTTTACTCATCTCTTCTTTTGATATTCTCTAATTTAGACCACTCTTCTTAGCATAAAAATCTTGTTCACCGCAAAAACAATTGAATAGACAACCCTATCGACGTGAACAGTCTTTTTTCCATTCTGCTGGCCATGGTATTCATTGCGAACGAAGTGGTGGATCCGATCGATTGTGTCTGGGATCGCGGATAAGTTTAAGCGCCAATCCGTTCCTGTACGTTCGCAAGCAAGTAGCTGGAATTCGCCGTTAATCCACTCTAAATTAAAAAAAATTTAAAATAAGAATCGTCATAGTATTGGTCATAGTAAACATAAAGATATATTTAAGTATAAAAAAGTGAAGGAAAAATCAATCTAAATTATAAATACACTATCATTTCTGACCCAGATAGCAATTCTGATTTTGCTTTCTCTCTTAAGAGAAACAGGATTGCTCGACACGCAGTGAATTCCCAAAGTGGTGCGAGCAGTATAGGTAGTCATTTTTAAGCCCCAGAAATGTTTTTCTGTTGCATGACACTTCGATTTTTTTGCCGTTATTCCAGTCGAAGCAGTTCCTCTGAATGAAGCCGAATATTGACCAAGGATAAATTTTTTATTAACTTTCTCTTTTAAGTCCTCAATATGAATTAACATTTAATTTTCAACAAATTTCTGATAATATATTGAATAACTAATATTCTGTTGTTACTTATATACATTTTATAGCGTTCTTTCGTTTTTGTTCTCAAGTTGTTTCTTACTTGATTTCAGCGTCGAAGAATCCCCCTTCAACAGCCACGCATGACAGCAGAATCAAGCAGGCAATGAGAAGCAGCATTGGACGAGGGACTGAGGCGCAGAGAAAGACGCAGTAGAGAGACTCGGAGGAGCCAACCAAGCACCGGGCGGAAAGTCGAGCGAAGTGATTGGGAATAAGAGTTCCAGAGAAATGGATTTAGAGCTGTTTTTTGTATGCAAAACATGGAAAATACGACCATTCTTCATATCAATTATCATAGTAATCAGATTTTCATGATCCGAGTGTGCTTTCTTAGAATGGTTTAATTAATATACGATATATTTCTTATTAAAGGAGGGCGATCACCGAAAGGTCGTTCACGAGATATGAGACATATTACGTATTTTAGTATAGTTTTCAGCATATAGAAAAATAGTTTTCAGCATATAGAAAAAGGATATGCACATAAAAGACCACATATTACGTATTTTAGTATAGTTTTCAGCATATAGAAAAATAGTTTTCAGCATATAGAAAAATAGTTTTCAGCATATAGAAAAAGGATATGCACATAAAAGACCACAAAAGAGTTTCACATTCAAGTATATGCACTTGAAAGTGCAACTTTTGAATCAAATTCATATTGGTGTCTCAGTGCAAAAATGTGGTGTATACAGTAACTAGGGTACATTTACCATAGCAGGAAGATAAATTTACAAAGACATCGCGACTTTGACATTTCAGTGAGCTTAATAAAGTTTTTGTGTTAGTTTTTCTGTAAAAACTTTTAGCAAGGACAAAACGACATCAAAATAGTCAATCAGAATTATCATCCCGCTTTGGAAAAAAACAATGCATTTGGCAACAAGTGTCACGCTCTTACCGTATATTTTAGTTTGATTCTATGGACTTCCATTCGAGATTTTTGCATGTTTGAACGCATATTAGTAAATTTTCGGTGAACGCCCTTCTTTAATATTCATTGTATTGCTATTTCTGAACAATTCACATTTGCTCTGTAGATTCATATATCAAATAAAAATTTGGAAAGTGAACATGTCTGAAAGAGCCTTTAATTGTTTAATTTATGCGTCTTTGATGTATGTTCAACATTTAATAGGTCTCAAACAATGAGGGAATTAAATGTACTTATGAAGGCATGAATAATCTAGTCGAAACATGAGCAAAAATACAATAATCAAAACACGCAAAATTTGTCAGGAAGTTGACGTCGTTATTATTATAAACAAAAGAAGACGAACACCTCGCGTTATGTTTGTACATAAATCAAAAAGGATGCCGTAATAAGTTGTACCCGGATGTCAAGTACCCGTGAAAAAGTTGTGATTGAAACAGGGAATTTCATAGTCATAAAGAAATAGATGATATATGTATGAAATGAGGAAAAACGAAGTAACTTCGCTTTACGGCTCATAACATATGGCCCTCTTGTCTGTTCCATATTCTAAACCCGGCCATTCTCGGTTGCGATGGTCTCTTCGCCACTGCCCTTCTCGGTGAGGGCGATTTGGTCCTCTTTCCGTCGAATGACGTCGGCAGTCCGCCAGAAGAGCGCCGCGGAGACGACGCAGATGGCGGCGAAGCCTGCGACGTACGCCGGCGTCGTCATGACGGGCGAGAGGAGGAAGAGTGTGCAGCCAGCAATCGCCTGGGGAACATTTTATTTTATTATTTTTTTTAAATTTAATACTGTATTTCACTGATACTAACATAAGCAAGACGATAAAGATGCATTTCGCCTTGTTCTATTAAAAAATCATTTCTGAAATAAAAGAAACATATGTTCGAAATTTTTTTTAACATTTTTTATTTATTTAAATATATCAAAAAATAAATTACATGGTAGAATCGCGAGACGGCGATGGCGTGCGCGCGCTTCTCGGGCAGCGCGATAGTCGTGACGACGGCGCGCGCCGTATTCTTGCCATGGTCGGATACGCCGAATAAGAAAGCCAACAGGATCGAGGTGTAGGGACTGGAGACAGATTGAGTGTGTGTTTAAGAGACGGAAAAGATATAGATATTAAGAGACATAGAGAGAGAGAGAACGAGCACCGATAGAACGAAAAATATTTTAAGTTTAAAAAATGTATAAAATGCTGAAAATTTTCAACTCTTACACTACTTATATTTAAAAATATGTATATTCCGATTTTTTTACAAATCAATAAATCCTACTTTGGCTGAATGAGCAGCGCGCGTTCGTCGATGGTCTCCGTAGTCGCGTGCGGCGGCACGGAAACGAGAATGAGCGCGTAGATGGCCAAGTCGACCGCGACGTGGATGCACAGCACGGGCTTCAGGCCAAAGTCACGGATGCGCCGGGAGGCGAAGGCCGTCAAGGTGCCCACTGGATTAATTAATCTTATTTGAACTTATAGAAATGCTTTACTCCAGCGAGCGAAAACAAGTGATTACATGCATTCTCTTCTATTTCGTCTGACACCTTAGTTAGTATCCGATGTAGTCTAGTGGTTATGATTTGCGTCACTCACATGCAAGTCTCCCCGCATCGGAAGAACATTTTGCGGTATTTGCGTCCGAACATTCTTGCTATATTCGCTTTGTTTGGATGTATTTTTCTTTCTTTCTCTCACTTCCTTTCATTCATTTCTTTCTATCACTCTCTCTCTCTCTCTCTCTCTCGAACTAACTGCACGCGATGCCGCCAGCGTACGCAAGGACATAGTAAGCAGGCAGGAATCGGTAGACGGCCAAGTCATGCGTGAATTGCATGGACGTCGGTATGATAGACATGTAGAAGGGCGTGAAGAGGCCGAGGTAGAAGTAGTACGGAATCAGCAGACGGATTCGATGGTGGCCCAGCGTACGAATCATCATTGCTGGCAAGAATTTTTTCGATCGATTGGCTAATTTGTTTATGTATCTAATACATACTATTAGTTATCAATATCGCATTTAGTCTTTTTCCCAACCTTACACAACAGTTGAGAAAAAACACCGCTAAGAACCATTGAAGTGGGCGAGGGACATTGGACACCTATCGCATTTATCGAATAGAAATGACTACTCTGAAAACGAAACAAATTTTTGTGCTACCGAACCAATCTGGGCGAAGAATCCATCTCCCGCTCGCTCCTTGCCACCTGCGATGCTGTGCTCGACGTGGCGCGTCGGCAGACAGCAGAAGAGCACGATGCTCAAGACGGCGCTCGCGCCGCATGCGCCGTAGTATTTCCTGTTAATATAATTATATATGTACAACTTAATCTTTTAAATTTAGCTAGCTTGTAATCAGTAATAATATTTGTAAAATTAAATGTGAATGAAGAAAACCGTAATCTACAGGAATATTCCCGACTTTTAGTCTATACTTTCCAATGCACATGCTCTCGCGTCTGGTAAGCTAAAAAGTCGCGAATTCAATCTTGAGTTTTTGGCTCGTTTGATGAAACTTACCGAACGTCGGGATCGCTGAACTCTTTGCCCTTGAAGCCAGCGGAATCGTCGTCGCCCGCTGTCGCCGTCACGAATGTCAGGCCGATGAAGCCGATTCCGGCGCAGAGATAGCTGACGAAGAAAATGAAATATTCCAAAACGAAGCTTACGAAAATAGAATATTCCAAAATTAGACATACATAAGAAAATGGAATATTCCAAAATTACACATGAGTACCATTGTATATCCTAAATTGGGCATCAGACAGCAGCAAAATTTTTGTAATATTTATTACGTAGATATCTTTTTTCTAAAGAAGCCTATACCTCATGCAGGAGATGGCCCACGAAATGGCCTGGTTACGACCGAGTGTCTCGCGTGTCGAGTACTGGAGCAGGTAGGCCGGATAGCCAGAGGCCCAGACTGTAAGACAGGTGGAGAATGGTGTATTCCATCATGATGCTTGTATCATTGTGACAAAGGGTGTGTATGAGCGCCCCCAAGTTGACATCGGTCTTTTTACCTAGTCGTCAAGGACTTCGTGGTAGGAGTTTCCCCCTTGATATCCTTTATCCTTTAATTCGCATTATAAATCACAGAAGTGAAATTGCGAAAATTCTAAGAAATTTTTGAATAAGAATTCGATTAAAATAAACTAATTTGCGCACCAGCGAAGCCGTGCCCGAGTGCGGCGCATGCAGCAAAGTAGGAGAAGCGATGGAGATACACGAAGGAGGCGAAGTAAAGAGTCATGAGGCACGAGCCAAAGACCAGCAGTTTCTGAAGGAGATTGGGAATTATTATTTTATTTTATATATGTGTATATTTTATTATATTTGTTTTTAATTTGTATCTAAACATCTTTTCCTTTCTTTTCTTAAAATTTTCTTTCCGGGAGTCATATGGCCCACCATATGGAAGTAAACTTAACTTTTCCCAAAATGTTTTTACTTTATTTTATTAACACATTATAACTCTGCGATCTCTAACCTTGGGCCCGAAGCAGACGAGCAGTGAAGGCACGACGAGATTCGATAAGCAATACACGCCACTGAAGACGGCTTGGCTGAAAGGGACGCGTTTAATCAGTATTCTCACAAACATGGCACTAATTTCTGTCATTTACTACTAAGTACAATTTTGGATTTATTTATTTTCCCATTATCAATCACATCAGAGTGATATATGATATAACTGAATACATATTGCACAAAATTTCGGCACAGGTTGCATTTCTGCCATAACCACCGGTTTAATTTTGCCTTCTCACGTTCTCCCCCAAACTGGGATGACTATTCGTTCAATCGTTTGGTAACAGAAAGTAAATTTCTAAGATTCTTTATTTATTTCCTTCTGGTAATTACTAATTTATTGTCCTTGCTGTTTTCTTCACGGTTTTTCCCTCGTTCCTTTCCTTGTGTCCTTTATGATGATACTTTTAAGCTTCTTTAAAAAAAACTCTTACCCAAAGTAGCCGTCAAACTCGCCAATCCGCTCCGGCTCCCTTCCATGAAAGGAGTGCAGTACGGACTCGTTTATAAAGGCCTGCCAAAAAGGGATATTAGTTAAGCTATAAGTTACTTCATTTTTACTGGATGTTAGCTGAATCCGAGCGTTTTTTCCATTTGATGTAAGTAATTAAATAGGTAAATAAATAAATAATATTGAAAAAAACTTGGAGATGGTCATAGGAGAGGTTCATCGTTTCCGAATAATTCAAATGTAATTCGTCTAAAGATGAGTATTCAAGAAATATATGTAAACTTGGAATATTCCAGACCTGTATGTCGTAGCCGGAAAAGAAGAGCATATTCGCCAGGCCGAGAATCGTCGAGCAGAGCATGACATAGCGAGACTCCTTCATTCTCGGAGTGCCGCGTGAGCTGATGAGAATTAAAGAATTTTTAATGTTGTTGAAATTCTCGTTTTGCGATAATTGCAGTAAATAAATTTGTCAAAAACACATTCTTAAATACGCGCCTTTTTGCCAAACACAATGACGAGAGATTGTGCGGTTTAGAGAGACGCGACGACAATCGTTAAGAAAATTCAAATGAGATTACGGTTGAGTTTCGTATTACTTTAGGAAGTCTCTATGAAAGAGATAAAGAATGGATGGATATTAATTGAATAGATGAATGATCGGAACGGAAAATTGACGGCAACAACAGGGATTACTATTTAGAGCGAGGAGGAAATGATTCTTCTCCCCGCCCCCCGGAATAACCGGAAAGCATTTAGAAAGCGAAAAAGACGCGCCAGACCGGAAGAGGACAAGGTGATATCTTGGAGTGAGAAGGTGTAACTGTATCGGCATTCCCCACTCTTCTCATCACAAAGTGCGCAGTTTCACTGGTGTTACTGATTACTTTTATATCTACAGCCCAGTTAGCGGTCACGGTACAATCCGTTTGTGAGGAGAAGAGTTGAGAAGGAAAAGGGGGGGGGCGTTGCGGTTGCTAAATTTTAGGACATATGTGTATGTATGTAGTTCATACATGGGTGCATCTTGCCGGTGTCCACCGTTCAAACATTCGAGAATCATTAACGAAGACATACAATTCTTCTAGAACGAGGCTATTCCAATTGGATGGTGCAAACCGGATCGTATATCGCAGTGATACCTTCTCCCGACTGCCTGCTTGGTGCTCGGTTGACATCTCGGCGAAGTCTCTTCTCCTTCTTTTTCGCGATAGCGCTAGCGATGTCTCGATTTATGCCGATTTAGCTCTCATTATCGTTCTCTATCTCTCAATCGCTCTCGCTCTCTCTATCGCTATCTCCGCAATCTTACGCCTTCGGGGGGGGGGGGAGGGGAAGAAGTGTTCATGAAACTTGTAAACTGAGGCTGTCCACTAAGGGAATAGAGGAATTTGACTGCCTTTGCTGTCCTCGTGGTTTTTTATGAGAGAGTGACGACAAGCTTCAAGAGCTAGTCAAGGGCGACATTGTAATGTGGTGGGGGGGGGGGGGGGCTGGGGGGTGTGGAACCGACTTGATAGAAGAAGGAATGACGCAACACTCTTGATTAAAGGCGGAAGATCAAAGATAAACTCGCGCTCGCTTGGTCGTCGGTCTCACTCTTGCGAACGGTTCGCTGATTCTATTTTATCACATTCGTACCAGTGCACTATTTCACGAATTGTCTGCGAAATAGTTTGATGTAAGAGAGTCTGTCTGAGATACTCAACAATGAGAATGCAGGGATCAAATATATTTTTGATTTTAATTTCAATCTCAGTGCTTTTTTATCATCATGAGAGTTCCATTAATAGGTCGAAATCAGTGGTGCTATTAATCTAGGAAGAAAACGGGGTGAAAGTTGAGCTCAACTTTTTAACAAAAAAGATTGAGGGTGAACTCTGAAAAGAGCAGATTAGTATGGAAAAGAAGAAAGATGGGCCCAACTTGCTCCAAAAAGATCCCATCTTTAAAAAGCAAGCTCAGCCAAAAAGTGGTCAACATAATGGTCAACTCTTTTTCTAACAGCAAGAGTGTGGAAGACGAGAGAGGGAAAAGGAAGCAATAAATCATTGCTCCGTTTGGTCTCTCATTTTTGTGTACTCTCTCGCCGAGAAAAAAGGTTGACGTTAAAATGCCTGTGAAAATGAGACATCCTGTCTCGATGCCTCCGTTTTCGTATATTAGTCCCAGCCTCACACCTCGGGCTATGAGCATGCTATGAAAAATCCGGCCGACATCGGTTGTTGCCGAACCTTTGGGATCTTTGCTGCACTGAGCCGGTTTAATTACCCAAGTTTGAGGTATGCATTGGAATTCTATAAGAAAACTCGACGCGATTGTATTGAGAGTTGAACTCAACTCTGAAAAAAGTTCCAGACAAAAAAGTCGAGCTCAGCTTTCTTTCTTCCTAGATTAATAGCACCACAGTACTACTTTTATATCTGCTGTCCAGCTAGTGGTCACGGTAGAATCCGTTTGTGAGGAGAAGAGTTGAGAAGGAAAAGAGGGAGCGTTGCGGTTGCTGAATTGGAGGGCATGTGTATGTATGTAGTTCATACATGGGTGCATCTTGCCGGTGTGGACCGTTCGAACATTGGAGAAGATATACACTTCTTCTAGAACGAGGCTATTCCTATCGGACGGTTGAAACCGGATCGAATATTGCAGTGATATCTTCTCCCGACTGTCTGCTCACAAGTGCTCGGTTGACACCTCGGCGGAGTCTCTTCTCCTACTTTTTCGCTATAGCGCTGGCGCAATTAAAGAAAAAAATTTTTTGAGCGAATAGTCTCTGTCCATTCCCCTCCCGCTCTCTCCCTCTATCTGTCTTTATCTCTCTGTCTCTCTCCCTCTTTACAATATTTCCAATTCGGCTTACAATTGGAATGATGTTATCTTGTCACCTTCACAAAATTCATTGCGTTACATTCCTATACTTGATATATTTATTGTTATGTAGACAATGTGAATATCTACAAGGGTGCCAAACACGAGAATGACGCAATTGACCGAGATCAGTCCAGTACTGATTCGACCTCTAATTCGGTCGTGTCGAAAAATGTGTCATAAGTGCTATCGTCGATTTTCAAAAGCCAAAAGTCGAACCAAGCGGGCTCCGCCAGCTTGGTTCGGTACCAGACCGATTCGATTCTATGACTCTTATTGGTGTTCTCCATTTATGATTCTAAGATTGAATAGCCCCAATCTTTGTGACCAGAGAGAGGAGAGAGGAAGAATGGAAGACCGCCGTTGAAGACGAAGAGAAGACAGTAAGTCAAGTGATCATCGAATCCGTCTGCTGATTCCGTACTACTTCTACCTCGGCCTCGTCACGCCCTTCTACATGTCTATCATACCGACGTCCATGCAATTCACGCATGACTTGGCCGTCTACCGATTCCTGCCTGCTTACTATGTCCTTGCGTACGCTGGCGTTAGTTAAAGAGAGATAGAGAGAGAGAGAGAGAGAGAGAGTGCGCGGTTTCCCCGACGCGGTCTGGCATACTACCTTTATATCTGCAGCCCAGTTAGCAGACACTGTATAATCCGTTTGTTAGGAGAAGAGTTGAGAAGAAAAAGGGGGAGCGTTACGGTTGATGAATTGAAGAGCATAGCTCATAGATGTGTGAATCTTGGCGGTTTGAACCTTTCACACAATTAAGAATGGTTAGCGAGAGATACATTTCTTCTTGTACTTTCAAATTTTGCAGTGATGTCATGCTAGGCTAAGAGATCGAAAATGATGCAGCAATAGTAGCGCGATTCGTTTAAAGCGTGAAGCCATAGTGCAGGAAGGAATAGAGAAGGAGAATGTCACTTTAGTTTGATTATGCCCATCGAATCCAAACACTGCTTTAAGAGAGCCTGTCCGTATCGTTTGATCAAGGCCTGCCCTAGGAATTTTTTTTCGAATTTCTTCACCAAAATTGTATACAGTATACAACTCGACGTGGTGAACAAAATAGGCTATATTTCAATGTTGAAATAAATTTTCCGCGCGAGACCCAGTACAGTAATCTTTTAAATTACATTGGTCATAAGTCGCTTCAAACTTATTATTAGACAACCATCGAGCTATCATTGGATAGCTGATTAAACGGGCTTTAATTTTCATGTTGATGATGTTTTCATAAAATTTGAATTTGGCCCTAAAAGACGGCCCTAAACATTTTCGAAAGTGTTTTTTGGCCAAATTATGCATTTTACATTCATTTCCACAAAACCGCTCCTGCATATTCTTAAACTACGTGAAATTTGCTACAACATATGTCTCTTTCAAAAGAATTAAAGGTCTCTCTCTTAGTTTCCCAAACGCTTGAACATGATCCGGTGTTAACTGTAACACCGTGCAAGCGCATTCTTCGATTCATAACTGCTCTCAATGTCAATATTACAAAATCGTAAGTATATCATCTAAGAGCTCTCACGGAGATTTTCAAATGTTACATACATACTTTTATTGAAAAGTTTCAATTTATATGGGAAATTTCGTTCTGTACAATTAGAAGGCTTAAAAATCTACTTTAAAAACATTTTCGCCTGTCGAAACATACATCAAAAGAAATAGGATGAAATTTGCTACAAGATGAACCCTTTCAATGGAATTCCATGCATACGATCTTTTGTTATAAGCCAAGAGAGTAGGATAACAAGGCCTTTTGGAAAAACTTTAGAAAAAAGTAATTGGAATATTCTAATTCGAATAACCTAAAATGTAAATTCTTGGGCGAAATGACAGCGACGCGACTGGCACTAGGTTTATGATTTATAACAAAAGATCGTATGCATGGAATTCCATTGAAAGGGGTTCATCTTGTAATAAATTTCATCCTCTTTCTTATGATGTATGTTTCGACAGGCGAAAATGTTTTTAAAGTAGTTTTTTAAGCCTTCTAATTGTTCATAACGAAATTTCCCATATAAATTGAAACTTTTCAATAAAATAATGTATGGAACATTTGAAGATCTCCGTGAGAGCTCTTTGATGATATACTTACTATTTTGTAATATTGCCATTGAGCGCAGTTATGGATCGAAGAATGCGCTTGCACGGTGTTACAGTTAACACCGGATCATGTTCAAGCGTTTGGGAAACTAAGAGAGAGACCTTTAATTCTTTTGAAAGAGACATATGTTGTAGCAAATTTCACGTAGTTTAAGAATACGCAGGAGCGGTTTTGTGGAAATGAATGTAAAATGCATAATTTGGCCAAAAACCACATTCGAAAATGTTTAGGGCCGTCTTTTAGCGCCAAATTCAAATTTTATGAAAACATCATCAACATAACACTTAAAGCCCCTTCAATCAGCTATCCAATGATAGCTCGATGGTTGTCTAATAATAAGTTTGAAGCGACTTATGACTAATCTAATTTAAAAGATTACTGTACTGGGTGTCGCGCGGAAATTTTTTTTCAACATTGAAATATAGCCTATTGTGTTCCCCACGTCGAGTTGTATACTGTATTCAATTTTGGTGAAGAAATTAGAAAAAAAAACCTAGGGCAGGCTTTAATAGGGCCCTGCTCGAGTCTTACTGACATCCTCTCTTAAGGAAACACTCCTCCTCCTGCTCGGTGGATGGAATGGGGGGGGGGAAGAAGTGCAAGTTAAACTTCCATAAGAAGGGAATGTCCTTTAAGGGAACGGACGAGCTTGAGGAATTTGGCTGTATCCTTCTTCATAAAGTTCCTATTTATCGCTAATGTTTGCATGTGATGAACAAAGGGCAATTCAGTCGAGAATCGATGAGAATAATATCAATAACAGTATGGCTCTATGATGTACTAAATGCTAGATCGAATCTCGAACTCACCCAAGATTCAAACAATGGCTTCTAGTAAATTATATTGGTGAAGCACTGAAAATAACCGTTAGTTGATGCAATAAAGCCCTTTAACAATCTTAAGAGCTACTATAAGATCAGTAACCTCATGGCAGACATTAAACGCTTACTGTTGGAGAAGGAAAAGGCGAATCTATTAAATTCAAGTAGCGCGAAGCGCTTCTGGACATTCTCGATCTGGTCAATAACATAAATTTGACTAGGCATCCAGAATTCCAATTTTATATAATATTCAAGTTATTAAATATCAGGAGAAATTGTTTTGTAAATTATTGCATTTCATTGCCTTGCATTGGAAGAAAGCATGAACAAAGAACGAAATGCTGCCAATTAGGTTTGATCAAATATCTGTCATGAGCCAAGTGACCATGGTCATTAGTTTGAAGCGGTTAGCTCCAATCCAATTGATGGAGGTCATTCTTTGGCAAACTCGCGCTCGCTTGGTCGTCGGTCTCACTCTTCGCAGAATTCTATTTTATCACTTTCGTACCAGTGCACTCTTTCACGAATTGTCAGCGACAGTTTTTGATTGAAGAGAGCCTGTCTGAGATACTCAACAATGAGAGGGCTAGGAACAAAAAAATTTTTTGCCCTTAATTCCATTTACAACGCTTGTGAAGCTACATGAGAGCTTCCAAGAAAACTTTATTCCAAGAAATATTTTTAAGCAATGACTAACTAGAGGATGCCTCGATTTATCCAAAATAATAAATTGAATCAAAAAGTTGGTAAAAGATTACATTACTAAATTGTTTTGAATGTATCGTTGTATTCGGTATCCAAAGAGGTATAAAAAGGCTTAGATAAGTTTTCATAAAAGATTCATTAAAAGGAGGTCGAAATTAGCACTAATATTATTGTATTTCCACTTGTACGCGATGGAACTATAACCAATTAAAGAGCGTCATTTGTTGCCACAAGAAAACTACATTTCATCAGGATTCATTTTCAGGAACTTTGCAATACTCCTCATAGCCTAATCACTGGCAATGAAAAGAGCCATAAAATGCGTTCTTCTTGTATCTTTAAGAAATAAAATATTTCAGAAGTCTAGAAAGGCAAAAATACGTCTCAAATTATGTTTCCCATTCGACTTCGTTTTCAGCGACTGGTTCAGCAAAAACTGTATTTCAGTCCGGCTGGCGAGAGATTAGCGCAAGTAGTCTGAAAAGAGAGAAAGAATACGCCGAAATTCGTACACGTGAATGCGCCAGTTTCTTTCACGTGTAATGCACTTCCTATCTGCAGAATTGTGCAACTGGAAGTTTCAGAAAGTCTGCTTGAACCGTTCTCTTTCATCTTTGTAAGAAGGACATTTCCGTTGAACATTCAGGCTTAAGCGCAGGTTGGCGGAGAGGAGGCGAGGTTGAGGATGTTGCATCATAAACAATGGCAATGTGGAACAACAAAGCGAATTACATTGAACTCGTTTTGCTCGCCCTTTTAGAATAAATAATACTGGGGGGGGGAAATGTTCTTGGAATAAACGTATGCAAACTCATTTGTATCAAATTCGATCAGAAAAAGAACCTCTTGATCTCAAAATAACTTCCGTATTGTCAATGCTGTAATAAATAAAATGAACAAATCTTTGCCATGCTAAAGATTGCGTATGTAATTGGCAACCTGACAACATTAACTAACCTTTCGTTCCTTACTACCGGCGTGACAGGGAGACAATGTTGCATTGATTAGATTCATAAAAAGAGAGTGAAAAGATGGCGCTCTCTTTGGCAAAAACAATTTTTACGAATATTTAAGATTGGCTAACACTCATTGTTCTGTCTCCTGTTGAGCGTCCAATTTTCAGATTCTCCCCGTCAACTTCTCGCGTGAAAAAACCATCAATTTTTGCTTACCAGATGTAAAACTTAAGAAGCAAGGTGATCCAATAAAATTTTGTTGGACCTTCTTTTAGATACAACTCTGATTATACCAGATAAGAATCTGATGATGCCTGGAGCAGAAAGCAGAGCAGAAGGAAGAATATTAGGAAAAAGTATGAGGATTAGGCAACACTAGAAATCTTGCTTTGGCTTAGGGACCAGTAAAAGTCTTAAAAATCTTGCTCAGGTGTAAGGAACAGTACTAGTATTGCTTAGGTTTTGGGACCACTTTTGGTCTTGCTTAGGTTTAGGGACCACTACAAGTCTTGCTTAAGTTTCAGGACGTCAATGACCCCACCATACAAGTATTACTTAGTACTAGGGCCCGCTAATTCCACCGTTTTCTTATTATTGACAAATGTTGACAATCTTGACATTGAGGACTCAACGAGCCTTGTCTAATCTGCAAAAAACCAAAATATACAGGTTCGCATATCACAGTAAAATGTATTTTTCGGCAATGAGCTTGTAATACTTTTATTTCTGTGTAAGATATTTATGTAGGTATCAATCTTTTAAACGAAACACGAGCGAAGAAAGCACAACAATCAAAATAGGCAAAATCTGTCAAGAAATTTACGTCGTTTTGGTATAAAAACGAAAAAAAAACAGACACAAAAAATTAAAGCACAATAATAAAACAGGATACCGTAATAAAATGAGAAGTGAAAGTTACTGTCGTACCCGAATGTCAAGTACCCGTGAAAGCGTCGTGCTTGAAAGAGAGAATTTCAGTCATAAAGACGAACACTCTCCTGACTTCTCTTTTTTCTTAATCTTGCGTATCGACGCGATCCGCTGATCTTTGTAGAAAAAAGAAATACAATTTACGGCCCAGAAGTTCCGGCCCTCTTTTCTCCAAAGCCTAAACCCGGCCATTCTCGGTTGCGATGGTCTCTTCGCCGCTGCTCTTCTCGGTGAGCGCGATTTGATCCTCTTCACGTCGGATGACGTCGGCCGTTCGCCAGAAGAGCGCCGCGGAGACGACGCAGATGGTCGCAAAGCCTGCGACGTACGCTGGCGTCGTCATGACGGGCGAGAGGAGGAAGAGCGTGCAGCCAGCGATAGCCTGTTTTCATATTTTATTCTAATAATGCCAAATCGTCACATATGCTTTTTTTGTTCTATAGAATAGTATCACTTGCACTGTGTAAATATTTTTTAAAGGTAAAAAATAATAAAATAATACCTATCAATAAAAAATTGCAAGAAAACCCCTTTAACCCTTTTTTTTAATTTTTAATTTCATTTTTACAAATATTTCGGATAAAAAAATGGTTACATGGTAGAAGCGCGAGACGGCGATGGCGTGCACGCGCTTCACGGGCAGCGCGAGTGTCGTGACGACGGCGCGTGCCGTGTTCTTGCCGTGGTCGGACACGCCGAATAGGAAGGCTAGCAGGATCGAGGTGTAGGGACTAGAGATAGAGGGAGTGTGTGTGGAAGAGACGGGAAAGATATAGATATTAAGAGAGAAAGAGAGAGAACGAAGAGCGATAGAACGAAATACATTTTAAGTCTTTAAAAAACACATAAAATTCTTAAAAAATTTCACCTCTTGTACCATTTTTATTTAAAAAATACGTATATTACGATTTTTTTTCAAACAAATGTCTAAATCCAACTTTGGCTGAATGAGCAGCGCGCGTTCGTCGATGGTCTCCGTAGTCGCGTGCGGCGGCACGGAAACGAGAATGAGCGCGTAGATGACCAAGTCGACCGCGACGTGGATGCACAGCACGGGCTTCAGGCCAAAGTCACGGATGCGCCGAGATGCGAAGGCCGTCAAGGTGCCCACTGGATTAATTAATCTTATTTAAACTTATAGAAACGCTTTACTCCAGCGAGCGAAAACAAGTGATTACTTGCATTCTATCCTATCTCATCTAAGTCGCTAGCTCGTATCCGATGTAGTCTAGTGGTTATGATTTGCGTCTCTCACATGCAAGGCCGGGGTTCGATTCCCCTCAGAAAGTTTTGCGGCATTTGCGTCCGAACATTCTTGCTATATTCGCTTTGTTTGGATGTGTTTATCAGCGCAATTTTTTCCCTTTCTTTCATTCACTCACTTCCTCTCATTCATCGCTCACGACCACTTTCTCTCTCTCTCTCTAACTAACTGCACGCGATTCCGCCAGCGTATGCAAGGACATAGTAAGCAGGCAGGAATCGGTAGACGGCCAAGTCATGCGTGAATTGCATGGACGTCGGTATGATGGACATGTAGAAGGGCGTGAACAGGCCAAGGTAGAAGTAGTACGGTATCAGCAGACGGATTCGATGGTGGCCCAGCGTGCGAATCATCATCGCTGGCAAATAAATTATCGGTTTATTGGTTGATTTTTTAAAAACTTATACGGGAAATACAATAATTTCTTTATTAAGTAATATCTATTCGGGGGGGGGGGGGAGGTGTAGTCCTAAAACTATTGAAATACTCGGCTAAAGATTTTTTTAACTTGCTGAGCTGGTCATTAATTACTACAACCTTTATAAGTGTATTCTTACACTTCGTAAAACTGTTGCGATTATTCATATCTGCTGAGTATTCTAGTATAGAAAGATCTATTGAATCATCATATCGGTAGATAATTCCTAATTACTAAGGTAATTCCCCCTATCATTGAATGCCCTCATGTGGCTGCTATGGCGTCCTCTGTGTAACGGACTAGAACACAGGCGTCATAGAACGATGAGATCAAATGTTCTTTCGCGCAACCACGAAGAGAAATCCGGTTTCTTCCTTTCTCCATCTAGTGATTGTCATTTCAAAAAAAGGCGGCTAGCACGAATGTACTCAGTGATTGTGTCATCATTCACCTAATTGAAATTGCGCCGGAAGTGAAATTGGACGGAGAAATTGGCCAGATATCGCAGTTCACTGTAGCAAAAAACTGTAACAAATAGTCGAATATTCTGGTGCTACCCTACCAATCTGAGCGAAGAATCCATCTCCCGTTCGCTCCTTGCCGCCCGCGATGCTGTGTTCGATGCGCCGCGTCGGCAGACAGCAGAAGAGCACGATGCTCAAGATTGCGCTCGCGCCGCATGCGCCGTAGTATTTTCTGGAAATTTAATTTAAGTTAACAAATACTGTTTAATTAAGCTCATAATCTTTTACATGTTTTTATTTATACATATCGAAGCTTAGTCCTTTATTATTAGTTAATATTTGAAATATTTGAATAACATTGAAAATTTGTGAAAGGTGAAAGAATGTAAAAAAAACCGTAAGCTACAGGAATTTTTCTGACTTGTAGTCTATACACCGTAATGCACATGCTCTCTAGTCAGGGCAGGTAATTTGCGAGAATTCAAGCTTGAGTTTTGGCTGCTTTGATGAAGCTCACCGAACGTCGGGATCGCTGAACTCCTTGCCCTTGAAGCCAGCGGAATCGTCGTCGCCCGCTGTCGCCGTCACGAATGTCAGGCCGATGAAGCCGATTCCGGCGCAGAGATAGCTGTCAAAGAAAATGGAATATTTCAAATTAGGATTTAAAAATGGAATATTCCAAAATTAGACATGAGAAAATGGTATATTCCAAAATTAAACAAAAGAAAATGGCTTATTCCAAAATTAGACATAGGCAAATGGAATATCCTAAATTAGTCATCAGACAGCAGCACCATTTTTGTAGATTATTGTTAGTTTAATTAATTAATTTTTTCCATTTAAATTTATTACGTAGATATTTTCTAAACCTTATACCTCATGCAGGAGATGGCCCACGAAATGGCCTGGTTACGGCCGAGCGTCTCGCGTGTCGAATACTCCAGCAGGTAGGCCGGATAGCCAGAGGCCCAGACTGTAAGACATATGTATCAAGGATGGTATATTCTATTGCATCATTGTGAGAATTTTGAGAATGGGGGTGAGTGTTCTTTTTTTCAAAATACAAGGACCTGGACCGGCAGGGCCCTAAATTTGAGGGCCCGAAAACTGCGAGCCTGGATATGCCGAGATTTTGGGCCCAAAGAGCCGGCTGGGCCTAAAAAAGTTGGGCCAAGTATTTAGAATATTCCACTGTTTGATATTCTCATTGAACTTTTTTTCATGTCGTTAGGAATGGTAGAAAGTGGAATATTCGAAATTCCGGGACAAACTTTTCTCGTATTTTAATTCACTTAGAAGAAGTCAATTTGCGAAAACTCTAGCAAATTCTTGAATAGGTATTCGATTAGAATAAGCTAATTCGAGTACCAGCGAAGCCGTGCCCGAGTGCGGCGCATGCTGCAAAGTACGAGAAGCGATGGAGGTACACGAAGGAGGCGAAGTAGAGCGTCATGAGGCACGAGCCAAAGACGAGCAGCTTCTAAAGCAGTTCGCGAATTACTAATTTACTAGATACGTATGTTTTTATCTATAATATATTTATATCTACATATTTACATATAATTCAACTTTTCCATCCTTTCTTGGCATGTTAAATGTTGCGGAGCCATTTAAGCCGCTATATAGGAGTAAATTTAGCATTTTTGTTTTATATTCTGTGTTCTATAACCTTGGGCCCGAAGCAGACGAGCAGAGATGGCACGACGAGATTCGATACGCAGTAGACAGCACTGAAGACGGCTTGGCTGAAAGGAATGTCCTTTTAGTGTTCACAATAAAGTGTGAGTGTTGTTTCAATCGTTTGTGCAATCATTTCCAATGCACTTTGTCCGATGGATAGTTCTCTATCAATCTCTCTCTCGAATTAAATTTGGTGACCTTGCTCGGAAAAGTCACAACTTGATACGTTCTACTCTAAGTGTCTTTTTTTCGAAGCTAATAGGAAGTAAATGTCGATGATGCTTTTCTTTGGCTAATTACCAGGTAATTGTCGAAATTTTCTCTACAATTTCCCTATTTCCCTCATTTCATTCGTTCTCTCCTTTGCCCCGAAAGTATGATACGTTTCAGCAGCTTTTTTCCAAGAATAATCTAACCCAAAGTAGCCGTCAAACTCGCCAATCCGCTCCGGTTCCCTTCCGTGAAAGGAGTGCAGAACCGACTCGTTTATGAAGGCCTGCCAAAAAGGGGATGTGAGTTATGCCACAAGTAGCTGTCTTTTTGAGGAGATATCAGCTATTTCATCTATATTTATTTATGTAGTTATCGACATCCGTTTATTTTGAATGACCTTTTGATCCAAATGGAATGATATAAATTCCTGTTATTCGAACAATCCAAATTGAATTTGTCTAACAATGAGCATTCGTGTAATATGTATGTAAATTTGGAATATTCCACACCTGTATGTCGTAGCCGGAAAAGAAGAGCATATTGGCCAGGCCGAGAATCGTCGAGCACATCACGACATAGCGCGACTCCTTCATCCTTGGTGCGGAGTGAGACTCCGTCATCCTTGAAGAGGAGCGTAAGCTGATGAGAATAACAAGCATTTTTCAATGTTGTTGAAATTGAAGAATACTCGCAAACAAAATAAAGCAATAACTATTACAACTTTCGAATTTAGTCTTCTTTTTTCTTCTTGTGAATGACAGGAAGGCATTTCGAGAGCGAAAAAAAGAGATGGGATGAAGATAAGTAGTCTATTTGGAGTGAGAATCGGTTACTGTATCAGCATTCCCCCTCCTTTTCATCGCCAAGTGATCGTTTATCCCAGACGCGGACTACTTATCTGCAGCCAAGCTAGCTGTCGGTCACGGTTTAGCCAACAGCGAGCGGTCACGCTGTGCCACACTCATTCCGTTTGTGAGGAGAAGAACAGAGAAGGAGGAAGAAGAAGAGGAAATGTTGTGTCTTTTCGAATTGCAGAACGTTTCTATATATATGTACATACATAAATAGGTGCATCTTGGCGAATCAAAAATTCAAAAATCATTAGCGCATATAAATTTCTTCTAGAACGACGCTCTTTCAATTGGAGATATTAGAAAATGGAACGGACATTGCAGTAATATTAGGCAGGCTAATGTAAGAGATCGAAGATGATGCAAAAACTCGAATGATTGATCACAGCAATTCTGTTCTCTTCAGCCAATTAGGCTCTGACAAAAATGACACTTTTCGTTGAAAGACATTACACCATAGAGCAGGAAGGAAACCACACACAACAAAAACGAAAGAGAAAAAGAGAATATCATTTCAATTTGATATTCGCTAACTTATCCAACACTACTTCAAAGAAATGTTGTCCAGATAGACTGTTCCCGGGGAGAGAGAGCAGCAGCAAGCAAAATTAATTAAATAATAATTATTGAGCATAATGAGCTTTCCCGTTTTTTCAGGCGTTTCACTCACATTCACTCACAGTTCCAACTGGCTGAAATGCGCGGTTTTTCACTTTCTCAATCATATCATTCTTATTTTCTTTACGCGCATGCACTATTTACGGCCTTTTTTCTCTCACTTGCTCACTTTCTCTCTCTCTCTCTCTCTATTTCTTCTTCGCTTTCTCTCTCTCTCTCTCTCTGTCTAGCTTTCTCCTCCAATCTCCGCCCTTGTTGATGAAACTTGCAAGCGGAGGGTATCCTCTTACGGAATGGAGGAGCTTGAGGAATTTGGCTGTCTTTGCTTTCCTCGTGGTTTGATCTCATTGGGATAGAATGAGAAGCTTCTAGAGCAAGTGTCAAGGGCAACCCTGCAGGAGGTGGGGGGGGGGGTGGATTGGCCCAATCATTTTCTCTCCGTCCTATCAGCCGAGGGAATGACGCAATACTTGATTAAAGGCGGAAGATCAAAGACAAAGTGGCGAATGTTATCATGGGAAGAATGTCGAAAATAGGGATTAACTTGCAGTAGCAGAGCAGCAGCACGTGTCAAAACATATGTATTATCATTTACTGGCGTGTCTACTGTGCAAGCCCGACGGAGTAAAATTGCATAATCAAATAGAAACAACAAAAAAACTTTTTCCTCAACTACACAAAGTTCCTATTTATCCCAATTGCTTGTCTGTCGCAGCATAAAGAATGAGTAAAGCGAACTTCTCTTGAGAACAGAAGGGAGGAATCGGCGACAGGGGAATGAGATTTCAATCACAGTTAGCACCACTAGTCTTTTACATTGTAAATGTAGTCGAAAATGGGCGTTAAATATATACAACAAGCACATAATATAAACTTTTCCTTGGAGACAACCATTAAAAGATGTGCTGACTGATGTGAGAATGCCTTTTTGTATGTGCACTGCTGGAGATTTGTTGAAAATGACGGGTGTAGATGCTATAGCAAATATTGCACATCATCAACGTTCTGGTTTATGGCTGGACAATGACATCATCTAATACTTCTCAATGAATTAACATAGACCTCGGTATTTCCGTTGAACTAGCGGAGAGGAGGCATGACATTGCCATAAACAAAGACAGCGTGGAACAACAACTAGAAATACGAATTACATAGAGTGCCTTTTTGAGTGCCCTTCCCCATGTTCGCCCTTGTCGAAAATTTTTTTTATTGCGGTTTTGGAATCTTTTGTTACAAATGCGATCAGCAAAAAGTGTAAAGCTTTCTGTATGAATTATAATACTAGCTTAATTACTTTATTGTCTACGATGATTCATGGTAGAAGATAAAAGGAACACGACCATGTTGAAGATGGTGTAATAGTCAACATGACGACATTGACAACTCTTTCCTTTCCTTTTACCGGCCTGACTGGTCGACAATGTTGCTTTGATAAGATAATGAAAGAATCAAAAGGCGGACACTTTGGCCAAAACAATTTTTACGAATATTTCTGGCTATTATGCCACCTGAATGTTTGCTCTATCCACAACTTCCTTCCTATCACGTGAGAAGGTGCAAAAATACACATTTGACATCTAAATCGTAAGTACGATACATAATCATGTAATGAAACACTTTCTCTCTCTCTCTTTCTCTCTCTCTTTCTCTCTCTCTCTCTTTCTCTCTCTTTCTCTTTTTCTCTCTCTCGCTCTCTCTCTCTCCCTCTCTCTTACACCTCACTCATTATTTTTGATGTGTCTTCTCAATGGCCTATACATATATGACTCATTCTATGATGGGTTTAAGAGTCTTCAAGGATACGGTCTTAGTGCAAAATTGAATGTGAAGCTGGTTTTTCTTAGTTGTGCCGGCTAAGTCACACATTTCATCTGTCGAAATAGTGTGTATGCAGGGCATCGAAAAAAGACGTGCGAATTTCTTTATTATTTGTTAGCCTTTCTCTTTGCTGCCGGCGCTGATGTCATTGAGAGTCTGACATTTCCGAGGCACGAAAAGATGGCAGAGAACCATCCCGAACACATTTTCCAAATGGTGGAAAGAAACTCCGCTCTTGACACTTGAAAACACAAAGAAAGACAGACGGTAATGTTGAGCGCGGATCTAACAATAAGGCTAAGGAAAGGCCAGCTCATGGCGAGCTGGCCTTTCCTTAGCCTTATTGTTATTGTTGTTGATCATCAACGTGCACAGTTAGAAGCGCTCCGATAAATTCACTCCTATTTGTTGTTTGAAGCCCATGCTGTTGGATTCAGCCAGCACGAGTACAGTCAAACGTTAAATGCAGTATGTGCACCTTTTTGGAGATCTCAGTCATTTATGCATACCGTATTTTTTCTATTAGTGCCCCCGGGGGCACTATTTTTCAATCCCCTTTCGAGAGGGGGGCACTATTAGCGGGGGGGGGGGGGAGTTCTATTAGAGGGAGGGGTACTATTTTTCAATGTGATTTACTAAAAGTTTGTAAACAACAATTTATTCCTAACAAAAGAGATTTGTAGCTCTACTTCAATTGAATCATCACCGGAAGATCCATTTTACTGTAAATTTTGAATAAATTTGTAATTAATTCATTGGGAAGAGCCTCCAGAATCCATTCGAGGTACATCTCTAGCCGAGGTATTAGACTAATAGGGGGGGCACTATTGGAGGGGGGGGGGTTATATTAGAGCTAGGGGTACTATTTTTCAATACCGTCGCGAGAGGGGGGCACTATTAGAAGGGGGGGGGGTTCTAGTAGAGGGAGGGGCACTAATAGAGAAAATACGGTATTTTTGAAAACGGCACGTTCACAGTCGTATTCACTGTTTCCGAAATAGATTAGTACATGGCGGAAATGGCACGAAAAAGCGTATTCAGCGACTTATTCCTGTTCATGTTTATATTAATATTATTAATATCGGACCCAATAATATTGAGCTAGACTGTATGCATGCATGTATTAACCTACATACATATGTATCCAGAGTAACTCATTTACATTTTGTTCTATCTTGTGTTTCTTAATTAGTTCGTAGTTGATCTCGCCTTGAGCTGGCCTTTCCTTGGCCTTGTTGTTAGATCCGTGCACAATAATACCGTCTGTTTCTCTTTGTGTTTTCAAGTGTCAAGAGGCTACCTCTCTACCATTCATAAGCCAATGTGTTCGGTGTAGTTCTCCGCCATCTTTTCACACCTCTTAGGTGCCAGACACTCAATGACATCAGTAGCAAAAGCTGCGAGAACGATTCACAAGCAAACAAATACGCACGTCTTTTTTCGATGCCCTGCATACATACTATTTCGACACATGAAATGTATGACTAAGTTGGCACAACTAAGAAAAAACCAGCTCCACAGAAAATTTTACACTATAGCCGTGCACTTGAACAACATCACTGTTTGTTTCGGCTTGAACATAGAAGTGTAAGGTTAATTATTAATAACATAATGATGGAGACGATCATCGTTAAGATTGTTTTTTTTAACCGATCCGTGGAGAGGTGGTTTCAATTAAGACGTTTCAGAGATCAAACGTTTTGTTTGCTTTGAATTTATTTCAAGGACTCTTGAACCCATCATAGAAAATGACTCATCGGCCATTGTGAAGAATTGCCAGAAATAATAGAGTGTGGAGGAGAGACTGTCAGAGAGTGAGTGAGAGAGGGTGTGAGAGAGAGAGACCGAAATAGAGAGACCGAGGCAGATCAAGAGAGGGAAAAGAAAGAGAGTAAACGCGCTCGCTACTTCTTTACTACTCTTGTGCTTGGTCTGTACACAGTTCTGTAGTTGGCAGACGAAAGAGCGAAAGGGTAAAAAGAGAAAAAAGAGAGAGATAGAGCGAGGGAGAGAGCGAGAGAAGGAGAAAGAAAGAAAAAGCTACTAGTTAGAGGTACAGCGAAAAGGCGATGGAGAAAGATCACAGTGATCGTGAGCTTGTGCAAAAAGATGTGGATAATGGATCGGTGAACCCTCTTTCTTTTCTTCTTCCGCGACGAAAAGATAAAAGCAAGGGCTGACACCACTCTAGGCACTAACGAGAGAAGAAAACAGAAGAAGAATCAAGAATGAACTGGACCTTGCTGATCGTCTCCTCTTCTCTGCTGCTCGCCTTCCTGAGCAACATCGCAATGGCGCAGTCGCAGTGGTGCGCGCAGGGACAGATCACAGGAAGTTAGCGATAAAAGATGAACACATACATATATCTACTCTGTGTGTTCTTTAATATTTTGTAAATTTACTCTGCTAAATTTAAAAAAAAAAATTAATTAAACTAAAAAATAAAGATAACCGGATGAATTATCAAAATAAATTTAAAAAAAATTTTTTTAAATTTTATTATTTAAAAAAATAATAAAAATTTTCCAGCCTGTCAACAAGGCGCCTGCTCCGTCGGAAGCATCTGCATCAACAGTAACACATGCTGCACGATTGGCGGCGTCGTCAATGGATGTATGTGACTTTATTTATTTTTTATTTAGGTATCTTATTTTTGACATGGGCATTTTAAAGCCAATTTTCTGAATTGAGAAAAAAATTTAAGAAAAATTATGAACTAAAAGTAAATAAATGAAATATGTACGTAGATTAATAAAGCAATAAATAATTAAATAAATAAACTAATTAATTAATTAATTAAATAAATATTCTGTTCTTCAAAGATCTCGCGCCGATTACGTCGTCACCGATCGGCGGCTGCTACGATCGACTGAATCCGTCGACCGGCACTTCGGACTGCCCGAGCAGAGCGTACCTCTGCCAGAACACGATCTACTATCAACTCATGACTCAGCAGTGCCCTCGCACTTGTGGACGATGCTAGAGAAAGAGGGAGAGAGAAAAGAGAGAGAGAGAGAGAGAGAGAGAGAGGGAGAGCAAGGGAAGGAAAGAGAGAGTGAGAGAAAGAGAGAAGGTCAACTTAACTTGTTGATGCTCTTTTTTATATGCAATACGGCTTTGATATACATATTTATGCACAAGAATAGCCGACTGATTCGCCTTACAAGTGTTTCACGCCTTCTGCCTTGATATTATTGATATGCAATGATCTCACAATCCAAACAAGGCCATATATAGGCTTAATGTTAACGACAGACAAAGAAAAATGATTTTAATGAGTATTTTATATCATGATCAACATAACGAATAAAAATATACATTCCAATTTTTGCACTAAAAATCAGAATTAATCTCTAGCTGTGAACTCATAATAATGGATATGCAACATATTTCTCCAGGAATCTGCCATGTTTCTTCGGTTTAATTACGCAAGTATGAAGTCTACGTTCATAATGACTATTGAACAATAAATAATCGAGGAGGATATTTCATACGTTTTGCTCAAAATTACATGCTCCTTCTCCACAATATCATACGGATAACAGAACGATTTATTCGTTTTTAGGAGGGAATGAACAAAAACATTTTGTTGAACGCACAGAAAATTACGAGTACTTACGAGTAGTGTGTTGCGGCTGACAAGAAACCACCTGAAAAAATCTCTCAAAAAAATATTATGTTTCACATTCATGCATCAAATGTACTCTGGCCATGCTCGCAACGACTAAGTGTTATTTAAGATTTCTATTGCAAAAATGATCTAGTGGAATAAATATAGAAAAAAAAATTACTCACATGATCGAGCAGACAACATTCACATCTTCTAATATGACGTTAGTGGAATTTTACAATGACTACTGCCCAATCGAGAAAAAGCGAATGAAGAATAGTAAAAATTAGCGTCTATAGTATTTCTATATTTTTTAACACCTCGTCTATAAGCTTTATCAGGCTAGAGATGCATCTCCTCTCGCAAAGATAATTGCATGCTTCTGTGGATGTATGTATGTATGTAGGCGTGCATTGGGAAGATATAAATTTTCATGAAGTTCTTTTTAAAGCGCCTGCTGCGCATAGATTTGTTAATTTTTTCATGTGAGACATCAGCATCCTCAACTTTACCATAAATGTCTAATTATTCTTGCGCCAACAAAAAGATGATGCAAAGAAATAAAGTTTATTGTCCAAGGATGCCGGACTCGGACTCAATTCCCTTGGCCCTCGGCATTTCCATTCCACTCTTCTGGCGCTACACTTTCATGGTCACATGCGGGGTTGCGATCTTTCTCAACATCTTCTTCTTCGTTTTTGTCATGTCGCACGGCAAGCGAAACGACAGCGTCGACGGGTTAGTCTTTATCAATACAAAAAGCTCAAATAATTAATTAATTTTAAATAAAATCTGTGGACAAGTTTCACCTTTTCTCGAAAAAAAAATCACTCTCTTGCTGTTCAGGTACCGCCGTGTGCTGGCGCTCTTTGCATGTTCCGATATTTACTACTCGCTTGCGTTCATCGTGGCCGCTCCGGTTGAGTATTTTAACAACTTTTTTCGCAGAGATCTTATTCTTCCATTTTCCTTTCCAATAATCTATCTCTGTTGCAATAAAAAAGTAGGAGAGTTCATGATTGATGTCAATGTTACGAATCTCATTAGCCATTTTTTTAAATCAGTTAGTAACATTCTATGGTGAATTGTGAAAGGTTTTGATAAGTGCAAATTTAGATGTGCCAAGTTCATACCAGACAAATTTTGATGCAGCCTAAATACAAATATTCATTTCGAGCACTACCGTACGATACGCGATTCAATTGTGATAATTGACATGTTCGGAATCGCCTTCTCGAACGACTCCGGGTTTATCCTCTTTGCATATCTCTTCGCCTACTTCATCTGCATTATTGTGGTATATTCCTATATTTCTATGTAAAATGTGCATGAAAAACTAAAATATGATAGCCTTTTGTACTATAGATTGATAGATGATATATATATATATATATACATATATATATATATATCGATTAGCTAATGTATTCCGTGGATTCGTCGACATTCTTTGAGATGGTTGTCACTTAATTATTTAACTGAAATTATTCTATTATATAATCTACAGAATAGAAAGCGAGTGAGAAGTAGCTCACTCCCACCTTATAGTTCTTCTTTCTCATTTTTCATAGTCCAAATGTCCTTGATATCTTGTGACAATAAGTGTCTAAATAACGCATTTGAGAACACTTTAAAGACACGAACTTTTGTGACATTTAAGATTACATATAGGGTAGCTAATTAGAAAACTTTTATTTCGTTTCAGCCTGACGCCGGCTTTGTCTACCGCTTTTTGCTAGTTAAAAGGTAACTCAATAAATTTGTTCATTTATAAGGAAATTAAATATTCTTATTTAAACTTTGTTAAGATATCGAGCGATCTCAATTTTTCACCGGAACATACCTTTCACTATTTTCATCCTTGTGGTTAGAGAACGAATGAAAAAGCGCATGCACAATACTGCTGACTAGCGAAAGTCTCCCTCCTTACATAGGGGGATGAAGGGAAGGGAGTCCGAGATATGTACATACATACATACATATTACGTAGGTTGTCTGATTCTCTTAGAAAACGTTCCTCGATATAACTCTTCTCCTAGTCCTTCTCGCTGTGAGTCTGTGAGGATCCTTCCTGCAGGGTGACAAAAGAGCGAGAGAGTGTTGAGGGAAAGAGAGAATTCGCTCTGCTTGAGGGAGAACCATGAACTCTATTACATAGCGTCGCAAGTTCCTCTCCGAGCAGAGCGAAACTGCCTCCCTGAAGGAAGGATCCCCCAAATTACCTCCCTGCGCTCCATCACCTCACCCCAAAAAAGGGAGACTTTACTACGGCGGGCTGAAGTTTCTTTAAAAGTACAGACGTGACGAACCTCTAATAATTCCGACATATTAAAATTACAAATTGCTACCAGAAAATTAGAATGAATAATGATGTTTCCATTAGATATTACTATGGACGGCGCTGTTGGCTGTGTGTGTTGTGTTCGTATACACTCCAGAAGAAGGCTTCTACGAGAGAATGGCTGCTATGGGAGCATTGAAGTACAATTATCCCATAATTGGACTGGAGAGCAAACGGGTTATTTTTTTATTTTTTTGTACATCATAAAAAGTTGTCACAGCACTGAGATTAAAAAGAGAGAAGGGGAAAGAGAGAGCTAAAGATTCACGGCATGCGACTGCTGATATGCGGAGCAACGTCGCGTGGGGTGGGCCAGACCCTTCGTTTGCAAAGGATGGAATCTTTTGCTGACACAAGTAAAGACAATGTTTTATTAAGCGACTGCGGTCGGCTTTGTTGGTTTCTTCAAAAAGGGTGCATTCGGATGCTTTTTCGGGTACTTTTAAGAATTTTCTAAAGCTTTTATGTTTTTTAAGCTCCTTTAAAGCTCTCAGGAGCATGAAACCTAAGGTACTTTAAACCCAGCATTTTTCTCATAATTATAAGAAGAAGAAAAATGTAGATCCTACAAGCCACGAAAGCTGGGAAATGGTGAGTACTTTTGTAAAGTCAGAGGGAATAATGAAGGCGAGGCAGATATGATCATCTTCTAACGTGAGATATCTCCATCTACACGACAATGACGACATTTGCTTGCAGATGAACAGCCAGAAAATGCTCGTTATGCTGCTCCTGTTCTTGGCCGAGTTCGCGATGTTCGCTCTCATGGTCTTCTGTTGCGTGGCTATCCTGATCGAAGTCAAGACTTCCTCGATGTCTGCTCAAGCAAAGCGCATGCATCGCAGGGCACTGCTTGTACTAACTCTGCAGGTACAAACATTGCTTCGATTTAAATTTAAATTTCCCGCCATGACAAAAAAATAAATGAATCAACTCCAGACAGTCCTTCCTGCTCTCTGCATCTACGCGCCCGTCTTCGAGATGAGGCTGTACCTCATCCTGGGGATGGAGCAGAAACTGCGCACGGACCTCCTCAAGGCCCTTCCGCCCCTCCTCAACCCGCTCATCGTCCTCGCTCTCACCTCCAAGTACTCCACTGCTCTCCGCTCTGCGTTCACCGCCTGCATTCGTTGCCAGGTTTTATCTCTCGTCCCATTTGGTGCTGTAAAACTGGCAGCCGTAAATCATAGACCCTTCCAAGAACTACAACAATCGAAGAACCAAAAATGTACCAAACAAAAACGGCGGATCATGGGCAAGTGAAAAGAACTGGAGAAATTTTATTAATCAGCGTTTATTTTACTAGATCTCCGCCTTGTCTCCCTCTAATTTCTACTTGTCACAAGCTGTCTCTTCGTCTTCAACGCGCCAGGCAGCCATATAGAGATGCAACTAACTGCAGCAATGTTTATCACCAAAGTGTATTTTAGGAACAGTTAGCATATTGTGATGAAAGAAAAAAAAAATATATATGCAAATCTATATGGCCGATGAAGAAGTGGCCCTTACAAAGAATGCTAGATTACATTATCACTATTTCAATATTTGTCACTGTAAAGTGCATGTGAATGAACATAAATCCTTAAAATAATAGATATTGTCCAATGTTGTCCGAAAGAAATTGTGTACATAAGACGGTTTTTTTTCTACTTCACTTCCTTCCTGTACACAAAAGAAAACGTAGTTGTGAAGTTAAAGTTGGCGTGAGGTCATTTTTGACGAAACTACGGGCATACGAAGGTGGTCAAAGTTTTACTTTCGTCTGTTTTACATGAAGCAGGAGAAATAGAAACAATGCACATCGTGGATGTTTAAGAGGAGTCGATAATGATTTACATAGAAGTGTAGCATAAATCTTATTAAAACTTTTATCATAAATTATCAAATTTTCCTTAAAAAGACTCTTCAACTCAAAGTTGTTTTCAATGTTGTTTTACTGGCTCGTTTACAGCAGAATTTGCACTCGCATAGGCCAAAATGTAGTTTTGAAGTGGAAACTGATGGTGAGAATGAAACAGAATATTTTTAAGGAACTACTCCTTATGAGAAATGGTTTCATGTGGTTTCTTATCAGCCAGAAGAGAACATCAAGGGACAAAGTGTGGGAAAAGACGGAATACCAGTGAGCATCAACTGGTGGGCTAGTGAAATTGAAGATGCCATTTAGGAAGAAGTGAAGAGAGAAAGGATTTCTGCTTGGAATTTTTTTCTTAAGTTAGCATCATGCAGTCGTGATGGATGGTGTATTGGTTGCGTGCCAGGCGTTTGGTCCAAAGTGTGGGTGTTCGGTTCATGCAGCGGCTGCCAATGATGAAAGTAATTGAAATGGCGCATGAGAAAGCGTCTCTCCCCGTCTTCTCTCGCCTGACTCTCTCGCCTGTCTCTCTCGCGAGGGAGAGCAGGCGAGTCACAGCAATGCAACAGGGGAGGGAGGGGCTCTTTGGCCTAAAACTGAATGGGGCAAAGTGCTGTGTAAAGTACTCACTTATGATTAAAGTTCAATTGTCGAAGAATACCATCTCTCAGCGAACAGAAGACAGTAAATATTAAATTGTATATTTTCATTTCTTGAAGATCTCACCAAGCAACTCAAGTCATAAAAGAGATATTGGGAGATAATTATTTTATCTTCCTCTGCTTTCCGTGGGATCAGAAGAGAGTCTTCCTTCGCACTAATATAGACGTCCATCTATCTTTCTTCCACTCCGATTCCGAATATAAGTAGAGAAATCACGAGTAGGCTTGTGAATTAGCGAGAGTCGAGGCGGAGATCTAGTAGAATAAATGCTTATTAATTATATTTCTTCAGTTCTATTAAATTACCAAAAATGGGACGTTGACATTTTGTAAATTTGCGGCTCTTCGATTAACATATTCGCACTATTGCTGGTATGGTTAACAATGCCAATTCTCATTCGTAAGTTAAAATTACAACACAATTATTATTTCCGTTCAAAATGAACACATACTAACATAAAAGTATCAAAAACAATTTTTCTTTATAAGCACAAAAGCGAAAACTTGAAAACGCTTGAAATATTGTATTGAAGGAGCACGAATGTCAACCGTAATCTATTGCATATTATAGTCGAGTCTCCTGAAATCGCATGATCTCTCATTCGTGTGTCAGGCGAATTCAAGATTGAGTTTTTGGCACACAGAAAAGTATTTGTTTGGATTCCACAAAATGAGGTTCAAATATACCTTGAGATTCATAACCTATTTTGTAGTTTACGTGACGCCGAAAACCCACAACTACAAAATGTCCTTGACCTTTTGGGATCCTGGGAAAAAAGGACAAAATTGTTTTCTACGTGCAATACGTGTGTTGGCGCCACACTTCTTCTCTGGACTTTTCTTCTCTTTCTTCACATCCCAATCCGTAGCTACTTACAATTACAGTTTAAAAAACTTGTACAATTTTTCCACTTTGTTATACTCATCAACGTTATTTCTCTGAAGATCAAGTCAATGTAGCCAACAAAAAAAGTACGAATTATAGCGTGGAGCCATTCGTTGAAAGTGGTAAACTACAATTAATTATTATAAGAATAGAGCATAATGTTATTTTTGGTAGTTGAAATTGGCTTGAAAGGCAATATGCTTCATGTCAGAGATCTTTTTTTTTTCGAGGAGTGAAACAGTTAAAATTTTTTCCTAATTATAAGTTACAGATTTCATGAGCCATTTCAATTAAATTCTGCTGGCAGCAGAAAAAAAGACCTCGTGTGACAAGCGAAGACGGCAATTATAATTATAGTTTTACTAAGGCATCTGGTATGAAAAATGGCTAGAATTAACTAGATATGCAATTTAAGATGCGATCATACACCTCGCAAAAAATTGTGGGACTTCTTTTAAGGAGCCTGAGACTCAACCGAAGTCTATTTCAAGTTTGCTGACCATTGTAGTCGCGTCTCTCAAAACAGGCGACCGAAAGAGAAAATGACTACGAATTTCCTCGTCATTCTGGATAATTGTTACTCTTAATATCGCGTGTTTTTTCACATATATTCGTTGCGTGAAAATAACAAAGGCGGCGTCAATTTGAAGTATTGCACTTTAAGACAAAGTATATTTACGTGCTTGTATTGCCAAGAATGTCCTGTCTGCCCTTTGAATATTACTACTTGTCCGCAACATGTAGCTAGTGCTGCATGCAATTGCATATATGACGGTGCCAACTAAAAAAACGGTCGTTTTTGCATTTTCGACTCCTTATGCACACTTTTTTGGAATATTCCACACGAATATGCCAAATTTGTCAAAAAGTACGCGTACTTTTTGACAAATTTGGCATATTCGTGTGGAATATTCCAAAAAAGTGTGCATAAGGAGTCGAAAATGCAAAAACGACCGTTTTTTTAGTTGGCACCGTCATATATGTACTTGCACATAGCGTTGAAAACACTTTTGAAAACTTGCGCCTATCCCTCTTCCATCGTCCGATTTGAATCTTGTCAAATTTCCAGATTTTAATAAAACATGTATAAATACACATAATTGTAGTATGTTTGCAACTAGAAACTGATTCGGTAAATGGAAAGGAGTTCATTCCTATTTACGAAGTTCTATTGCTGACCTTGTAACCATGAGCAGCCGAGAAAGGCATAATCACTCGTGAGAAATATATTAATTCAATTGCCAGTAGCAATTTCTTTTACGGGGGCAGCTGTAAAAAAGCGAGAAAGAGTCTGCTGAGCAAAGTGTGTTGCGGTCAAAAAATTAAGTTGAATTACAAGAGTAACTTTGCGCTCTTTTTCGCAAGCTTTTTTTTAAATTGTAATTTTTGAAAAGTATGTTTTACAATTTATGCTCTCCCGAGTCTACAATCGTTCATGAATGTTTACATGTTCAAGCTAGACATACGTGCTCTAACGATAATCCGTTAAGAAGACAGCAAAGGGCCAAGTCAAGCACTTATTTAATGTTTGACTCAATAAGAGAATGGTTGAGCGGGCGACTTCCTTCTTTTCTCTTTACCACATCTCATGGTCGGTTCTGAAGGCACTTCCTATAATTCACAATAAGCTTTTTTACTACGTAATGAAAACAAATTAGGTCCCTTTTTTCAAAGCAGCAAATTTCGATGTTAATTTTCAGTCGGCACCCGCGTGAGCCTGCCGAACCCTTCGCTCTACTCGACAGCCTTCTGGTCGGATTACGTGACCGTCGTGATTTCTGTGATTCTCCACGCTGGCTCGCTCTATTTTATCTTTTGCAATAGTGGCTCGGCTTCTTCAATATATAAGAAGTGCCTCATTCTGCTTGTGGCAAGTTCTCTTTTTAAATTTTTTCTAAACAATATCTCGGCTGGGCTCATCCACGCCATGTCCGTAGTACCAGGCCAAATTAAATCTGTAATATGAGTGTAGTATTATAAAACCAGTCGTCGACCCTCTTGATGGATGTGACCGTGAATTGGCTGGCGATGATTCGTATGCTTCCGCCTCTTCCTTGCATTGTTTCCGTCGGCGTTCTCTCCTCGCTATCCGTGCCCACCGATATACGAGTTGTTAGCGGAGAGAGATTTTCTGGCAAATAATTTCCTCGTCAATTTTTCTTTTATACATAGAGACGTACCTGGAATCTATGCTTGAGGTGTGGGATGCGCTTCCCAATGAACTGATTGCAAATTCATTCAAAATCTACGGTAAAAATGATATTCCATTGATGATTCCATTGAAGTAGAGCTATAATTCTTCGTTTTTGTGAATAAAATGTTGTTAACAAACATTTAGTCGAAAAATAGTACCCGTCCCTCTAATCGAACCCCCTCCCCCCTCTAATAGTGCCACCCTTCTCGCAAGGGCATTGAAAAATAGTACCCCCGCGGCACTAATAGGGAAAACACGGTATATGTAGCTGAGAATAACTATAAACCCATAAAATAGGTTATACATTTAAAACATCCCTCGTTTAGCTTTTCTTCTTAGTCGGAATTTATCTCCCTTTGCCAGCGTTCTGTTGCTGCTTTCTCTATCGGCATCAAGTGGGTGACCTTCTACTTTTTAGCAATCGTTTACAAAATTAATTACTCGACCACACAATATATATACATAGGTATGAATACCGCGAAATTATTGAAAAGGTCTCTGCCCGCTCATAATGTATGTATTTATTTCAAGCATTATTCAAAGTGTACATATACTATGGAATTTTTTTTGTTGCAATTATTAAACGAGGTCGATCACAGAAAAATTCTGTTAGATTTCAATTTGTCGCGATCATTCGCAACCCTTCGCGGGTTTTGTGTGACCTACGTTTAGGCATAAAAGATATTTTAATTGAATTTTTATGAAATAGCACCTGCGAAGTTAAATGCGGCAATTAAACATTAATAACATTTTTATGATCGTTAAAATTTAATTAAAGGCCGTACAACTACCCCGTTCACGTTGGCGTCTAATGGCAGATTCGTTTCTGTATGCTCGTTCCGCCAATCCTGCTTACCTTCTCAGCTGTATGCCAGTCAACGAACTCGAGTCCTTCCTTACCGAGGTTGTACACAAATACGAAACTAGAGAACCAGCTAATCTTTTTTTTATCAACAACTCCCTCCCTTACATGAATAGTGCGAATCTCTCACCGTTTGTTTAAGCGAGAAATTAGAAGCCAAAGGAATTGAAATGCACCGCTTTCTCACATTTATGCTGAAAGCGCAAATTGTAATATTACTACATATAATTTAGTTTTTGTTTGTTTTTACAAGTAAATGTGAATTCATACCGTTTGAGATTACATTTAGCGGATCGTCGAACTGAGAAACACTTCAATGCCTTCAACTTCCCTTTCTTCAATGCTATCAACAACAACGTGCTTATACGACGGATTTATCTACGCGCTTGCAGGTAATTAATTTTTTTCCAAGCGACTAAAAAAAATTTTTTGTGCTTAAATCAAAACGCATCTTCTTCTAACCTTAAGAAAGCAAATTTAAGTGATATTTGTGCAAATTAAGCAAATGTTTATAATAATTAACTTCTAACTTTCATTAGTGGTCGTTGTCACCAGCCTTGTGATTGCGCTGCCGGCCGTTGTCTTTTTGTCGTGGCACACTTTCTACACGATCTTCGCAATTCCTCCTGCTTACCTTCTCAGCTGTATGCCAGTCAACGAACTCGAGTCCTTCCTTACCGAGGTTGTACACAAATACGAAACTAGACAACCAGCTAATCTTTTTTTATCAACAACTCCCTCCCTTACATGAATAGTGCGAATCTCTCACCGTTTGTGGAAGCGAGAAATTAGAAGCCAAAGGAATTGAAATGCACCGCTTTCTCACATTTATGCTGAAAGCGCAAATTGTAATATTACTACATATAATTTAGTTTTTGTTTGTTTTTACAAGTAAATGTGAATTCGCTCGGTGGCCAGATGAGCGAGCGATCCAAGGATTATCACCGGAGCATGACGAGGGCGCTCATCGCACAGGTACACTCAATATCCAGAGTAGTTTGAAAAGCATTTGATCCTCTACTAATCAACAGATATATTCCGTGGATTTTCGCCAATTTACGTCCAATGTCCGTCAAGATATTTCGACCAAACAAAATGAACTGATTCTTTGCGATGCCACTTTTTTTAAATTCCATTTTACATCGGATGAAGGATAACCCGGTGCTATAAGGCAAAACGCAGTCAAAAACGAAATCAAACAAGATACAGCTGTGACTTATTCGACTTATTATGCATGACTTAATTCGTTCGCTGTTTAGGAATTTTCTGCAAAATGATTGCAACATTTTCTCAAACCATTATTTTCATAGGCTAAAAATGTTCTGCAATTCAAAGTAAAAAAAAAGAAGATAATTCTAGGCCTTGATTCCAAGCACACTCTACACTGTTCCTCTGATTGCTTGGCAGACCGTCCAGCTCACGGGTTCTGAAGACGATCGTATGTTTAGAGTGGAATTCTATTCTTATTTTTAAAAAAGCGTATGCTAAATGAATGTGTACCATTCATGCTTCAGAAGAAGAAAGTGCGAAGAAAACATTTTATCGACTGTCCATTCCCCAATCCACTTTTGCAGTCCTCGCCATGATGTCCTTGCATTTCTTCTCTTTCGTGAGTCTGAGCCATCTCCTCGCCTTATTCTACTTTACGCCGTCGTATCGCCGCACGGTGTCCATGATTTATCTAAGCGCCCGTAGAAGATCACAGAACACAATTATTGTGCTTGCAATGCATTCGCGCTTCTCGATGTAGAAACAATAACAAAGTATGCATATATGAAGCAGCAATTGCCCAGAATCCGCAACAACTTTTATAACGAACGCTGGGAATAAAAGCATTTTCCCCACGTTTTGCTGCGAACCCTCTCATCACAAGAGAGAATTTCATAGAGAAAAGGAAAGAGCGCAAACAATGGTTAAAGGAGGGCGATCACCGAAAAATTATGCGATATTTCAAATTGCCGCGGCCCTTTGCACTCTCATTCGCAGGTGCTATTTTCGTGCAGCGGGTTTGTGCGACCTGCGAAATAGCAAGCGAGAATAAGAGTGAGGAATCACAGGACAGACGCGGCAATTCGAACCTGCATAAATATTTTTCGGTGATCGCCCTCCTTTAAGACGACAGTTAAATTCCATTTTTTTCCTCTTGAATAAAGAAAGAGGAGAATCATCAAAAGAGTAAAATACGAATTTTATAACCAAACTTGCTTTCCGCATGTCGTTGTCAATGTATTATCGTTGTTGTCTATGACTTTGGTATCTCAGCAATAAGAAAAGTAACGTTTTAGCTTTTCGTATATGCCATTCACTAAGCCAATATTTCCATACCACACAAATTTGCTCCTTGGACCAAGGATTGCGTTATATCATACGAATGCCCGAATAAGTGTTGTAATCAGTTAATAAAGTAAATTAATGTTTGCAAGTTAATATTGTGGTATGCATATGTTTGAAGTATATACAAACATATGTATGTATGTTCACTTGCGTTATATCCAAATATCTTTAGTAGAATAGATTTATAATTTCATGTGTACATGGATGTGAGTATGTGAGTATGTAAGTTTCGAGAGAATGATGAATAATTTTATCAATGACAGTAATTATATATCCCAATTTCCGAATGATGAGAAAAAATATATGTGTTATAGATTCCAGGAAAATAACGAAATCGAATTGAAGAAGTAGAATTATGTTGAATGTATGTATATGGTGACAATTGTGAAATAATAAATTGTATGGTATGGTATTCGTCTTTAAAAAGTAATGATAAAGATATTAGAGATAGAAAATAGTAAAGGTGATCGATGTGTAAATGGCTTACTGATCGTGGATATAAAGTGGTTGTCTTTCGGGGACTCTTCTGATGCATACATCGATATTGAGTCTTCCCTCGGGCAATTCGATGATGTGATTGGTGATACGGTGCCGTCAGGGAATTCGTATCCAAGTTCGGCGATAGGTGGGTAGGATGATGGGTCAGATTTCGCCTCATTGGGCTAGAAATCTAGAATCTAAAAATCCAATTACCCAACATATAAGTTGGATACAGCACACACAGAAAAAATATTCGTGATATTTTACGAAATGAGACACTAATATATTAGCATGATTAGCAACACACTAATACTATTCGTAAAAGATGCAGGAAGAATTAGTGTGTATGAGAGTAAGTATTCGTAAAACGACGCCTCTTCCAGGAGGGTCCCAGAAACACATGCCATTTTTGGCTGTTTTTTTTTTTTATTTTTATTTTTTCGATGTAAATTACCACTCTTTTTCGATATCTAATTAGCTAGCCCTGTGACACACCCTCTCCTTCATTCTCTCGCTCTTTCTCGCTCTCTCTCTCTCTCGCCCTCTCTCGCTCTTTCTCTCACCTTTTATCCGGCTTAAAATCGCACTTAATTTCGCAGTTTTCTCAAGAAAAAATTAGTTTCTATCGATTTCTCTCTCCTCTCTCTCTTTCTCTCTCTTTCTCTCTCTCTCTATCTTTCTCTCACTCTCTCTCACTCTCTCTCTCACTCTCTCTCTCTCACTCTCTCTCTCACTCTCTCTCACTCTCTCTCTCTCACTCTCTCTCTCTCTCCCACCATCCTACGGATTAAGTTAGCTAATTATCTTACTTTTGTGAACGGAATATTTCACTGCGTTTGGCATTTCAGTGATAAAGCAACAGTGAAATAGAATAAAATTCCAATAAAGTTCACAAAAGTCGATAATTTAGCTAACCTGTGATCCGTTGTGATGATGGACGTCGATGTCGTTGGCTGTACCTGGAAGTAGACAGAGAGAGAGAAAGACATTTTGCTCCCGACCGTACCCGAACCCTTGTTTAAGTTGTTTGTATGTACATTCATTGCAAGTATGCATGAACCCCTTGTCTTGCTCGCTGCGGATAGAGAGAGAGAGACAGACACAGACAGACAGACAGACAGAAAGACAGACATACAAAGAAAGAGAGAGAGAGAGAGAGAGAGAGAGAGAACTCTACGAACTCGGTCTCTCCAGCTGTGCCAGTTTCGCTAAGAGCCAAAAGGTTTTTTTCGCGAGTTTTACTGCTCAACGTGACTTATGGTGCGTCTGAGAAATAAAATATGCCCGTTTTTGCGTTTCTTTTGAAAAAATCACTTAGAGAGAGCCCATAAGTTGCGTCTCTCTCTACCCTAAATTTTTCTACAGAAAAAGGCGGTTTCTTTGAGCTATTTAATGTTGTATTACAGTACGTCTGAAAGACTAGACTATTAAAAGAAGTTTCCGCACTCGAAGTGAGAAGGTTACATAGACAGGCAAGCGCCGGTGGAGAGAGACAGGAAAGCTAATTCGAGCTTGACGGCTGGTTCCCAAGAGAAGAATAATAATCAGCCTAATTGTAAGTAAAGTATTTGCAAGGGTAGGTGGTGGAGAGACTGAATCATATTGAAATACAAGACGGATCAGGCAAGTTGCCGGCCGCCGGCCGCGCAGATTACGAATTCTTACTGTACATCGAATTCGTAAAAATTTCGGCGCCGCGGCGCCCATTTCACGAATTCTTTCTCAATCTTTTGGGCGCGCGCTACAAACTACGAATATTTTTTCTGTGTGCAGTAGCGTTGTGACAGCAAGATTCGTTAACGCTTATAACTTTTAATGTTTTTTCTTCTATTTATTAATATTACGAAATACCTGTCTATCTCCTTCGTAGTCTAGCATTACATTCCGAAGGGCACCGAGCGAAGATTTATGAGCCTGCATTTTTTGATTCAAATTTTGTATTTTTAAATTACGAAATACCTCTTCATCGCTCTAATATGCCTCCCTAATAACGCCGCGGAGCGGATCGTAGTGGTGTGTACGCAGATCGGAAACAGCCTTAATAAAACATGTTAAGACGCGTATTGAGAAAATTTTTCAAGCCTCCTGGAAATTGCAGTTGTCATTGAAAACAAGGTTTATGTCTTTGAAGAAGGATGTATGTATGTACTACATTCCTCGTACTCACCCTGCACTAGTGTAGCTTGCATGTTATAGGCGGCTGGGACACAGGGCCTTGGGAAAATGTGTCGCCAGGGACCTGCACGTCTTTCTCTCCATCATCACTCTCTCTCTCTCTTTTCTCTAAAGGTTCATAGAATGTTCTATTTTCTCTCCATATTGTTTCAAAACAAAAGATTTCGCAACACATTGAGTAGATCAGTAAGAAAGTAGATAAGGATCATAACCTATGTCTCAGTGACCAAAAGTTCTCACAACAGAAGCTGTACCACAGGATTTACAACATTTTTGAGGATGCACTGTATCAGAAGCTAACGATCTAAACAGCGCAGGAGGGAGCAGGATGCTTGACTTACTCTCTCTCTCTCCCTCTCTCTTTCCCTCTCTCTCTCCCTCTCTCTCTCTCACTCTCTCTCTCACTCTCTCTCTCTCTATCTCTCTACTGCTGGCGGAGCAGTAAAAAAATTAATCTAGTTTTCTTAATTATGTGTTTTGCACCATCCTCTAAATATGGCCGTTGCAGAGGGCGTGAACCATTGTTCAATCAATAATTACATATTCAAAAATTTAATTATTTCAGACAGACTCCACCTCCTCGTGCCAAAAGTTGAAGTCGGACCTTGCCAATTCACGCATGCCTTGTAGACATTGTGCTTCTTCGTCGTACGTTTTCCGATATACATATTGTTAGTTCCACGGCCAGTTTAAACGGTGATCGAAGTATCGCTAAATAATTTTTATTGCATTCGAACTTTCAAAAGTAAGCATCATCATTTTTGATCGACTTGGCTCGAAGCTGGAATAACATTGGGAATCCTTTTCGAGAGCTTATTATCAACGTCCAGAGCTTAAGAATAACCCAACATACAACTACAACGTAGTAGCTTTATAAACGACGTAAAATTGGCTGTTTGTTAATTTTTTGTAAAGAAAAAAGTCTTAAAATCAAACGAGCCTCGCGTCCGAGAGAACTATTCGAAAGTCTCTACATACATACGTTGAAATGAACGTTCCTCTTTTTCTCACTTTCCCGAAGTATGCGAGAAAACCGTCGTGCCCTGTATACGAGAACAGCCGAAGAACCTGGAAATCTTGTCAAGTATGAATAATACGAGATTGCATACAATTAGATGATGAAACGCTCAGCGAAACGACTCTTGGAAACTAGAAGGAAACACATGGAGGGAATAAAGTAAATAAATACAAAAAAATGTAGATTGTACAAACGCGGAAAAGGATATGGACAAATGGCAGAAAGAGAAGGACATAAACAAAAAGTTTTTTTCCAAGGAATAAATTGTACGCGATGAGTTTACGACATTCAAATTATCTTAGACCTGAATCAGAAGCGGGACGGCAAGCGGACACTTTCGTTTCTGACCATCTATCTCTCTCTCCATCTTTTTCTTTTTCCCTCTCTTTCCTTCTTTCTTTCTCTCTCTCTCTCTCTTTCTCTCTCTCCCGCTTCTACCCCTTGTCGTAAGCAGCTAGACTGCCTGGCGATCGAATCGATTAAGCCCATGAAATGACCAAAGGGGCAGCAAAGCCAGCGAGAGAGACAGAGAGTGAAGGTAACAGACAGTGAAAGAGAGAGAAGAGAGAGAGAGACAGACAGTGATAGATAGAGAGAAAACAGAAGAGAGAAACAGACAGTGATTGATAGAGAGAAATAAAGAACGTGAGAGACATAGACAGAGGAGGTTTTTTTGCACCGCTCCACATTTCGAATGCCATTTTTTTTCAACCGGGAAAAAATTTGCATCTCTGCTCGAAATAGTAATATTTACTTTCAGTTTCTTCAAATTATGCAATACCACTGCGGCGATTGAATTGGATGGCCGGAGGGAGAAGCAGAGTGGTCAAACGATATGGTGAGCAAGAGGAGATATAGAGAAGCAGAAGGAAAAGGGGGATAGAGATAGACAGAGAGAGAGAAAGAGAAGGAGAGAGAGAGAGAGAGAGCGGCGGAAAGTCTGACAAGTGTGCTGCATGAGTCAGAGAATGAGGCTCTTTCTCGATCTTTCTCTCCCTCTCTTTCTTTCTCGCTCTCTCTCCATATCTTTATTTCTCTCTACCTCTTTCTATGTCTTCTCTCTCACCGTCTTCACTTCCAATCAATTTGTTTAAAGAATTTATAATTTCTTTTCACTGTCGACTTCTTTCCACAAATGAATAATTTTTTGGTACATGAGCAATGAAAAACGCCTCCATGCAGAGCCGCATTTCCGTTCATAAAGGCTATCGAGTTCTCACAATCAGAGTAATATTTTCACCAAATAATTCTTTTCTAAGAAATTCGAATACACTGCATTCGAATTTCTCGGTGGACATTGAACCTTCCGCGCGATTCGGACGTCTCCATGGCGTACGCGCTCATTGAACGTGGCGTAGTGCCGCGTGCCAAGCGCTACCGCATTGCCCGCAGCGGCACAAGATTGACGGCGAGCCAAGAATCCGACCGGAAACCGAGCAGATTTCTGCTTTTTAATTGTGATAAGTACGTGATTTACGGCATACTTTTCAAACATTAGCAAATTAATGAATATTTTTGCACTACTATCCACAGTACATGTGTTTATTATTTTAACAATTCTTACAAATGTCAACAAAGAAAGTTTACTCTTTGCGCTGGATCTTCCAACGCATATTTCACAAAAGGCACAGCACACAAGGCGCTGTTCATTTGTTTCGGGTGCATGAATAGAAAAAAAAGTTCAATGCCCGAAGTTTACATGTCGTTTGGTGAAGTGTTGTGTCTGTTTTCTTTCGGCTTCTCTCGTGTTTTTTTCTATGTGACACCGTTTTTCGACGAGACTCTACTTCGTGGTGAGAGGACAATTCGTCTATGACAAAGCAAACAAAAATTTCTCAAAAGATTTAGATCCTAGGCGAAAACTTTTTTCCTTATCAAAATGTAGAATTTTCAGAAGATAGGAAAAGTTGTCAAAAGTCCTCTCATACCACTTGACGAGCGCTACCACTGCCGCATGGCAAAGTATTGGTGAAAACATGATGACTGATGCAGAACTCTTTTTTTTTACAAAATTAAAAAAAAAACAGATTGCGAAAGGGAAAGGGAAAAGGCGAATGAAGTGAATCGCCAACGAGTTCCTTGTCCCGTCACAGTCAGATGTATAAAAAAAACCGTTAAAACGCAACAAAGCCACTGGCGAAGCGGTTTCCGGTGTTTCAATAGGTTTTTACCAGGAATATGAGCGCTTATTAGTTGCTTATTTTAAGAATTTATTGTGCAATGGCTACGGTAAATACCGTCGCAGCAACCTTTGGTATCAAGGGAATTTTTTCATGTGTGTAAGATGCAGAACAACATGCTTACAAATACCATTTGTAATGACATTTTAATTATTCAAATAAATTTCTTGACGCGATGCTCTTGATTTCTTTTTTTCTCCTTGGGGACTCTCATTAACCTTCCCACATTAAATAAAAGCCTTTTTAGGCGATTCTGTATGCGATGCGTTAAAACGGAAGAAAATTGGCCGCATCTCTTTTATTGTTGGATTGCTATGAAGGCGGACTTCATTTGAACCGATGAATATCTTGAAAGAGTCACCGGCAGCACATCTCTCACTTCTTGGGCGTCTGAAACAAATTAAAACAAATAAAATTGTTATATATGTAATTCATTCAAAATAAAATAAGTAATAGTCTATATTCACACCTATAGAAAATGTTTAAAAATGGAGCGTAAGCACGAAGTTTTTTTTTTACTTTAATGAGATTCTCATTGTTCAAGTGAATAACTTAATAAAGAAATCACCTGCGAAGAGCAGACGCTCCTTTCCCTCTTTCTGCAATCAAAAGTACATAAATCATATTTTTTTAATAACATTTTAAAGTACTTATTTTCACTATTCATATACCTTTATTTCTTCCTGAATCAAAAAATATTAAAATGCTCTCAATTCTCAGTGTAAATAATGCTACAAAAATGTAGACTTGCACCATTGACCGCATTTTATTTCTCACCTTTTCGGCTTTGCTTTGGTGAGATCCTTGCCCACCCACTCTTTTGGCGCAGCGTGAAGGTCAATCTATAACGAGCAAAAAGGATTAACTTAGAAAAAAGGCAATAATTTATGATTTCTGCTAAAAAAAAATATGTTACAAGTTTTAAGCAACGAGAAAAATTAGTATTCCTACGTTGTTCCTGAGCGCGCTGTCCAGAAGGCATTGGCGGATGAAGGTGTAGTCGGGGTCGTGCGTGTACTGTAGATTAATGGTAAGATTAGTAATTGCGCAGCAGTTTTTCTTTATCTTCTACTAAGAAATATATCTTTCTTTTCTCCCAATTTCTTTGGCCTGCAGTTTGATAATGGTAAACAAACTGGCCTCGAGCTTGCCGATGTACTCCGAGGCGCGGTTGAAATCCGACGGGACAAGCTCATCCTTCGCGTCTAAAAAAACACATTTTCTGATATAATTGAAAAAAAAAATCAATTCCTTTCCGTTCTAAAAAAATTCTACGTGAGATTTCACCCTTCGCACTCTCATTCGCTCGTGCTATTTTCACGCATCCGCTTTGTATGCAAAATAGCACGCAAGATCGAGAGAGTGCTCCTGCTCTCATTGTCAGTTCGTGGGCAGACGCGGCCATTCGAGTACGCATTTTCATTTTTTTTTTAGATTTTCAAAAATAAAATTTATGTCAACAAACCACATAAAAATTTATCGTTGACCAAAGGAATTAGAGTATGTAATTTCGCTGACGTTCGCCTTGGAAGTACTTCTCTTTCTCCGCGAGCACTGCATTTGACAGATCCTTAGTTTCCATCTTTCCTCTTTCTTTTTCCAAACGGACCCACGTCAGGTTCTTGGTGGAAAACAGCTGTAAACAATTCAATTTTGTTATTTGCCTGTTGTGAGCTTAGTCTGTAGGGGTCCAAGCGGATTCGAACCCGCGAGCACTAGCTCCGGAGTCTGAGACTCTATCCAATGAGCCATGACGGCAGTACGCGGGCGGGTAGGGGGGACGCCCTTGCCGTTTCTAACCTCAAGGATCATGTAGACCCAGCTCTCGAGATCGTCCTGGCGTCCCTGCTCCTCCCCGCGATGCGCGGCACGGGAACAGAAGCACATGGTCGCCATGAATGGAATATTCCGCCGTTTCGGCCTTAAAGGAGGAGCGAAATCGACGAAGAATAATTTATGATGATTCCAATTGAAGCGTTCGCCACGAGAGAAGGCACTCTAATTATCGCGAGCGATATCGCAAGTCGCACACGCCCGCTGATTGTGAGTGCCAAATAGCACCCGCGAATAAGTAATCAACGTTTTTGAAATCTTAAAATTTTTTGGTGTTCGCACTCCTTTATATATGCTCTAGGGAGTCAAGAAAAACGCAGCCGCTCCATAAATTGTTGCACCTCTCTATTAAGAGATTCTTTATAGCTAAATTTTCCCATCTCTTCATGGATGGAAAATACTTTCCCACCAATAATTTTGAATCTCCCGCCTTCTCTGACCTGAGTTCCCGCCAATAATTTGCTAATCTCCCGCCTCCGCTGATCTCAGTTCCCGCCAATAATTTTCGAATCTCCCGCCTTCTCTGACCTGAGTTCCCGCCAATAATTTTTTAATCTGAAGCCTCCTCTGACCTCAGTACCCGCCAATAATTTTTGAATCTCCCGCCTCCTCTGACCTCAGTTAATGCCAATAATTTTTGAATCTCCCGACTCTTCTGACCTTAGTTCCAGTTAATTCTTTTTGAATCTCCCGCTTTCTCTGACCTGAGTTCCAGCCAATAATTTTTGAATCTCCCGCCTATTCTGACCTCAGTTCCCGCCAATTCTTTTTGAATCTCCCGCCTCCTCTGACCTCAGATCCCGCTAATTATTTTTGAATCTCCCGCCTCCTCTGACCTCAGTTCCTGCCAATAATTTTTGAATCTCCCGCCTCTTCTGACCTCAGTTCCAGCCAATTCTTTTTGAATCTCCCGCTTTCTCTGACCTGAGTTCCAGCCAATAATTTTTGAATCTCCCGCCTCCTCTGACCTCAGTTCCCGCTAATTCTTTTTGAATCTCCCGCCTCCTCTGACCTCAGTTCCCGCTAATTCTTTTTGAATCTCCCGCCTCCTCTGACCTCAGTTCCCGCTAATTCTTTTTGAATCTCCCGCCTCCTCTGACCTCAGCTTGGCATCGTCGTCGAGGTAGCGGCGCGCGATGCCAAAGTCGAGCATGTAGCTGATGCCTTGGCGGGGCGGCAGGCCGATCGCGAAGTTGGCGGGTTTGAGGTCACTGAAATTTTTTTAGTTAATAAATTATTAGATTTCAAGATTTCAAAAAAAATTCCTCACCGATGAATGAAGCCGATTGCGTGCAAATCGCGCACGGCGTCGAGGGTCTGCACGGCGATGTGAAGCACCGTTTCGGGACTGCAATTCATTCATTCTCATAATATCAAAGATGGAGAGACTGAGACAGAGAGAGAGAGAGAGACAGAGAGAAGAGTAGAGAGAGAGAAACAGGCAGGCAGACAGAGAGAAGCACCGTTTCGGGCCTGTTTCATTCTTTTAATATCAAGTATTTTGTTGTTTTAAATAGATGATAGATCATCGATTTTTTTTGTGTGTGCTCCGACCAGAGATGTCAATGGGCCTAACATTTTTGGGCCGGCCCGGCCCATCGGGCCCAAACTCTCGGCCCGGCCCGGCCCGTACTTTTCCGGGCCTTGGAATTTTGGGCCCGGCCCGGCCCGGCCCGGCCGGCCCGGCCCGATTATCAAGCTGAACTAATTTTTCTTCAAAAAAATTTCTTCAAGTGACTTTCTTCAATTTTTTTTTGCTATGTTTATGTTTATACATATGTTTTTTCTTCAAAGGGCAAATCAAAATTCAAGGAATTGCTATTTCAAGAAAAATCAGCAGAACATTTGAAGAAAAATCATGGGAATATTTAAAAAACCAGTTGACCATACACTAATTTCTCAAATAATCGGGCCCAATCGGGCCCACGGGCCGGCCCAACATTTTGTGGGCCCGGCCCGGGCCCACGGAATGTTGGGCCCGCCGGCCCATCGGGCCGGGCCGGGCCGGGCCGGGCCGTGCCGTTGACACCTCTGGCTCCGACAGCAATAATTATGTGAATCGTAATTTAAAAAATGACGATTCACATATTTTTTTTCCGTAATCGCCCTCTTTTTATATGGGTGCTGGTTAGTAGTCAAGCCAGGCTTACAGGAACTCGCCGAAGAAGTTCATTCGCAATTCCTGGATGGAGACTCCGACCAATTCCATGACGATGAACTTGAATTGATTGTTTCTGCCTATAATTAATATTAAATACCTTTTTTTAATGTTTTTTTTATTTTGTTTTTTTTTGCTCCTTTATTTTCTTTTCCAGGAGAATTAGAGAAAACACGCCATGGTCAATGTAGGCGACGAAGTGCTTCTTTTCCTTCGGGTCCGTGATCTCCTGGCATCTCTGGAGAATTATGCGCTCCATCTACAAAAGTGTTTTTTACTTCCTAATTTTTTTGTCTTGTTTATTTCTCGGCTCTTGCCTTGAGCCGGTCCAGTCTCTTTTCAATCCCTAGCGCCTCGGCGCGAACGGCCCACTTCCGCTCTGCCCGTTCACCTGAATCGAGATATTTTTGTTCTTGGATTAAAGAAAATAATACGAAATCTACTGATTTCATGTCTGATTGATAATAAAATGTTGCTTCACTGAGCACTAGGTTCGTACATTGTTAGAATTATGCTCCTTTAAGCTAAATTTTAATAGTTGAATACAAATTTTAAGCACATAGTAAAAAGTGCATATGTTTGCACTTAGTTCTTACGAATTCTCAAATTTTAAAGTACTTTACGCTTTAGAATTCTCACGTATTCTTACCTTGTACACATCGCCAAATCCGCCAGAGCCGAGGATCTCATTGATTGTGTAGCTTAAACAGGAACATTTTTCACCTTAAAAAAAAGTCTTTCATCCTTTGACCTGGTTGAAATTTTTTTGGAACATTTTGATTTTATTATCGCTTTGAAAAAACTTTTATTTTGATAAATAATTTCAAAATTAATTAATTAAATTTCACAATAGTAAGAGTTTTCTACTTCGGCTGCCAATTATCATCTGGCCATAGGCAGAATGAACTCATAAGACGAACACGTCTTTTGCCGAAGAAATCGTTTGGCCGCATCCCAGCTTCTCTCTTTTTTTCGGCTCCTGAATAAAAGTTGTATTTTTAATAATTTTTTTTTTCTGTAAGGAAATATTCATAGTTTTTAGATGGGTGCACATGGAGAGAAAAATATAAATGATGCTTACCGCCGTGCTCTTCCTTTCCCGTGCTGCCATTCTGTAATTAAAGGGATTGTTTTTTTAAACTGCTTAAATCCATGCATATTTTAATCTAACCCATCAGCACAAAGGCTATAAGACGACCCCTTATGGACTATTTATTGGATATTTCATTTCGATTTTAGTCACATGAGAGATTACTAACATTTACAATCGAAGAGCAGCGGAAGAGCCGACCACTCGGCGACGGAGGTAATGAACTGAATGAGTTGAAAAATGAGGAAGGCTAAAGCAAGGATTATTTGACTAATTTGAATTCTTGAAGAGACATACTATAAAAGTGCACATACGCTTTAAAGCGCACAGAGAAAAATTACAAAAGCGCACGTAAATAGATTAAAAGAGCGATTTTTACTAGTGTGATTATGCGAAAGATCGTCTCTTTGCCCACAGATCTGGGTGTTTTCGCATGGACAATCCACTCATAAAGAGCGAATACCTTTGTAGCAACTAATTTTCTCCATTGGATGTGAAACCATATACATATCTTTATTCGAATTCATGATGCATAGAATTTCAGGACGAACATTCGAACAGTGAGAAAAAAGAAATATGAAGACAGTAAATGAAAAAAAGAAAGCAGGCAAAAAGAATAAGCGAGACAACCAAATTGCTTGAGAACCATAAAAACAGGTCTTGTGACTACTCGTCATTTGGGAACTGTACATGTATCAGAAGAAAGCTTGGTGGAATGTTGAAATGAAGCCTGTCTGTTACTAAACTAAACGATAGCTGATCATCTGGGAACTGTTTTTGATGACTATACAATGGAACAGAACACAAAACATATACATAAGCAGCATTTTTAAGCGAGGAATTTTGTGTTCAACTTTCGACAGACTTGCCTTGAAAATTCTCCTAGAGAAATGGCTCCGCTCAAACTCGGTCTTCTCGCCGTCTTCTTGGTATGAAGCTTTAGTTTGTTATCACACTCATAATTGTTCTATTTTTCAATATTCTCTATCTGAAAAAACTTGTTTTGGTCTTCCCTATTATCTATGCTTATGGTTAGCGGAAATTAGAAGAGAACGGATAACATTGAAAAGCTGCAGGTAATTTCGACCCGCATGCTTTTGAAATATGTGGGTTGAAAGTTAACAAAGCTGAGAGTTTGAGCATATATGTATGTAGATACAGAATATGTATGTTTCCGGAAGAGAAAAAAAATGCCGATTAAACAAAACATAAACGTTATCTAAACGTTTGATTCTACGAGTCACACTGCCAGAGAATATGAAGAATATATTAAATATATTCAATGCATTCGTTACCCTATAGTGTTGGGCGGTTCTGTAGCTTGAGATCGGCCAGCAAAACAATGGCGATATGTAAAAGTAGAGTTATATGAAACATAACTATGGTTCTAGAGAAGATTTATACCTGAATTTATCGTGACTTTATTTTTTCAAACTTTATTATTTTTCTTCCTAGGTCTACTTTCCGTCCGTTGGACAGGCAGCTCCTGTAGCAGAACTTCGTATCTCGCATCCAGCCATGGATAGAGATGAGAACGACGGCGACCCATTCAACCCGAAAGACTGCAAAGACAAGCCAAAGAAGTACTTAGCTGCTGGCGGCTCAGACAGAGACGAAAATGACTGCGATCCATTCAACCCGAAGGATTGCAAACCCAAGAAGTACAGAATTGCTAGCGGCTCAAATAGGGACGAAAACGACTGCGACCCGTTCAACCCGAAAGATTGCAAACCCAAGAAATACAGAATTGATGGCGGCGACTTGGACAGAAACAAAATTGTTAAACGCTGCGACCCACAAGACCCCACGGAATGCTCTGGCATTCACAAATCTTAAATCTTCAACTCGGTTACACATAATTATACACGATGTTTCAGGAAAAATATGAATAAATTTAAATTGCTCGTGTTTGAAATTCAGAGAGCACAGGGTCAAATGTCCGAAATAACAAATGGGAATAAAGAAAATATGTTTCTCGTCTAATCATGAGTAAGACGTGTTGCAATGCGGTGTAACAAAAAAATCTCACCAACCGTGATGTATAGAATCTTATTAACCTGTAATGTTTTTCCGTCTTGATATTGCCGAGATGTCGAGCATTTTTACTCTTTTTCCTGTTATTCGCGGAAATTTTTTAAAATTAGCTTGTATTGTAATGGAAAAGCAGTTTTGTTTGGTTGCGCTCAATTCCGAAAAAATTGGAAAATAAAAAAAACCAAAATGAAAATCAGAGACTCGAAAATTGGACAGGCTGGACCAAAAATTGGAGGGCAGGAAGAGGCACATGCCGAGCCGGGCCGAGATTTAGTGCCGTATATAATATTAGCACCTCTGGTTCTCCCTGGTCAGCGTGGATTTCTCATCGCGATTGTTAGCAGTGGGTCCTGCTACGATTATACCTTTCTCGTCTTTAAATCAATTCAATTTGTTTATCACAATGACCGATCTAAGAACATACAGTATTGGAAAGTAAATATGTAATGTATTCTTCATTAACAGGCAGTGAAGAACGACTTCAATAACAGAGTCTTGTTTCCTCATTGTCAGACACTGTTCTTCTAGTGTACCCAGCTATTGAGAAATATGGTGTTGGCCATTAACCTGGAGAATTACAGCATTTTGAAGTTGCTATTGCTTTCCTCCAACAGTACACATTTTCACATCAAGTCACCTTTAATGTGTTTTAATATTTATTGCTAATTTGTGAGTTCCTCTGCGGCTCGCCAGAAAGTGATGTAGAGGAGAGAGCAACCGGCTGTTCCTGTGGCGTTGATGGCGAAAGTGCGGGAAGGCAAAGGTGAAGAAGCTTCCGCATCTTCTCCGCCCACGCCCGCCGATATGGCCTAGCGCGAGAAGAAGATCAAGGGAGAAATAAAGAAGGATGGCAGAGTATGCACTTTTTTCTCCTACTTTTCGGCATCCACTGTCGATCGATAGAGAAATTTTTACTGAACATACAAGGACGAGGCAAAGTTCTGACGAGAAAAAAAAAGATTTTCTTGTTCTTCTTGTAAGTTGCACAGTAAAAAATTCCGGAACATTTTTTAAACCAAAACTGACCTATGCACGAGAATCGTCAAGAGAGGGCTCAATAGGCCGTGGATGGAGCAAAAACCCATAAAAACGGCACCGAGAACTGTAAAAATGAGGGTTCATGAGAGATTGAGTACTCGTCTTTCGCCGTTCATGCGTCAACCCGACCATTATCGTGTGCGCGCGCGTCGAGCGAAGGCGCCAGCAAGACGTAGAAGATGGGCGCAAACATAAAGATGTACGGAACAAAGGCCTGGAAGTAACAAAGAATGTTTGTGACGAAAAATATTCATGTATTAGCGTGTTGTAAAATATACATACTATAAAAACAATGTTACGATTTCATATTCTCGTTTGTTTTCTTGTGCAATAAATTTGCGTACATAAAAAAAGAAATAGCAGAACCTGAATGGATAGCTGCAGGGCGAGTGAATGATGCATTCTTCTGGTCGCCGCGGACATTTTGGTTCGATGCTTGTGCACCAACCTGAAAGTGTGCCAGATTGTTGTCTTCTTAGTGTCAGAAAGATACCAATATTCACCCATTCACAACCCACTATTCGCCCACATTCACCCAAATGGTAAAATCCATTGCAATTTTTCCATGAGTGTGAATGGGTGAAAGGGTGAATGTTTGCAATTTGCAAAAAGACTACAATAACAACTGCACAAGACGAATGCTCATTGTCAGTGCTACGAATGACGAAAGAGACCAGAAAATGATGACGAGATGGACAAAGCAGTGGAGCGTGAGAAAGACGACGCCGGTCGTGAGAAGGGCGATGGAGTGGAAGAGCGAAGGGTGCAGCTGCTCGTTGTACATCATGAAAGAGGGCGTCCGCGCAGCGAAGGCGCCCAGACTTGGTCCCGCCTGATGATGACTCATAGAAGTGTTGTTCAGCGAGGAAAGTTTTTATTCCCTAGTGAAGGATTCCAATTTCTCGTACGAATCAGAATTGAAGCGGTCGAAAACAAGTCAAATATTGAAGAGACGTGACTACTAAATTCATGGAATTCAAACGTTGGTTGTCCTCAACCGTTACACACAGGAAAAAAACCGCGAAATCGCTCTTTAAAGTAGCGCCAAACTCAGCCGTAATCTATTTGAATTGCCTCCTCTTACAACCACATACTCCCTCGCTTTTGTGTAAGTAAACAGGTTTTTTTTCCTCCTTTAAAATGGCAACGAACTAGACTCGCTTGCAGCAGAATCTGCTCACGATCCGGCAGAAGTGGCCACCATGTCACGATGCACACGAGAAATGTCGCCAAGTAGAGGAGGATGGTCGGAGGCAGCTGAGAATCACTCAACTCACTCTCTTTCTTCTCTCTTCATACATTCACATTGATTGATTGATTGATTGATTACTTTGCACATAAGGTGTTGAGAGGATATTGATAACAGTAATGCCTAGGAAAGTGTTTACAATTTAGCCGCATATAAGGATGATTTAATAGATATGAGTAGGGAGACGATATCGCACATATCTAAGCTACTAACTCGGTATCGGACAGCAATATGATTCGGGTAGAATGCCTGGATGATAACGATCATTCGGTAGCAAAAGGCGTTCAAGATTGCACAGAGCGCGTTGCCGAGCAGCATGATGCAGACGCACTTCAATTTTCGCTAATATCTTTTTTTTTCATAATTTAATTTAAACGTTTTAACTTAGCATCTTTATTTCATTTAAGACTAGTAAAGCATTCGTGGACTATTTGAATGATATGTTTTGAAATGTAAGCAAACATTCTAAAAATTTTTGGAAAACAACGAGAAAAATTTAAATTTAAAAAAAAAATTGATTTTATAATGATTGTCCTTATAAGATTCCAAGTGGTATTGTTCAAAACAAAATTAGGATCTATAATTTCGAATTCTTACAACTGCGACATGAACTGAAAGAATGTCGAGTGGGAAGAGAGTCATTGAAAATCCGGCCAGAAGAGGCAAGAACAACGCAGGCCGAAGGGTCTCGAGAAAGATATCCGTAAGGAAGGTTGAAATCTGAAAATGGAGGGAGACCAGTCTGTTTAAAAATAGAGGATGACAACATAGAGACCTACCAGAATGTTCATAAGGAAGTATCGATAATATTTCATCGCTGGAGGAGTGTAAACCATGAGAGTATAGACGGCTATTGCAAATAATGCGATGTTTAAGGCACCTTGGGATAGAAAAAAATTACGAAATCAATATACGAACAAGAAAACACAAAAAAGAACCTGCAATAAAGTAGTAGATCCCAAGCGATTCATTCACACTTTCATAGACGACGAACATTTCTAGATCAAACTAGCTAGGAAAAGTGAGTTCAGCCAATTGAAACCGTTCCAGGTGCTAGATTTCGTTTTGTGCAAATTTGTACCAACTTCAGACACGGAAAGCTATTAGCGTTTGAATAGCCAATGTTAACTGAGCTCAAAGGTCACAACCGCAGAAACTAATTAGTGACATTTTAAAATGCCTCCCCATCATTTCCAGGCAGGTGCGTTCTCTGAGAAAACAGAATGAAACGACATCTTTCACGCGAATGTTTGAACTTTCCGTCGCTTAATGCCTCAATTTAGTTTCATAAGTTGTTCAGTTTTGTGATCCGCTCCTCAGTGTCAAAATAGGCATGTTTATTTCATGTGGCCATTGAGGATAATACTTCTTTAATAGAAAACGAATTGAAACTTTTGTTTGTACGCCTACATGAACGTTTTTTTTAAGTAGTACTGCCACTTGCACTGAAAAGCGACCGCTCAAACGCTAACTCTCTATCGAGCTGCTCATTTATTTACTCCCCCTGGCAATCTTCAGCGCGGAGACCGCGGAGGTGATCGCAAGGTCACGAAAGGCGCTGATAATTGAAAACGCATAAAAACGTATTCCTTCATTTTTGAAAGAAACGTCGAGCAGGAAGAACGATGAAGCAGGCCAGGCATCTCTGTATAGGACTATAGGCTTGTTATTGTGTGAATTATATTGAGTACATTAAAGGTGAACATGAGAGACGGTGAAGTATAGTATAATCAGGGATGTCCAAAACCAGGCCCGGGCCGGCCCGGGCCCGGGGGGCAAGAGGGCCGGGCCGGGCCGGGCCTATATTCAAAATCTAGGCCCGGGCCCGCCAAATTAGCAACGGGCCGGGCCCGGGCCCGCCAAATTGGCAACGGGCCGGCCCGGGCCTATGTTAAAACGGGCCAGGCCTGGGCCCGGCCCGTAGGGTAAGCGGGCCGGGCCGGGCCGGGCCCTGCCTTCAAAATCTCGGCCCGGGCCCGCCAAATTAGCAACGGGCCGGGCCGGGCCTAGGGCCCGGCCCGGGCTCGGCCCGCTTTGGACATCCCTGAGTATAATCTGTGCGTTATCCTCACAGATTCCCTTGTTAGACGACAACGAATCGGTCATCAACATGACTGCTTGGCGCAATGGTAGCGCGTTCGACTCCAGATCGAGAGGTTGGGTGTTCGAGTCACTCAGTGGTCAAAATATTTTGCACTTTTTGTGAAAACAAAATTTCTTTATATTTTGCATTTCTTTTATTTCTTAACTGGTTTAAGCGTATATTTTTCTCAATTTATGTAGTCCAGTCATTGCTGTATGTACGTATATGTTTGTAAGTATGTACACGTTGAATAGAGCACTATATTTTGATTCTATCCATAAGAAGTATTCGAGTAAGCCTTCAAATGTTGTGTTGCCAAGTGTGCTAGAACAGCTTTTTTTTGGCATGGACGCAGACAAGGAACAGTCTGATCCAAGTAGCCGATGAGACAGCCTTGCATTGCCTCGGACAGTGTCCTTTTCCACCCCTTTCTCTGCTCCCCTCTCTTCGCACTCTCTTATCACATCTTGATATTACATGATCAATCCCAGCGCTCCTTTCAGCTTCATTGAACCGCGCTGCCAGGGTACAAAAAGAGAATTTCCTCACCATCAGGTCAAATTTTGCTTCTTTTTGAGGCATGTCTAATCATTGGCGCAGGAAAGCGCTGTATTTTCCGCTCACATTTGAAAAGCACATTGTACACGCGTGCGAATAAAGTCGAGAATATTGTTTATTATCCAAAGTTGAGAGGACAGTAGAGAATTGAAGGAGTTCGAAATCTCTCAAGTTCTAGTCCTCTATGCCTCGTGGACTGGCATGGGGCCGGGGCCGAAGCCAGCATCGCGCTTTCCGTAGTAGCCACCGTAGTAGGGGTAGCCGTATCCCTTAAAGAAATATCGCTCTAAACGTTATTTCGTAATATATTTAAACGAATAAAACACAGGTGATGGAATTAACTCAAGATCTATTTATTTATTTATTTGTTTATTTTTACTATTTTGCAATTGAATTGAACGACTATATTATCCTATTATAATCCTGTCACATTGAAATAATTTATTTCATGCATGATAAATAACAAGTGGTAAAAAAAGCAAATAAACGTACATATCCGTATCCGCCGTATCCCCAGTACTGGGCGTCTCCGGTGGCGACGAAGGCGCAGAGGACAACGACGAGAGCGAGGAGGAGAGCGAGAAGGGAAGACATCTTCGAGAGGAGTGAGGATGATGAAAGCAGAGGTGAAGTCTACGACTTATATACTGACGACGTCCTGAGGCAAAACAAACATCTTTTACCTTGTTGCCACACGAGTTCGTTAGTTGTGTGAGCTGTAGAAAAAAGAGAAATGTTAAAAACGTAATTCGTAGGAGCAAACGGAACAAACTTGAGGAATTCAACACGAGACGTTTGGGCGCATTCCGTTGAATTGGGATCAAGGGAGAGGAAAGAGAGAGGGAGAGATTGAAAAGAGAGAGAAGAGAGGGAAAAGAAGAGAGCGAGGGAGAGAGTTATAAGAGAGAGAAAAGAGGGAGAGGGAGAGAACGAGGGAGAGAGACAGCGAGGGAGAGAGATTCGTCAGACAGAGAGGCAAAATAAACGAATATTTTTGACATGCTTCCCAGTTGAAATGAGCCTGGAATTTGTATGCGTGTGTTGACAAGCAAACATGTGGAAGGGAGTGAAGAGAGTAGACCGTTGGCAAGCGCTAGCCTGATGAGGTGTCAAGGGATGAGAGAGTTAGGTAGTGACAGAGTGACAAATAACGGAGAGAAAAGAGAGAGAGAGAGATAGCCAAAGAAAGAGAGAGAGAGAGAGAAATAGAGAGAGAGAGAGAGAAAGAGTCATCAGAAAAAAGCTGAACAACGAACAGTAAACATGTACTATTTGCTTGAAGATGCCTTCTCGTCGATGCGGCATGAAAAGCGAAGCATACGAGCCTGTCTAGGAGTATATAAAGGTCCTCTTCAATATCGTTAAACGAGAAATCTTCTCAAGTTCTAGCTTCGGATGGCTTGACGGCTATTTAGCAAATGAGCGAACTCAGCACTATTTCAGGGTTCGTTCAAAATGCGCCTGTTGCTCTTCCAGAATAAAGTAATTATAGTACAAACTCGAATTTCTTGATTCGCACGGTTAATCCAACTCGCCATTAATTGATAAACATTGTGTATTGCAAGTAGCGAAAACAACGGTTCTTTTCGCGCTTTAATTTCCCGGAATGGAAAGAAGGAAAGCGAGAAAAAAAGATTCCTCCGAAATCTCACAGCAACTTCTTGACGACTGGCTCGCATCTCTTCACAACCTTCGTGTCTTCTGAAAAGAATTTTAACATACGAGATCAAAGTTTGCCGGGTCTTCTTACATAAATTAGAATAATATTTTAATTTAAATAAGCATCATTATATCAGGAGAATATAGAAGTCGATCTCACCGATGAGCATGTCTCGAGCCTCCTCTGCAAACAAAAAAAAAAAAATTTTTTTTAGGGGAATGAAATGCTTGAAAATGTTATAGGTTGTTGTACAAACGAACCTCGAGTCCGTTCATCCAGTCGTGCAAAGTTAATCAAGCCTGTAAAAGTGTGGAGTGTGCTTAGAAATGTTTTTCGAAGTCCCCTTCATTTTATGTTCCTGCCTCTCTATATATTGCATCACTTGCTCATCCAAAAAAATTTAAATAGACCTAAAGGCTACTAAAATATAGCTAAAGCGGTTTTCCAACTCCTTGGTGCTGCTGAAACGAACCGACTGTCACGAGAATGAGAACGAAGAGGACGGCGAGGGAGCCCATGGAAAGTTTCCACGCGGAGTCAACGAAAGAAAGCTGAAAAAAATATATTGTTGTTATTTAAATTCAGTAGCCATATTGAACAGGCATTTAATTAAAATTTTCCCCGTAAATTAAACGCTCTCTGCTTTTTATGAAAGCGAAGATGACGGATCAAAATAGTTTATTTCACCCCAGGTGCTTTAATATTGCACGGATTTTACTCGCCGGTTTGTATTGCATTTTGTGGAGTGCGAGGAGTGGCAAGACGAGCGACCCCTCGTTGACATCGCGGTTGCAGAAGTTAGACTCGCACGAACACGAGAAGATGGAGCTAAATTAAAATCATTTATTTAGAAATATTTATAGTTTCTTGTGGACTCATTCAAAGTTGATGAAACTGGTTTATTAAAAGTTTATTAAAAGTTCACTTTGAATGCGTGCCGAGCCCGAAAATAGGAATAATTTGCAATCTTGATTTGCCAGTTTCATTGTAGCATCAACATTCAACCCATTAGCGGTCGAGTTTCACTTTAAGGATTGATGGATATGGTTGCAATAAAATTTGGCAGGAGCTCGCCAAAAGAAGACACGAACACGTTTGCGTTGCATTCGAGGGGTGTGCAGCCGACGATGAAGTTATCGTCCAGGCAGCCGGCCGCTGCGACCGTCACCTCAACCAATTAATTACTGTCATTAATTTTATTATAATTTTATATTTTGCCATTTGTTTTAATTAACTTTATTATTACTATTTTAGCTTTACTGTTTATCCATTCTAATATGTTCTTCTGAAATGAAGATTCATTGTTACGAAATAGATTTCTCGATGACATCCATGTAGACTTTGTTATTACAGCAGAAATGTGCTGTATATCATGGGATTTCGAGATTGGAATCGATCGTTTTTGATCGATATCCTCGCATTTCTCCACTGCTGCTTTTCCTTCTCTTCCTCACACTGAGCTTGCTGTGGTCGAGTGTCGCGTTGAAGGCGCACGCCGAACATTCTATGTCCGTCTCGTTGAATCCACTCGAGCAAGTCAGCTTCATTAAAAAAATAGAGATTTTTTTTTGCTTCTTTTTAAAATATGGAATCCAGAATGAACATTTTTCTTTCATCAAACAACAATTAAAGAGTTCTGACGCTATGCGAGCCGTGAAGAAGGGCGCAGAGGAGAAGCGCGAAAGCCGCAGAAGCGGCGAACATCGATGCGACCACTCGTGATGTGCGAGGGCAGGGGAAATGAGACACGAACGGGAGTAAGCGAACATTGGGATAAGAACATGCTGATTTGCATACACTCTTTCACTTATGCTCACCCGCAGATGCTTATGAATATACTATGCTAAACGATTGATTTTCTTATTTCAAGCACTCTGGGGCATCAATGCGTAGTTTGACCTCCATCACCTCTCCACTCCATCAAAGCGGCCGAGCGGGTCAATCATGCTCTTTGTGAATTTGAAAGTAATCGAGAAGATGTATAAATTTTACCTTCTATCTTCATTGATTGCTTTTTCTTTGTTATTATGGATTCTTTTCTTTGTCATCAACATGTCGCATTTACAATATACATTCATATTTATGTAGTATGCAATTCTAGTATCTCTTTTTTCTTATTGTTTTGTTTGTTTAAAACTATCGCATTTCTATGTATTCAATTCCTCTGGCTATTTCGATAATCTGTCTCATCATAATATATATATATATATATATATATATATATATATATATATATATCACTCGTGTAAATGTAAATATATACACTATTTAATAAGCAACATTGGACGAGAGACAGAGGCGTAGAGGCGAAGCAGAAGAGAGACTTGGACGACCCAACCAAACATGGGACAGAGAGTTGAGCGAAGTGAATGGGAAAAAGTTTCAAAGAGATTATTTCTTTCACAGAGACGTCATTTTGTAGGATAAGGCCTGGTTTAGAATATAATATGCTTTCGTTCCTGTTTCAAACTTATGACTCATTCATTCATCAAATGCATTAGCAGTTTAATCAGATTTTCATGATAAGAATATGCTTTCTTATAACGTTTGATTTGTATGCACATTTCAAATTTATATGCATAATGTTGAATTTTTAATATTTTAACATTTATAATATTAAAAATTCTTTTTAATAATTATTATTAAGAAAGAACGTAACGATTAGCTTGTTTTTCATGCAACATGCATGATGAATTTTAAAACAAATACGCGTTAAAGGAATTTAAAGTATAAATACAAGTTCCAATTGGCGCGTACTCTGTGAGTAAACTCAAATTTTTTAAAAATAATGTTCCTCTTTTCGGACACATTTGAATGTAGTTGACTTAACATGCCCTTGTCCTATGTAGTTTTTATTGTATAGATATTGCCTGCTCAACAATTCTGCTCTCATTTTGCTTGTTGAACATTACATGGATGTGACTGGTAGATCGGCATAGCAATAATAACAATAGTAACTAGCTTGCGCCATCACGGATACCAGGATTATTTACTATTCAGCTTCCTCTCTCTCACTCTACTACACTCTCTCTCTCTCTCTCTCTTTCTCTATCTCTCTCTCTTTCTCTATCTCTCTCTCTCTCCCTCTCTCTTTCTCATCTCGCTCACTCTTTTCAATTCCTTTTCAACATTTTTTTCGTATTCACCAAAATAGCGAACCTCTCCTCTGAACAGATTGGTAATGCTCGTAATAGAAAATGTTGTTTTACGACGCCAAGTAGTAAATCTTCGCGATTCGAGGTCGAAATTGTGACTGAATCAGTTGCAGTTTCACACTAAATACCATTAAATGTAACCGGTATTTACGAAATACTGAAATGTCATTTGGCAATGGACAACAGTAAAAACTTACAGTTACTGTCTTCGTTCCCTCATCTCTGAAAATTTGCCTCTTATTGAAGCGCCTCTAAAATGATTTCTGGTCGTTTCGTGGTTTTTCGCTGAATAAATCAACCTTGGCCTATGAAAACCAAGAAGAGAAGTAGTAAAATGTCATTATTTATTCTGTTTACGAAGTAGATTCAGTTGAGTAAAAGGAAAGACGAATGGAAAGTAGGGATCTATAAAATAAGAGAGTGAGAGAGAGAGGAAGAGAAAGATCAAGACGGTAATAGAGAGAAAAAAAAGAAAGAGAGGGAGATAGAGGGAGAGAAAGAGAGAGAGAGAGAGAGAGAGAGAGAGAGAGAGAGAAAGGGAAGAGGATTAGAAAGCGAAATGATGAGATTTCACTCTTGCTTTTCGAAAATTTTCCCGATCCGCATTCCATTTCTTTTTCCCTCCAGTCTCCTCTCTCTCTCTCTCTCTCTCTCTCTCTCTCTGTCTCTTTTTCCCCCCCGCCCTTCAGTTTCCTATCTTCTCCTTCTCTCTCTCTCCCTCTCTCTTCTCTCCCTCTCTCTGTCCCTCCCTCTCTCTCCCTCTCTATTCATTATGCTCTCTCTCCCTCTCTGCCTTTTCTCTTCCTCCCACTCACTCAGGTGTACTGGCTAATCTTCGCTCGCATCTCTTAGTAGCCTGAGGCTTACAAGACAAGTGCATTCGGCAGAGAAAGTGAAAGTGAAAAGAAAGCGAGAGTATGTGAAACTAGAAGTTGGGGGAACAATGAGAGACAAAAAGAGTGTGATAAAGAGAGAGAGAGAGAGAAAGAGAGAGAGAGAGACTGATGGAACGAACGAGAGATAGTAAGAAGGAGAGCGGGAGAGAGAAAGAGAGAAAGAGAGAGAGAGAGAGAGAGAGAGAGAGAGAGAGAAATAAGAGAGATAAGAGAGCGACCATATAAAGCTTTTGCACTGTACCAGTGGAATATCTCATCACGCCAAATAGAGATAATCCATTTAAAGTTACAAAATAGAACTCGCTCAATGATTCGAGAGAATGAGATAGAGGAGAGTGAGAGAGAACGAGAATAAAGGAGAGAGAGAGTGCTATAAATTAAGAGAGAGAGAATGAGACAGAACTAAAGAGAGGGATAGAGAGAACGAGAGAAAGAAAGGGGAGATTTATATAAAAAAAAGTAGAGGCCACTTGAACGGACCAAATGGGGAAGACGAAGTCGAGAAGTCAATAATGTTAAAGACGAGATGAGGAAATGGAGAAATGTTGGAAAGAAAAGGCGACAGAGTAGGAGTTAAAAAATGACATGGAGAAAGATTGAAAATAACAGAGAGAGAAGCGACATTTTTTTCTTCTTCACCATCTTTCTCTCTCTCTCTCCCTTTTTCCTCCCTCTCTCTCACTCTTCTCATTCTCTTCTCTCTCTTCTTCCTCTCTCTCTCATCTAGCCCTCTTATCTTCGTTCTCTCTCCCCCCTCTCTCTCTCTCTCTCTCGTCAGTCTCCTCCCTTCTCGAGTCCGCTTGAAGTGGTTACATGTCGGGCAGGCGCACACGCACCGTCGCCTCTCTCACCGCCTCTCCACCCCCCTTTCCGCCTTTATCTATGTATTTAGATTTGAGAATAAACAACTAAACCTAGCATTTTCTCGCCCATTACCCTCACAGCAAGCTTCTTAATCTTGCCTAATGTTTCTCTTTTCTTTTTTTAATTTCTAAAAAAAATCTAACCACATTTCCTTACAATGTTTGTTCATATCTTCGAATAACAACTTTTATGTATGTAAAGGTTGTCTCTTTAACACTCTCGCTTTCCTTTACTCTATTTACATAGGTAAATTTGGAGAAAGCGATCAGAATGTAAGTAGAGACAACGACAAGAAATTGGCTATTTATTACTCATCTAAATATGATGCGTTTTTTTGTCGAAGAGTTCGGGGCTGTCCGAGTAGGACGATTTATCATGCAAAAAAGAGACTCCTCCGCCGCTTCTAACCTGCATTCCATTCTTTCTCTGCTTTCTCTCTCTCTCATTTAATCTCTCCCTCTCTCTGTCCACTCGTTCTCCTTCTCTCTTTCCTACTCCCTCTCTGCCCTCCGATGTTCCCGAATTAAATGGCCGTCTTGCCACCACAACAAGTATGCATACCAAGAGCTGAGAAAATGAGAGCGATGGAATTCCACAGAGAGAGAGAGAGAGAGAGAGAGAGAGAGAGAGAAGAAAGAAGGGAGAGGGACCAAGAGAGGGTGAAAGAGAGAGAGAGAGAGAGAGAGAACGAGAGAGAGAAAGAGAGAGAGAAAGAGAGAGAACGAGAGAGAGAGAGAGAGAGAGAGAGAGATATGAGGGAAGGAGAGAGAGCGAAAGAAAGTGAGGGAGTGGAGGAGAAGAGAGAAAGACGAGAGAATGAGAGAAGATGCGGCATCGGTTCTGCTCTTTTCGGGACTGTGCGGGAGTGCGTAAAGTTCATTGCTCACCTCTCTTGTTCTCTTTATTCGTTTTTCTTCTCTCCCCACACTCGTCCTTTCCAGCCCTCACACATTCCCTTTTCTTCCAGTATCTCCTCTCTCACTTATCTCTTTTTTTTCTCTCTATCTCTCACTCTTCCTCTCTCCCTCGTTCCAGTTCTATTTCTTCAGCTTTCGTACACCATGACGATGTGCTTATATAGTTATGCGCCATCATGAATTATGCATTTATAACTCCTAGCATACCTGCCTCAACTCGTTATCGCGCATACTGATCTTGCTTCACTCGTTCGAGTAATAATGCTCGAACCCGTATGCTATCTCGGAATCTTATGTTCTCTGTCCCACTCTCTTTGTTCTCTCTCTCTTTCTCTCTCTCTTTCTCTCCTTCTCTCTTTCTCTCTCACTCACTCTATCTCCCTCTCTTTCGCTCTCTCTCTCTCTCTCTCTCTCTCTCTCGACTACCCTTCTGCCCACCCCATCAAACACCGTTCCAGTCGGGACCATGCCGCCGTTGTCGAGGAGGTTAATGAGCACCTTGACAGTATCTTTCTCACACTCTCTCCCCATCCCTGAGAAAGATGCCTCCGACGAAACAAGCTAGTTCTTTCTAAGCCTGGTACGGCGTAGTGGCATCCTGCGCTCTCCTGCCACGAAATTCCATGTTCAAATCCGCGCCATTTATCGGCAATAATTTTGCTAACTTCATTCTTTTGCCCCTTCTACTCTACTGAACTGATCTTGTGCTCTTTCATTTTCGCCTTTTGATCACTGAAAAATTACGAAAAATTAATAATGCACGTTCAAATTGCCGCGCTTTCACCCTGCGAGTAAGCTCTCTCTCATTCTCGCGTGCTATTTCGCAGGGCGCACAAAGTCTCTGCGCGAAAATAGCATGCGGAAGAGAATGTGAAGTGCCATTTGAAAACTCCCTCTTTTTTGGCATTCACCTTCTTCTTTTGATAGGTGTATATGTTCTAGCTGTAAATAGATAGCTTGCTCTTTTCTCCGTCTTGCAAATCTTCGATCCGCATATAAATTTGCATAAATTTGGATATGCGTATATTGCATAAGATGGGCCATGTTAACATGAGCCATATGCTTCAAGTGCTGCACACGTTTGTTTGCATAAACCGGTTGAAAAAGGTCTGGCTGCACTTGACGAGACGACAAGGGCGAGTAGACAATGTTGGAGGTTGGCAGGGTTCGTTAGGTAGGCCTGGTGGTTATTAGGAATGTATGTACATACATATGTATGCATCGATGCCACTGGGGAGGGGGGAAAATGGAGGAATTGGGTGGTTATGGTCGAGTTAGCATTTCAGCACCGCTTCCCGTTAAAATGTGCTCCCTGTCGTCTGCAGCGCAGGTATTTTATAAGAGAGACAGAGGGGGAAGAAAGGTATATAGAAAATAGAGAGAGAGAAACGAGAGAGAGAGACAGAAGAGAGAGACAGAAGAGAGAGAGAGAGAGAGAGATAGAGAGAGAGAGAGGAAAAGAGAGCTAAGCGCCCTTTGCCGGAGGCTAAATCGGAAGGTTCAAGTGGCAATTCAAGCGACCAGACAGTACGATTGTACAAATATGTATGCCCGCCTCAACTTACATACATATGTATGTAGTTAGTACTCGAATGGCTTGAATAACGAAACGTAAATTTAAAAACTTTTTTTATTGTCTTCTGAATAAGCTCGTATGCAATTAATAGGATTGGGATGTATGAGTGAAAATTCTGTAACAATTTAAATTATTCAAGCTTTATTCATTTTTCATTTTCTTCGAATCGTTGCATTTTGGCGTAAATTTAAAAACCTTTTACACTTTTACACGAGTATTCATGTTTTACTACACAGGAATTTCTCGTTATTTTCTTTATTAATCCTCACTTCGCCCCTTTTATCATGTGATCATTGCGCGATCGGTTCTTCAAGTGTTGTCTCGTCATATTATTTTGATGAAGATAAAGAAATATATTGAAATATATTTTGTCTTTTTAATCAATTAGCCTAGTGAACTAGATGAAGTAATCGATTTGAAAGTTAGATCTCGATGAAAGCGAGAGTTGGAGAAAGTGAGTCTAGCGATAGTTGCCGGACTCTGTATGGGAGGAATAGCAGGAAGAGAGGAAAAGCTGGAGAGATTTTGGACGGGCAGAGATGAAGAGCGCTAAATAGCAAGAGAGAGAGAGAGAGAGAGAGAGAGAGAGAGAGAGAGAGCGGCTTCTTCTCGGTAGTAGTGGCTTTCACCGTACAAGCGCATCCATTCTCTCTCTCTCTCTCTCTCTCTCTCTCTCTCTTTCTCTCTCTCAAGCTTTATCTCTGCCATTTCTCCTGCACTAATCTCTCTCTCACTCTCTCCTCAAATCCCCGGTTGACGGAGTCTCCGACCTAAAAAAAGTAAAGCGGCCAGCCAAGATGATGATACTCTTTTCTTTTCTCATAAGGTATGATTTGGGGGGGGGGTAGGGAGTTAGAGAATGGAGGAAAAGGATGGATTTAGAGATACTACAATTTTCACGTCCTCTCATATCGTATTCAACTACCATAACGTCACTGGAAAATAAGGGGTTGGACAGCCGGTTTCAGCCATAGTTTTCTAAGAGAGTGAGTCCGGTCAGCGATTGATCTTACATATTGCCAGTCTCCTTTTACTACAGTTGTCAATAACCACTCCCTAACTTTCTCTATCTATCTCCCTCGCTCGATGTCTATCTCTACCTCTTCCTCCTCTCTCTCTCTCGCTCTCTCTCTCTTTCTCTCTCTCTCTCTTCCTCATAGGTACAAACAGATATCATCCGCCTTCCTCTCCCTTTTCTGGCTTGATTTTTCTGTTGATAAGGCGACCGTTTCATTTCATCTCCAGCTGTTCATCACTTCTCAATTAAACCTGTGACATAAATACTCTGACGCCTTCGCTGGACTTCTGCAACGGAACTATCTTTCTTATTCTCCATTCTGCCTTGTTCTCTACTCTTAATTTTACTCTCTTTCTCTCACACTTTCTCAATCTTAATTTCGCTCTCACCCAACGCCTCTTCATGTTTCCTTCTGTCTCTCTTCTCTTTCAAGTATTTTCTATATCTCTCTTCCTCCCTCTCTCTCTCTCGCTCTCGCTCTCTCTTTCTCGCTCTCTCTTTCTTGCTCCAGCTCTCTCTCTCTCTCTCTCTCCCGCTTTTCGGCGCTTCCTGCTACCGCTCCCCCGTACTTAGTCCGGTAATTTTCGCATCTCTCACTTTCTCCGACTCTCGTTTTCGTCGTGAATTGAAACATCGATCTCCTTTCACTCGCTATAAACCGTCATACACCGTCTCGTACTAATTAATGCCCTGCCTTTCTTCTCAGACTTTCGCAATTCTCTACCGTTTTGGCACAGATACTTTTTTGTCAACATTTTGCAACTGATAGAAAAGTTTAATAATTGTGACAATTTTATTTTGCACAAGGCACATTTATTTCCCAAATGAGAATTCTATTAGAATTTTCATTGAATATTGTAGTCTCTAAATCACATGTTCTCTCAACATTGGAATAAGGCGGGAATTCAAATGCGAGTTTATGTCTATTTCAATATCCACCACCAAGAGATTGGCCCTTTATTCTTGATTGTGTTTCTGTTCTGGTCTGATTGATAGTTCTGATTATTAATATCGGACTCGATAATGTTGATGGAGGGGTTCTGCTCCGTCTTTGATGCTTATTCGAAGAGACAGATTTTCCACAAAAAAAAAAGTTATATGCCAAAAAAGAGTGCAGAAGGTGTACGCGTCAGTATCTAGCACCGAAGAGCGGACGGCTCAGCGGGAGCCTTAGGGGGAGTAAGAGAGAGAGAGAGAAAGAGAGAGAGAGGCAGTGAGAGAAGACAGAGAGAAAGAGAGAGCGAGAGAGAGAGAGACGAGATTGCAAAAGAGATGAAAGATGCCTTGAGAACCTGAAAGATGATGCGAATAACAAGGTAGGGACGGCTTTAAGAAAAAGAGAAGAAAAATCGCCGGGCCGTTCAGCGGCGGGGGGAAGAACGCGCGCATAATCCCGCACTGAGCACTGCCGTATTGCGACTCGTGACCGAAGGTGGCCAATCGAAGAGAGAGAGAGAGAGAGAGAGAGAGAGAGAAGAGAGAGAGAGAAGAGAGAGAGAAGAGAGAGAGAGAAGAGAGAGAGAGAGAAAGGGATACAGAGAGAGAGTGAGAGAGAGAGGGAGAGAGAGTACGAGAGAGAGAGAAAGAGATTAAGCAGAGAGGAACGCAGAGAGAGAGAGAGAGAGAGAAAGAGTGAGAGAGAGAACGACCTATTGTAAAGAGATTGGGCCGAAAAAAGCAGAGCGAGTTGTTGAAATAGTTGTTGACCGAATGGCATACGATTCGCCCTCTAACAATGAGTGAGAGAGTTCATCCATCTCACTTGAAGAAGGTATGCCTGTCACTTTCTTGCACTGCTCTATTTTGCTAATGTGCTGCAAGATAAGAAAGATGCGAGAGCCATTAGCGCTTTTAATAACTTACTGAACATATAAAAATACTGCTGCTTTATTATTTTGTTAAAGTCGTTTATGATTTCCTTTTTCTGTTTGTATGCAAAGTTATCTCTTACTGATTTATCGCCGCGCAATGTAACGAATTTGTCTTTAAAAAGTAAAATATGCATATGTAAATAAATAACAATACAAAAATTTATTAAAATTTTTCCAGACATGGGCAGCCGGTCGCGTCCGCTGGAGCGGGCGGCGCTTCTTCTTCCTCTCCTTCTTCTTCTCGCTCCCTCTCTCTGCTCGGCGCAGTTCCCGCCGCAGACGCCCGTGCCGACGAGGATGGGACCTACGCCTGCCATTCGCATACGACTCAATCGGGGACTATTCGAGCAGGCTTCGTATATCGCGTGTTAGAGAGAGAGAGAGAGAGAGAGAGAGAGAGAGAGAGAGAGATTAAGGGAGAGAGAGACGGGAAAGAGAGAAATAGAGACTGACCTGAGAGAGATAGAGACGCAGAGAAAGATACAGAGAAAGGGACAGAGAGAGAGAGAGAGAGAGAGATAGAGAGAGTAAGAGAGAAAGAAATTGTAAAAAGTTATAGAGAGAGAGAGATTTGGAGTAATGATGCCATCGAGACATCAGGAGAGAAAGCACCCTACATTGCAGCGGGTTTGGTCGAGCGCCAGATCCAGCGCGTCGCGATCCCTTCGACGCAGCAGTGCTTCACGGAGGGCTGCGTCCAGATCCAGAATCTGCGCATCGTCAACTTCCGCCAGCCGCAGCAGGTGGCCTTCATGCCGCTGCCACCCAATCAGATGGCTCTCAGGCTCACGAACTTTGACTTCTAGTCAGTGCCATTTTATGGAATAAATTAAATAAATAACTTAATTAATTGTTTTTTTATTATTAAACTTTTACTACACCGCTTTACTTATCATTTTACATACATTAATTGTACAGAGACAGATAAGTGATAGTAAGCTTCCTTGTTCGCTACTGTCCTGTTTTATCCAGCTTTATCTCTAAACAACTCTCTTTCCTTTTCCTTATCTCTTTCTCTCTATATCTCTGTCACTCTTGCAGATTGAGGTTTAAAAAGAAATGTAGGCTAATTTATTACATCACAAACTCCAAAACGAAGTACGTCTGGCGGAATAGCGAATGATTGCGGCCACTGTTTCACGGAGAGGGAGTCTGAACTACGATTCAGGCCTCACAGAGTACATTTGACTTTGATGTGGGCAGTACTACTCCACGAGTCGTGAAGAACAAAAACTATACCGAAAAATTAAGACTAGAAAGTTGCTAGAAAGAAAGTTTGGCGTTTTGCGCTTGACAAACTTTTCCACTTATGCACACTCCTCGGGACCAATTAGAACTTTCCGCGACTTTCCACTTAAGATTTGCCTTATTCGCTCATTCACTTCCTTCTAATCTCTCTCTCTCTCTCTCCCGCACTCTCTTTCTCTCTCTCTCTTTCTCTATCCCTTTCCCCTTCTATAAGTTTTTATAATATCTGAGTCACATTTCTCATCATGCCACACAACAAGAAGTCATTGAACATCTCTTGAAGTTTTCATTTTGAACGGATTACTGTTGCAGAGGCCAGCTGTTTTGGAATTTGATGGGAAGAGGCATTCTCAGAAATAAGATGGCCGAAAGATTAGTGGACTAGAACGTTCAAAGGAACGCGAGACGGATGAGACTGCTGTATTTCTTTCATTCTCCTCTCTTCTTTCATTCTCTCCTTCTTTCTCTGTATCTCTTTCTCCCTTTTTACTTATCTTTCTCTTTTCTCTCTCTCTCACAATGTCTCCTACTCTCTCGCTCTCTCTATACCTCTCCCTTCTCTTTGACATTCTCCATCTCCATCCCCTCTCTCTCTCCCTCATTCCCAGCTGATCTCTGTCCACATTCCTTTAGGCATTACAAGTCATTGCGAAGCGTCAACTCTGAGATGCCGGGTAAATTGCCCGTCGTCCTTGCATTCCCAAGTTGTGTACGTTCCTCTCTCTCTCTCTCTCTCTCTCTCTCTCTCCCTCTCTCTCTCTCCCTCTCTCTCCCTCTCTCCTCTCTCTATACACACTTTTCCCTCCGTTCTCTCTCCTAGCTCGGTCTGGACATATCATCACTTTCCTCACTTCCTCCCAGTCACCTTGTTCCCATTTGTATTCCTCTTTCCTCCTCTCTTCTTTAAACGAATCGTCATTCCTTTGCTGAATGCTGAACCAAGAAAAAGATAAGAGAATACTGGAAGAAAACAGAATATCGGCTAGTGTGAAGACTTTTATCACGTGAGCAAAATACACATATGTATGTATGAACGTTATATACATTTAGTTAAAGGAGGACGATCAACAACAACAAAAACATGAAACAATAAAGTAATAAAAATATTTTTTTTGCAGCATCACCGGCAATCTCGGTGGGTCGATCCAGGTGATCATTCAGTTCCCGGTAGGAGGAACGATCTATGTTACTGGTGCGCTTTTCTTTTTTCTTTCTTTTCTACTGTTTAGCCCTTTCTCGACTTCTATCTTTTATTTTTATTGTAACATACTAACAATATAACAACTACAAATATAAATATTTTTTTTTTACTTTTATTTTGATGTTTGAAAATTACGAAGAAGAAGAAATCATTTTCATATTTTCCTTAAAACATTCTTTAGGCCGCGGTCTCTCCGTTTCGACGACTTTTGATCTACAAAAGTCGCGCGATGATGAGCCCTATTTACGCATGCTAACGTGCTCGATTGACGGAGGTAACGTGAAAAATAGTAGTTTAATTTATTTTTGCTCAAAAAACAATGAGAATGGTTAAAATATGCTTCATTTGTTTAAAAAATTAATAAAAATAACGAGATGGACCTTTTTAAATTAATTTTATCGTGTATTGGTTAATATTAATATATATATATTAATTTTAAAATAGTGTATATATTTATGAATTACAGGAACAATCGAAGCTAAGGTCCAGGGCATGGGCATCTTCACTGACACTGTCAACAACAAATATAGTGTGAGTCTGTTACTTTTTGTTACTACTCTTTTTTAAATGATTCTGCTTCCTTGATTAATCTATTTTATTTTAGCAAACGTTATGAAGATAAGTTAACGATAAGCCAACAGTTCAAATATTATTTAAAAAAATTAAAATTAATATCTATCTTCAGTCGATGATGTCGCTGCAAACGCGCCGTAACCTGCAGCAGACGCTCTGTCGTCATATGCAGTCGCTGATTGACGAGCACTTCTCAGAACGCCTCCGCCGCCTTCCTACTCACGTCTCCGTCAAGGATCTCGCCAATCTCGTCATCTCGGTTCATTTTATATTTATTTTCCCGCCATTTTTATTTGAATTTTTACTGTGGTTTTTCTGATTCCCCGCCAATACATGTACATACATATGAGTTCGTTGAGCTACTCATATTATAAATTTTCACAAAATTCTTATTTAGGGAACGCGAGAAGTGAGCCCGAACGTTGCTGGTTGGTTCAAGTGCTTTTTCTTCCTCTTCTAAATTTATCTTGGCACAGATAATTATGCGCGAAATGCGACGTTTACTTTTCATGGAAACTGAAACCTATTGTTTCTATGTTTATTTTGACCTCAAAGAAAAGGATTTGTGGCCAATATGGGGTGATCTGTGGTGTCAATGGTGGATTACACCACACAAAACTATTTTGCACTAACGCAAATGAGAGAAATTCAATTGTAAATACTTGGTGGGTTGGGTGGTGATTTGACGAATATAAACTATATTTGTTCACAAAAGAAATTGGGCGGTTTGCACACAAATCATTGTGGAGCAGCACTCAATGTCTTGGTGGTGTACGGTAGAATTGAAAGCAAAAATAGTCGTGTCGGGACCCTCGCAGGCTTTGGGACGTCGGCAGCAGTCGTTCAGCAGCAGCCTCAGCGACAGCAGCAGCAACAGGCGACTTCCTCTTCCTCCTCCTGGCCGTACTCCTTCGACTCGTCGAATCCTGACTGGCGACAGCGAATGTATGCGGCGACGTGGAGGAGCAGACAGAAGCGACAAGCGGACGACGTCGACTACCTGGACGAAGTGGCCAAGATCGACATTGCGTCAGGAGCGCGCCCCGCCGCACGACCCACCGCATTCGTAGCCAAGCGTCCGACGCAGCTGGAAGATCCGAGACTATCGAGTGAGAAATGGGCCTGATCTTGGTCATGTTTCCGTCCTCCTTTGCTTTACATGTGTTACGATTTTACGGTTTTTTTAAACTAACGCATAAGAAATATACTCACATTTACTGCTACAGAATATACCTGAATTATCTAACAGGTCTCTACGAATACAGTGCTAACACTTTAGAGCGATATGCATATATTGATTGGCGACCCAGAGACATTTTTATTGATTTCAAAAAACATTAGCTACTTTAGACAATAAAATCAGTATTCGCTTCTGAATTTCTTTGCTTGTAGCGCGAGAATATCCTTGGTTGCTTTTATCGCCGTAAGAAAAGTTTAAAATCTAAAAATCCTCCTTTTCAGCTCCGTTCTCTGCGGAAGATCTGCACAAATTCTTCAATGTGGCAAGTTTTGTATTGCGTTCTAAGAACTCTGTTGAAGCAGTTAAGAAAGGGTAAATACCTTCCGAGCTGATTTAGACTGTAAATAGTTATAAAATGAATTCAAAAATAATAATAAAAAAAAACTAAATAAAATAAATAGATATAAAAATAATATTATAGGAGCGCATGCGCTTCCTCGTCGTGGACGTCTCTTTGCTGGACGCGAGCGCGACCAACGACGACTTCTCCATCGGCATCGCCGGAAGCGTTTCGTCGAAGAGAACTGGTTTGTATTCCTATTTAATTTATTTATTAATCAATTTATATATATATATATTTATCAATTAATTAATAAAAAAATTAAATGCCTTAAACAACAAAAATACTACTAAAACGAAAATCCATAAAGTTCTCAAAGATGTAGTAGAAAAAAAAACATGAAACTAAAAATAAATAAACGCCATCTTCTAGTAGGCGAGTCGCCGTACCCGCCGCCGTATCCCTTCCGTCTCCCGCCGAATCCAACGCGCCGACAGGTTTCGAGACAACTCAATGCTTTACAACGATGCCTTTAGAACGAGCACAATTTGATACCTTTTTCTTTCATAGTCATGCTATTGACAAAAAGGACTATATACATATGTTAGAGTTCTGATTAAAGTGTAGCAAAGAAAGTACATTTCCAAAAAGTATTAAAGTAAACGATAAATAATATAATAAATATATTCGACTTCCCCATACCACGCACACAGGCCGAAGTCATCGTCTCCTCATACACGATCAACTCGCTCTTCTATCATGCACACCGGTCAGCAACTAACACTCCCTTCGTCGCTTAATCACTTTTATCGGCGCTAATTGTAAGCTGTTTATAATTGATATATTTAATTTATTCCATTATCTAGTTATTATTTATAAGTAGCTTTTTTAATTACATTACCACATATATTTTTCGACAGTATTAAGACTAAAGAAGCTAAAAGAGCAATTTTGAATTCGCGCCTTTTTACCTGACACAAGGGCGAGAGAGAGAGAGCATGCGATTTTGAGTTTCGTTTCGTGATCTTTTAAATCTGTTTTGTGGTTTACAGGACGAACGCTCTGCTCTTCCACATTGACTCGTCAACACCGGGCGTCGGCAGCATTCTGAAGACGACGTGCAGCGTCGACGAGATCTGCATCTCCGACCAGATCGAAGAAGTCGCTTCGCTAGATATTTCTTTTCTCTACAATTAATTTTTTATTTATTTTAATCTTTAAGATTTTTTAAAGATTTAGAGCTATAATAGATTTATTTATGATCTCGAACTTTAATTTGCTCCTAATATTCCCGAGTTCAGATTGGCCTCCGGTACCCGGGCAAGAATCTCGAGCTAATCATCCGCACACTCGAAGAGCCCGTTGTGGAGATTGAAAATGGTAAGAATCAAAAGCAAAATTCTCCTTACTTATTCTTACTTTGTTGGTAATTACTTTGCTGATATATATATTTGCATATAATGATTTTTCAGCCCTGGTTAGATTTCCCATAGCGTCATCCTTTCTTCTTCTTTTTTTTTTGAAAATAGCGAATCAAATGAGACAAGTTCTTTCTCTTTCTTTCAGGCGCAATAACAATGAAGTTCTCGGCCAAGACAATCTTCTTCATTCAGGGATCAAGAAAGAAGGTCAATTCATTTATTTCGATGCCGCTAATTGTATTGAAAATTAAATGACCTTTCGAAACAGCATTATTCTTAGTTAGTTATTTCTTTTATTCATTGCATTGTTATTAATATTAATATTATTATTAATATAATCTAATTTTCTTTCTGTTAAGGTGGGTTCGATCTCCTTCACTACTGTCTTCACTGTTGTCGGATCGACAAAGAATGGTCGACTCATTGGTCAGCGAAATTTCAGCCTTTCATTTTTCGCTCCATTCCTCATTCGCTCCTTACTCAATTGCCCTATCTATTTTTCTTTCTAGTTGCGGTATCTCTACCTCCTCCCACCCTCCCCTTTTATCTCTCTCTCTCTCTACCTCTCTCTCTCTCTCTTGCTCTCTCTCTCTCTCTCTTGTTCTCTCTCTCTTGCTCTCTCTCTCTCTTGTTCTCTCTCTCTCTTGCTCTCTCTCTCTTGTCACAGGCACTATGGAGATTAAACGTTTCGTTCTGCATCGCGAAGTTGACTTCTTCGGCCTGGATACGCACGACCTCGAGGGCTTCAGGCGAGCTTTTATTTATTCTTACTTCAGTTTCCAATTATTTTAATTCAGTGCAATTTGCTGCCAAAATTTTCTATAACGCAAATACTATCATTATGAGCGTTTTAATAATGAAACAATTCGAAAATAAAACCATTCTCGCACGCCATATTGAATTATGGTGGTCATAATAAAATAAATCGACACAAGACATAGAAAAATGCAAAATATTTCAAATTTCCCGCCAACATTTCAGGCAGGCAATCATGCAGACTCTCGAGCGGAAAGCGAATGCAACTCTACGCCGCGGCATTCCACTCTCTGGCCAGAGTGATGCGTTCGTTTCTTTCTTTCTTTATTTCTTCATCTAGCAATAAATCTAACAATAAGTAACAGTTTAGCGGTAATTTTATCGATAAATCAAAAATCTAGTTTTAATACAATGATAAAAGATTAAATAATAATGATAGTAACAATAATAATATTAGTACCAATAATAAAAATAATATGGAATAATAATAATTAATTTCAAAAAAAAATATATGTATCTTTAAAAAAATACTTACAGTATGCCAATCAAGTTCAACAACATTAGCGTGGACTTCTTGCGCGATGTTTTGCTACTCCAGGCGAATCTCGATCTCTACAACACGCTCTTCAGCCTCTCTAATGAGCAGAGGCCAGGTGGGAATTTGAAAAGAAAAAATATTTTAATTATTATTAGTTTTTTTAAGTACTTTCTTCTTTCATAAAATAGTAAGATTCTCTTTCTAATGTCCTCTTTTTAATATTTTGAAGCCATTCAAGGTGAAGCGTCGAGCTTAGCAACAACGGATTTCTCAAATCAACAACAACGACGAGCATTCCAAAAGTGACCGAATATCTACATCGCTTCTAAATATCAGATTTTTCATTAAAGTCCTACCTCCATCCCTATCACCATCCTTTTTTCGTCAAATGTTTTCGTCTAATTATTTTATTCTTTCTTCAAATCTAACTTGGAACTTGACTCCGGAAAAACTACGAATCTATAATTTTAATTATGGCAAAAATTTATTGTTTTGTTGAACGTTGTTGTTTCCGCAAGCAAGCGTTCTCGTCAGATATTTCAGAATTTTTCTGAGCACTTTCCTCAGGAGAGCTCCCGAGGGGCGACAGGGTAGGAATGGCTAAGAAATACAGAGTGTTCTACAACCTTTGCTTCTTTCAAGGATGCCCCCTTCCCTTCCGGTTTTCTTGTTTTCATTTTTTTCTAATTAAAAAAAAAACAAAGTGCCTTTCAAGACGCGTGTCTCTTTGTTCATTTCACAATTTGCATTCTTTGAACTGTGCTCGTATTCTTCTTTATGTGCTCATACATGTATTTTTCATGTATGCACCGTTATTCTTCACTTTTATTACCGTCCTGAATGTACTGTAGTATGATATACTCTTCGAAAATTCCTCAAGTACGGTTATTTGCTTTAGACGTGTAATAATGCAATCGGCATTCCATTTTCGTATTTTTTCTTCTTATTTCTTTTTCATTGAAACTTTTATCTCGCCTTTTTTGTCGTCTTGCCAAGTCACTGCTCTAATAACGATAATAATTAGACGACGAGTATACATATCAGTGATTCTTTTGTTAATAAAATGTTCTTTATGAATAAAATTGTGGCTTTCTCTTTGATACCCAATATGAGGCGGCCTTTGGCTCTCGTAAGAGGTTATCATGATGAAAAATAGTAGCAAATGAGGCGCAGAAATGCTTGCCAAGGAAGGGACAAACTGGGAATGGTGCAAGATTGAGAGAGAGAGGGAAAGATAGAAAAATGCGAGAGAGAAAAACAGAGAGAGAGGCAGAGAGAGAGAGAGAAAGAGAGAGGGAGAGATAAAGAAAGAGAGATAGAGAGGGAAAGGAAGAAACAGAGAGCAGGATAAATGATTATGGTGCCATTTGCTTGCCAAATACAACCAACATACGGCTGCGAATTCAACTAAAGATGGATCTTTAATTTCTTCTCTCGCTCTCTTTATCTTTCTATTTCTCTCATTCTCTCCCTCTGTCTATCACTCTCTCTCTCACGATTAATCTCTTCCTCTTCTTCTCTTTTTCAGAGCAAATACATACATTTGCAGAAGAAGTATAAAATGATCACGCGGTTTTTCAAACTTGCAGTAAACAGTAGTAAAGTTACTCTCCCCCGGTCACGTGCATGGGAGGGAAACTAAAGTTGTAGTGGAACATCAAGTGAAAAGTTTGTTGCAGCCAGAATCTCGGTATGAAAGAAAAAACATTATACCTTATTATTTACTTGTTAATATGTATTTATCTATGTATGTACGTACATACATACTATTAAGACATGACCATTCTGGTTGAAATATGACGCGTTCGAAGTGTAAATGTAAAAATTTGACGGATTTTTTTTGGTCGATTTCTCGTTTGGCATCAAATGTCTTGGCGAAAAACCACTCTGACACATCTGCTGCAGTTGCAAAGTGTCAGGCTGTATTCGTGAAATATTCACTGACTTCCTCATTCACTCCCTTTGCAACAAACGCCTTTTGATGCGACTTAAGCTGTCCTCCCAATCGCATTTCCTATCACCAGTTCTATCTCACTCTCTCTCTCTCTCACTCTCCCTCTCTCTCTCTCTTGTTTTCTATCTCTTTACATATCAGTGTCTCTCTCTCAAAGCCTGGCTCTCTCTATCTCTCGTTCTTCACTCCCTTTCTATCTTGTTTCCTCGCTGTTTTTATCACGCCCTCTCTCATCTAACAATCCTTACTTTGCTGTAGTTTCCCTGGTCAACCCGTAGAAAGTGCTGCGCTTTATATTATGCTATCGCAGTCTATTATTATTTCCAGGACGAGTGTAGCATGCATTCTGTGATTGCGCTCTCTTTCTCTCCTGTCTCGTCTCTTCTATCACTATCTCTTTCTCCATCTCTCACTCTTCTCTCATTTGCTCTCTCTCCCTCTCTCTCTCTCTCTCTCTTTTCCCTCCCTCACTCCTCTCTCATTTGCTATCTTTCTCTTCTCCCAATCCTCTTTTTTGTCCCACCTCTCTATCTTCGCTCTCTCTCTCTCTCTCTCTCTCTCTCTCTTTCTCTCTCTCTCTCTCTTTCTCTCTCTCTGTTTCTCTCTTTCTCTCTGTTTCTCTCTTTCTCTCTGTTTCTCTCTTTCTCTCTGTTTCTCTGTTTCTCTCTCTCTCCCTCTCTCCCTCACACTCTCTCCCTCTCGCTGACACCTAATCATAGCTACTTCCTACTCTTGTGTACATGTCGAATAATTGCCAATCCTGTTTATGCAGATTCGTGCTCGTTTCCTCCTCGTGCCCCCTCTCTCGTGTTTTTGCTTGTCATTTGACACCCCAAAAGTATTGCGGAAGTGAAGTAATATATTCTTTCTTAATACTTTTACGTGTAAATTTTTTATATTACTATTATTGTTTATATATGTACTACATACATATGAATGTATACATATGTTACTGGTGCTATTTTCTAAAATAAAATTTTTTTATTTTTACATTTCCTCCTTCTTCATAAACAAATGGATCGTCATGCCCATACATATATGTACCTTATTCATTTCTTTTTCAGCAAGATTTGTGTAAAAGATGTCCAAAAGGGAGCATTATCAAAAAGGAGAAAGATTGTTAAAATTATAAGTAAGTTGATGCTCAAAAAATAGAAATTGTAAAAAAAAAGAGAAAAAAATTGTGCGCGATCTTTTTGGCCCATTTTGCATTGCCAAATTCCTTTTCCCGTTTTTATTTAGACGGAAAACACTCTTCGACTGTTTGGCAATTCTTTCAGGCCTTGTTGGAAACGGGTAGGGAGGATGTTTTTGGGTAAGCAAAGGTGGGAGGGGGGGGGGGGAGGTTATAGAGGTGAGAGGAAAAAGAAACTAATGAAAAAAAAACCTAGCAGAAGAAGAAGAAGCTTCTGCTCATTCGGCTTCACTTTCTTTTTCTCTCTTGCTTTTCCTCTAATCTGCCCTAGTTTGGCTCATTTGGGGCAGCAGCGATTGCTGTTGCTTTTCGCATCTTTCTTGCTTGTTTACTGCGCGCCGGTGAGGAATGCCGCGAGAGAGTGTGCAAGGAGAGGAGAGGCGAGAGAAAGAGGGGGGAGAGAGTGAGATAGAGAGAATGCGATTATGTTGAGAGAAAGAGAAAAAGAGAGAGAGGAGATGGCGAAAAGATGTTGACGCCTCGCTTTTTGTTTGTTGGAACCGTGCGTGAACCGCCCCAGAAACAAAGTCGACCTGAGGGACATCTCAGCTCTCTCTCTCTCTCTCTCTCTCACTCTCTCTCCTCGCTCTCTCTTTCTCTCTCTCATTCTCTTTCGCTCTCTCCTTCTCTCTCTCTCTGTTTCTCTCTCTCTCGCTTCTTCGGTCTGCAAGTTTTTACGCAAAACGCTAGCTAGCTATAGTCAAAACAGCAAATACGTAGATAAGGTTGCATTCCATGATCTTCGGCTTTCCATCAAAAGCACTCTCACGAAATTAGTTCTCTCTTACTCACTATCTCGCCCTCTCATTCCTATAGTCTTTTTTCTCTCTTCCTCTTTCTCTGTATCTTTCTTCACTATCTGTCTCCATCTCTCTCTATTTATCTCTCTTTCTCTTTCTCTCAATCTCTTTCTCTCCCTCTCACCTTCTTTCTCTCTCTCTATCTATCTCTCTCTTTCTCTCTCTACCGTTTCCAATCTCTCAGTGAACCATAGTCGTCCTTTAAACCTCCTACTAACGTCTAGGCCCATCCTTGTTTTCTTCCAACCAAAGAATTTGACGGCGTCCCACATTTTTACCCCGCTTTCCACAAATAAGCCGATGTATGTAACATCAGCCCCTGAGAAAGCTGCAATTATCGAAATTATGGACGCAAGCCGTCAAAAAAGAATACTTATCGTTAGACCTATGTATGTATGCACTCTTGTAGGTGGCATATTATAGTAGTAGTAGTAGTAGTTATTGTAGTATTATAGTAGTAGTACATACTAGCCTAATCGTAGTTACCTAGCTATGTGCATATGTATATGCATCTATATGAACGTACATATAAGACAGTGTGAATTAAAAAATTTGGTTTTTTTTTCTGCAATTTTCGAGCAAGCTGTTATTTTTGGCACGGAATTAGAATATTCCACTGTTTACCATTATTGACGATAGTTAAAATTGTCAAAGCGCTGATCTGGCAATTTTTACGATCGTCAATAATGGAAAACAGAGGAATATTCTAAATCCACATTAAAATATTCTAAATACGTGCCAAAAATAACAGCTTACTCGAAAATTGCTGAAAAAAACCTAATTTTTTAATTCACATTGTCTTATATAAATAGGTTTTAAATCTTGCTCTCTTTATAAAGGGAATAATGCTCAAAAGAAGATTTGGTAAATTATTTTTTAATCTAAAATAGGTTAATAAGTAGCAAAAACTTTAAACTATGTTTTGGCTACTTATTAACCTATATTAGTAAATGTGGATAGCATTTTGTCGTTCCCGCCCCTGGTTTTTATTGCACTTCTTTTTTCATCGTCCTATTTAGTTTAATTTCCATCATATTCCTTTCTTATCTGTCCAATCGCCTGAAATTCGCAGAGGTAGTAATGGTCTTTCCATGGTCGGGGGAAAATCGTTTCCGAACAGGAGCACGGGCCAAAGTACGGCCCGTGCGCCTGGTTGGAACTGATTTTCCAAAATTCTCAATATGTTGGTTGAAATTGTCATCACGTTTCATATACTGTAGTGACTTAAATATTCCTTCGGTGTGCAAGCTGCTGATGTATCTTTTAATAACGGGGCTCGAACATCAATTAAACTTCTTTTAGTGGTTGGAATTTTTTTTACATAAAAAAAAAATAAATTTGCGAGGGCTCAAAATTCTGTTGCCCTGATGACATTGCTAGCCGAGATTTTCGTCCCAGCAATCCGGGCTGGTAAAAACCTTATTTTGGCCCCGCCACCTCTTTTCCTAAGACGGCGCTGATATCCATGACATCAAATCGTCGTTCATTCAAGGCCAATGAAACATTTTTTCCTTCCTTTTTCCTCTCCATCAAACCGATCCAAATGAGAATTTATATAGATATCTAGTTGTAAGAATTCTGATGAAAAGTGTGTCCATGAAATTGAGCAGAGCGATCTGGAGAAGACCAGACATTAGTGAAGAAGCGGAAGAGAGAGAGCGCGAGAGAGAGCGCGAGAGAGAGCGCGAGAGAGAGAGAGAGAGAGAGAGAGAGAGAGAGAGGGAGCCAGAGAGAAAGAAGACATAGAGTTGGGGAGGGAGGACGAGAGAGTAAGACAGGAAGGCAGAAGAATGGAAAGTGAGACAGAGAAGAAAAAGAAAAAGAAAGAGAAGGAGGGAGAAGAGAAAGAAGAGAGGGAGGAAAAGGAGAGAAACTGAGAGAGAGGGAGAAGGAAAGAAAATGAGAGAGAGAGCTCTACATTTCATTTAACAGACAGCATTTAGACAGTGTCGCCCTTTCTCACCTCATTGCCACTGATCTTGGCCGGAAAGAGTGCACAGCAGAAACTGCACTTTTTTCACTCTGTTTGCTCTCCTCTTTCGTTCTCTGTCTCTCTCTCTCCCTCTTCTCTCTCTCTCTCTCTCGCTCTCTCTCTCTTTCGCTCGCTCTCCCTCTCTCTCTCTCTCTCGCTTTGTGTCTCTCCAGTCGTTCTCTTTCCACCTCTGTCCCATCACTGTGATAAAAGTCACCTGCCCACGCTCCAGACAGAAACACGGGACGAAGTAGCAGAGAATTGAAAGAAAGAAGACTTGCTTTCCTTCATCCCTTCTCTAGCTATTTCTTTTTTTTTACTTCTTTGCCTCTTGTTCAATGTCTCTCTCCATCTCTCTTTTCTCTCACTATGCTCTCTTTCCCTCCATTTCTCTTTCCTATTTCTCTCTCTCTTTCTCTTTTTCTCTGCTTCCATCTCTCTTAAATTAGTCCTTCTTCATAGTTCAACCTCCATTAGTGGAAAGATGTTCTGTAGAAAAGCAGCGAAATTGGCTCATTTGGCAAATGATTGATGATATTCTGAATTTTTGCCTTCCTCTTTTTTCTAGGGACAAGGCGGGTGCGTTATGAGATTTGAGCCAGATAATGGAGAATGTGACAGATGTAGAGAATGAGAGAGCGAGAGAAAGAGAGAGTGAGTTAGAGGGAGAGAGAATGAGTAAGATGAAAAGAAAGAGAGAGATAGAGAGAGAAGGAGAAAGAAAGAGAGAGAGTGAGAGAGAGAGGGGGGGGAGAGAGAATGAGCAAGATGGAGAGAAAGAGAGAGATAGAGAGAGAAAGAGAGAGAGAAAAAGAGAGAGAGAGAGAGAGAGAGAGAGAGAAGGAGAGATAGAGAATGAGTAAGATGGAAAGAAAGAGAGAGAGATAGAGAGAGAGAGAGAGGGAGAGAGAGAGAGTAAGATGGAAAGAAAGAGAGAGAAAGAGAGAGAGAAAGAAAGCGATTAAAAAAGTAGGAAATCACGAATACAGGTGGGCCTTTAATTGGGCGTACCGCCACACACGTTTTGTATCCTCTTTGTGCTTACACTGCGCAAATTTTGTGGAGGAGGCCAAGAAGCATTTTTTTTATATTCGATTTGGGCGTCTTCGCCCGAGTCGTTAATGGCTGGCAATAGATAGAAAGAGATAGAAAGGGAAAGTGAGAGAGAGAAAGAGAAAGAGAGAGAAAGAAAGAGAGAAAGAGAACGATTGAGAGAAGGAGAATGAGCGAGGGAGAGAGAGGGAAGAGAGAGCGGAAAAAAAGAGAGATAGTAGCAAATGACCTGGTGAATGATGGAAAATGGATGAGCAGAAATCTCTAGATAGAGTTAAAGTATTAAGAGATCGCGCTGGCTTCCTCTGATAATATAGAATATATTTGTTTTCTCATGAGTCATCCTCAATTTCGATCGTGGCTCGCTCCAACTTGTAAATATTACTTTTTTTCTTTCCTAATCGAATTTTTATTTCGTCCTTTTCTTGAGATTTCACTTTTCCTTCTTTTAGAAAAATTTTTTTCTTTTAATAATCTTTCTTACTCTGTGCAATGCTCTGTCGACTGTCTCAACTCAACTCTATGTATCAGCGGGATACTGTAGGCAAAAGATTCTCCTAAATGAGCGCGCAGGTTTTCTGTTGATTGCCAGCGGGCTTCACTTCAACTGTTGGAATAGTTAGTGGAGATGCTTTTCTGAAAAGTGAGAGAAAAACTGGTTCGAAGAATTTTAATTTCTCTCTCTCTCTCTGTCTCTCTCTCTTTCGCTCTCTCTTATTCTTCTTTTTTCTCTTTTTTTTCCACTCCCTCCTTGTCTCTGCGTCAATCAAATATCTCAGCAAGAGCAATCTTGTGTTTGTTTTGAACAACGGAATGTATACCAGTGTTTCTTTCTTTCCTTGCATTGCTAACCCTATTAACCTTGACGCTCGGTAACTATGCTAAACAACGGTCGTGACCTCTCTCTTTTTCTCTCTCTCTCTTTCTCTCTCTCTCTCTCTCTGTCTGTCTCTTTCTCTTTCTATGTCTAAATGTCTCTATCTCTTTCTCCTCAACCAGTCTATCTCTCGCAATATCTCCGTCTGTACGCACAATCTCATCTCAATTCAGCGAGCGAGAAAAGGCCTGTTTAAGGTAGTATGTGTATGTACTTAAAGGAGTAGAAAACAAAGGACAAAAACCATGCCGTGTAAACGGTAGCGGTTATGCAAGAGAGGCTAACTATGCAACAACTGCTTGCGCATGCAAAATCGCCGTTGGCGAAAGCGACTACTTAAACTTTTGCAGGAGACCCTCTCTATTCATATGTAGTTATACAGTAATCTAGTTTACCATATGAAAGTGAATGTTGTTAAGTTGTCTTTAAAATTTTATTGTATAAGACCCGTCATTTAGGAATTTAAGGAATTCATTTAATTAAAAGAATATCCAAACAATTAGTAGTGAGTAGACAATTAGTTAGACAATTAGTAGTGTCTTCTCTAATTACTAATTTGATTGACTCGACCTAATCATCGTCGCCTTTCAACAACCACTGTTTTTTCTCTCTCCATCTCTCCCTCTCTTTTCTTTCTCTCTCTCTCTCTCACACGCTAGCTCTCTTTTTCTCCTTCTCTCCGTCTCTCACTCCATCTTTCTCTCTCTCCCCTCTCTCTCTCCCTCCCGCTTTGTCTATCTCCCTCTCCCTCCCTTTCTCTCTCTCTCTCTTTCTCTCTCTCTCTCTCTCCTTTTTGGTCCTTTCATCTGGCCTTTTCCTTTTTCGCGCTTCGGGAGCTCAAAATTGCAGACGCTCACTTTCCTAGCCAGAAAGTAAGTCAGAAAGAGAAGAAAAAAGACTTTCGACGGAGATATTTTAAAGACATTTTCATTGCTGTTAATGCCATCCTTTCTAGGATGCGGGCGAGTAATTTAAAAGTGATGATGTCTCACGCGGAAAATGATCGTGCGTCAAAAAGACTGGAGAAAAAAAATTTTGTTTTTTTTTTTGTCTTCTCTTCCGTCCGTTCCACTTCTTTTTCGGGCTTCTGAATCATCTTTCCATTTCTTTTTTTTTATTTTGCAAAGAAAAATAGAACAAAAAAGAGAAGCGAACATAATATAATCATGATGCTTATAAGGCTCGTCGTTTTTTTTCTTTTAGCTCTCTTAAATAATTCTATTTCATTCTTCTTTTTCTTCTTCTTAAATTCTCTCGGTCTCGGCATTATAGTCTCCATCTCTTAATCACCTCCGTTTCCTCATGGTCGGAACATTTTTTTTAAATCATATTCATCGTTATACCAAAAACAGCAACCTCTTATATTGCTCCGAAGGCAACAATAAAAGATTTTTTATGAGCTCTTGAAATTGAAGAAAAAAGTTGAGAACATGTTCTATATTAAAGACCACTGGCTTTTATCGTCCTGAAAATATGGATTAAACTATTTTTTATTAAATTAAAATAATATAAAATGATTTCAACGAAAGAATTTGTGTGTGTACGTTTTTTTTTTAATTTGTGCAGAATTTTAGAATACACCACTGTTTGCCATTCATTGCTATAGGAAATTAGTGTAATCCGTTAATGTTTCTTTAATATTGAAAACAAAAACATCGTTCTCACAATCAGGCTATAGAAGAATATTATTTTATTAAAAAGAGAAAAATTACGGCTTCTTTGTAATCTTTTTCAAATACTGTAGAACTGAAGCTGGTTCTATCTTCTGCGTTTTCGAATTACGGTATCTCGTATTCCTAGACGGGTTTTTTTTCTGAGATTTCAGCTTGAAAGAAGAGAAATTTGAGAGAAGAGGGAGATGAAAGTGAGAGAGATAGATATGGAAAGAAGGAGAGAGAGAGAGAGAGAGAGAGAGAGAGAGAGAGCGAATAGAAGAAAGGAAGAAAGCCATGGAAGAGCAGGTGATGTTGAATAACATGATCTGAAAAAGAAAGATGTGAAAAGGCTGTGGTGCCGCTGTCTTTTCTTCGGCTCTCACCCTCGCTCTCTCTCTCTCTCTCTTTCTCTCTCTCTCTCTCACTCTCTCCCTCTTTCTTTCTCTCTCTGCAATTTCGTCTAGCTTATTACTTCTTCTCGTTTATCTTTTCACTACCCTGTTTATTCACCATATATCTGCATCATTTTAAAGGAGGACGATCGCAGAAGAAATTAAGGTTCAAATAGCCTAGTCCATGCATAAAACAGACACTCTCATTTTCTCGTGCTACTTCGCAGAAATTCCCTGTATAAAAATGTCATGCCCGAATTGAAATCTTTCATATTCGCTTCTTTTATAGCCCTAATTTAAAAAAAGTAAGATGGAAAAAAAACTTGCGGTCTAAATTTGATGTATTTAGTTCGCTGTGTATTTAATTCATTTCTCTGGCACCCTTCTTCTCATTCCATCCATTATTGTTTCGTCTTCTTCTTCTTCTTCTGCCACAAATATCTATTTACTCCTCTCAAATTCTTTTCCTCCTTTTCGGTGTCTATCATTTCTATCGCAAACGTGATGATGACTCATCTCGTCGCTCCACACTATCAAATTGTTTATGAAGATTATTCCATTGCCGGAACGTCGGCGAAAAAAAGGAATTAAAGAAAACAATTTTTCATCGTTGTCAGCGACAATTTTCTCATTTGTTATTTGTCTTTTGCCATTTCAGGAGGAACAACTGCTAGACTCCTTCCGGCTTCTTCAAAGAACGGCCGTCGACCGAGCAATACTTCGAACTTTCACACGCCGGCACTCTTAAATCAGTTTATCAGTGCTAATCAAAGATCAAAAATTACAGCTTTTATCACTTCATCCAGCATCTCCCTTCCATTTTACTACGCTCCATCAATGATATGGAACAAAAACTTATTATGCGCTATCCCAAAGCGATGCAATTTCTCTACCACTTCCCTATCCCTTTATCAATCGTTCTTAGTTGTGCCTCTCTCTCTCCCTCTCTTTCTCTCTCTCTCTCTATCTCTCTCTCTCTCGCTTTCTCATGCTCTCTTTCCGTCTCTCCCTCGTCCACTTTCACTCTCTCTTTCTTATTATTCTCATGTCACTCCCAACAAGGAAGTAGCGAGTTGGCAACATTGTTATTCTCATCAAGAGCTGGTAGTTATTCATGAGCATCACTGTCAAGACGTTTACCTCTATACTCCATTGTTTAAGTCTCTCTCATCTCTCTCTCACTCTCTCCTCTCTCTAAATCTCTCTGCTTTCTCTCACTCTCTCTCTCTCTCTATTCTCTCTATCTCTAATACTTTTGCACTTGGCTATCTGCGTCGCTTTTTCCATCTCTTTTAAAACCATGCCCTGTCCTGATAACAGTCTGCTTTCTCCACCACCAGATCACTCACACATTTGTAATTCGCCCAACTGCGATAAGGGGTGGTTCTAGTTCGGTGTCAACCATTCCGGCGAGCAAGAAAAAAAAATAGAAAAGACTGGGCGAATTCGGCAGATTCATCTCTGTTTGCAACACTTTTTCTTCGTGTTTGCGGCGAAACGAAGGTCGCATGACAAAAAAAGAAGACGAAGAAGAAGAAAATGTTTAAACGTGGATAGCTCCCGGTTTTCTCTTCTTTAACTCTATCATCCAACTCCAAAAGAGCAAATACGACAGGAATAGTATTTAAATATAAATGTATAAATATAAATTCACCGAAAAAATTTATTTCAGGCTAAAAAGATATGAGAATATATCACTTCTAGGACAAAAAAGAAACATCCAGAAACGTTTATTTCTTTTCTGTTTTGGGTTAAAGTTAAAGTTAAAGTTTTGTATAAAGAAAGATCACGATTGAGAGACAGAATAAAGTAGTTGCGTTTTGCTCAAAACAGAGCGTAGGCGTCTTTTTGTCGAAAATGGCTGTGGCCAGACTTTCTTTCCAATATCGCAACATTTCTTTCTGGCTTTGCTGATTTTCAGTTTTCGCTCCGACCAGACGGAACTTCTTAGCCAAACGAACGGAGACAGACTAACAAGGAGAGAAAGGAGAGAGAGAGAAGAGAGAGAGGGGGGGGAGAAAGACAGAGAGAAAAGGGAGAGAGAGAAAAGAGAGAGGGGAGAGAGACAGATAGAAAAGAGAGAGAGAGAGAAGAGAGAGAGAGGG